>JAOVVB010000052.1:17189604-17215355 GCA_028570985.1 Heterobranchus longifilis
TACAATGTAGAAAGAAATAAAAATCAGGAACCATCATGGAGTTAGAAAGTGACCCCAAACTTTTGAACGGTAGTGTAAATGCCTATAAAGTCATGATCCATCATACGTTGGCTGCTAAAACTCTAACGGACGTGCTGTGTTCATTCGACTGTACGAACATGGAAGAGCATAGCCGTGAGAAACCCTGGCTTTGTGTCAGCACCAAGGGGACGCTGGACCCCAGCTCCCAGCAGCCACCACTAGTCATGTGTCACTAACCACAGACACTTGAGTGTTGTTGTGCACGATATTTAAGATCTGGTACATCTTTGTGTTGTGTTCGGTTGCTCTGTAGTGTTCAGCTCTGTGTTCAGAGTCATAGTGGCTCAGTATTACAGTCCCTGTAGAAGTGATCTAGTTCTGCTATGCGTGTTTTTGAGCAGTATGTTTAATAAAGACGAGTATGCACTTGTGTCCTGTCTGTCTCAAATCCCTGACACAATGGCAGATCTTTTAAAAAGATTAAAAACCGATTTGGATCACTCTCTAATGCCAGCTGGTATGTACAATATTTTAGACTACAGTTTCAAAAAGTGATATCAGGAGTAGCCTGTGGCCGTTAGCCCTTACAGACTCTTTTCGCTCCCTGTAGTCGTTCCAGCTCGAAAATCTGAAAGGAAAATTGTTAAACAAACCCTGGGACTACAAACAGAGAGGTACTGTAATGTAATTACGTCTAATGCGGTGTAGGTTTTTAAAATGGCCTAAGGAGTAAAATGCCAATTACAATCAGCCCTCGAGGACACAGAAACCAGCTCTGTGCTGTAACGCTGTTTAAAATGTGAAAGCATAGCCATGGGATCTTGAAAGGAACAGGATTCAGGGAACCTGATATGGATATCTGTATTGTGATTACAGTAGTGCATATTTGATGTAACAGATGAAAGCATCCTGAAATGAAGGGAATTCAACCAGAAGGGTGATATGGTGAGTTGGTGTTTTTTATTGAGTGTGTGTTAAGAATGATGCAAATGTGCAAATATTTTTCTGTAATTACTTATCCAATGTTTTTTTTTTAAACACCATTACCTTTTATGACAAGAACTAGACCATGTATATAGCTTATATTACAGTAAAGAATAGATTCAGATGGAGAATAAGATTTACTCACTATGACATAAGTCATAACATCTTTAGTAATCTGAGTTCAGACGTCCACTAAAGATGTTCATAAGATAAGTGGCTTTAAAACTTTGCACCTGGTTGTAGGTGGCCTGTGACCATGATCGTGCCTGTGGAAAGGGTTTCTCCTGTGACCGCCACTTTGGCCTGTGTGTTCCTCTAAGACAAGAAGGAAAATACTGCCGGCGAGATGCCCAGTGTGTGCGAGGACTCAGCTGCATGTTCGGCAAATGCATCCGGAGTATTCCGGAAGGACAGGAAGGTAAGATCAGTATTATTCTAGGTGAAGTCGATTAAAAAGTCAGTGCATGATGAATAGGAATTTAGCCTGTGCATCAGTATCTAAACTGTGATCATCTCAGGTTCCCGGTGTAAGATGGATAAGGACTGTGGGGCTTCGATGTGCTGCGCTCGTCATCATGGCGAGAGTGTGTGTAAGCGTCGACTGGCACTGGGGCAGAGTTGCTATGTACCAGACGGCGGACTGGCATTTAGCATCAACCAGATCTGTCCATGCGATGAGGGCCTGCTGTGTCGTGGGAATGGTCAGACACAAAAAAGAGAGTAAGTTTTATTGCCCATAATTAAAATTTCTTTAAATTGTAAATGTACTGTATAACGCAGATAAAAGATCATACATACTGTATGTCAGAGCTAATATATTTTATTTTTCTGCAGGACGGAGTTTGTGTACAGTCCTGATTCAGTCAGCTGGACCTGTCAAGCTCCAAAACGCTGAGAACTTCCTCCTATATACCTAATTTATTGAACTGTTGTATATACTGCTTCTAAATTGTACATATAAATAAAGGTTTTATTCTTTCAAGCTGTCTTCAGAAAAAGGAATGTATTTATTTTCATGACACCATGAAACTTCTATTCAGGTTTGTCCCAGCATAAAGCCAATTCTATGCCAATGTGATTTTAGAAGCAATATTTCATTACAAGTCAAGGTTTGAAAGCAGTAATTGCATTAAATATGCACCATTCAATGTTCATGAAAAATGTAACATATGGACATCATATTGAATTTATATCCACTGACTTTCAGCTATCATAAAAGTTTTAGGAAATAAGCGCAACATGACAAGTATGCATTTAAAAACATGTTTAACAACATTTAACAATCAAACAATTATAAAACTTGTAGATCTATACCACTGTGCTGTTGAATTGGTAAAAGGGTGTTTGTAACTTTTCAATAAGAGCAGTGCTGGCTGTAATTCAGATTCGGGTTTATACATATAAATGCACCTATTCTAATATGATATGAACAAATATACATACATAACTGTTATGATAAAACTAGACTTTTATAACCTTTAGGGAAAGAGTTTCCGGTGTCAAAGCTTTGTTTTGATCAATAAGTTTTCCACCATCAGAGATTCGTCAAGATAGAGCATGGTTCTGTTTCCTGGTTTCTCAATAATATGTCAGGCAATTTTGTCTTATTAAGTTTAGAAGGGAAAGATTTAATTGTCTCTGAGATGTTACACAACATTCAATGTAACTTAAAACGCTTAAAAAGTATGACGTTCATTCATTCATTCATTTATCCATTCATGCGCCGCTTATCCTTTATAAGGTCCTGGGTGCGTGGAGCCTATACCCCCCAGATAACCCATCACAGTGCAAAGGCACACACAAACACACATCCAATCATACACCTCAGGCAATTTGGAAACATCAATTAGGCTACATCGCAGTTTTTGGACTGTAGAGGGAAACCAGAGTATCCAGAAGAATCTCACAAAGCACAGATAGACTATGCAATCTCCATGCACACAGACTGGTGGCAAGATTCAATCCCCCAACCCTGGAGGTGCGAGGCAACCACACCAGACCTCAGTGAAGACAATTAAAAATGCCTGCCTTAAAATACATACAGTACACATACTATCAAAAATGTATAAATCAACAAAGCTATGTAGTGAGTGCTGTAATTGCTCCACTATATTGTATTGCTGCAAAATCTGTATGGGGCTGCTTCTGAGGAGAGACAAAATTACTTAATTTAAGTGCTTAAGTTGTAATCAAATAGGGATGTTATTATACATCTACCCCAAAAAGGATATATTAAAATGTATTGCCTTTATTTAATGCTGTTAAGTATAGTCATTTTAGCACTGTTATACTTACATACAAGTAAAATTACATATTTGTTTTGAAATGTGCATGACGTGAAGTAGTGCCAAATGTCGATCTATGCAATTTTATTCGAAGCGTGAAGAAGACAAGCAAACGTTAACAGATTCTGATGATGGTAAAGTGATTTTTAACCTTATCATTACTAGAATCTGTTATCGTTTGCTTGCCTTTTTCTTTTCAACAGTCATGTTTTTTTTTCCTTTTCATTTCAGTCATGTTTTTTCCCCCCAAATGTTATAATGATCCCTAGTCACGTAACTAAGTATGACTTTCGGAAAATGTTCGGAAGTGTTCCTGAAAAATATGCTTACTTAAAACAGTTCCAGTTTTTTTTTTTTCCAGTTATACTGCATGTTTTGGGTTGAATTTGGCATGTTTAACAAATAGTTTCAACTAACAATTGAATAATTGTTTAAATATGTATGCGATTAAACATGTTTTTAATTAGAAAAAAAAAACTTTACTATTTCTAAAAAAACTTAATATATATTGTTGATCAGTGAGGTGTGGGTTACCAAACCCAGTTTTGGAACAACCTTGCAGTTATAACATTTTTGTCAAATGACAAAATTTTTAGTGTATTACAGGGTTTTTGTCGACAGTGTCAGACATTAAAAGATGTATTTAAATGATCCTTATTTGGAGCCACGGGTAACCTCTAAAAAGTTATAAGAGAAGAGATCTTTGAAAGATATCAATGGTTTACAGATACAAAACTATTACATTTTATTATAAACACTTGTGCAGCATTTAACACTTTGGAATCAACTTTCACATCTTTAAAACACTTTTAAAGTAAACAAGATTTTGCATCAAACTCTTTTCGAATCCAGCTTTCATACTTTTAAAACCACTGAACTGTGATTTAGGCAGCATGGTGGCTTAGTGGTTAGCACTGCCGCCTTGCAATTCTGGGGTCCATGTTCAATACCTCGGGTCTGTGTGCATTGAGTTTCTGTGTGCTCCATGTTTGGTGGGTTTCCTCCCAGTTCTATGTTATTATTAGTTCTAAGTCAAATTGCCTATAATGTGTGAATGAGCATGCATGCATGTATGTGTGGCCTTTTAAAGCAATGTTTAAACAAAAAAATTTAAAACATTAAGAAATTAACAAAAACTAATGTTTTGCTGAAGAAAATGTAAAAAGTATTTGTACTAGTATAAGTAGTGAAATTAAGCCTACTTTGGAAATATTTGTCAACACTGTCACACGATAAGTTACCACAACTGAATTTCCTGACGGTGTTGACGTGTGACGGTGTTGACAAAATTGCACATTATACTACTTAACTTCTAAAACGTATATGGGATACAGTTTGTTTTTGCATTATTTTCTAGATTTATATTTAAAGTGCTTGAAATTCATTAATTTTTCAAATAAAATACCCAAGAATTAATAAAATTTAAGACATATGTTGTGGAAATGTATTGTTTGTGACCACAGCAGTATCAGTCAACTTGTTAAAATATGAACAATGATTACAAGAACCTGAGCAATTAAACAGGTTATAGAACAAACAGGGAGTCATAAAGGGATCATTGGAGTTTCGGTTGACCACAAGAATGCCTGACTTTATTATTATTATAATTTTAGAACTGTCTGACAGTGTTGACAGAAACTCAGGACACAAGCCATTAATTAATTAACATGTATTTATTTTACTTAGCATGCAATAGTGTTTTTTTCATACATTTTAATCAGTACTTTTACAGTACTACAGTACTATTCGAAAATATGAACCCTTGTTCTGGACAAGGGCTTTTGCAGGTCTAGTGGGGACACTTTATGAAATAAACTAAAAATAATTTTAACTAGGACTGAAAAAACTATTTTGTTATGCTGAGTTGATTCAGATTATAAGATTGATCATAATTTATAATTAATTTCTGAATTTCACAGAAAATAAAAATATCATGTGCTAGTTATTTATTTATTTGTCAGTTGGTTTATTATTATTATTATTATTATTATTATTATTATTATTATTATTTACACATTTATGTTAAGTTTGCTTATACTGTATTAGTTTTTGTTCTGTTTACTGTAGATGGATAATTGTATACTTTAATTTTCACAACTGAATGTTGTATGTTATATATTTATTCTTCCACTTTTGTAATTGTAATTCTTGTTATTATTAATGAAAAAAACAATTTGAAAAAAAAAACTTGACTTGAAAATCGTGACTTTTATTTTGAAGCGTAAAACCCGGAAGCGGAAGAGATTGTTTTGTGGGCTTCGGTTGAGTTTTTGTCAAAGAAACGCACTGAACTTACAGGTCAAAGAGACTTCTGGTAGAAAAAAGAAAATTAACAATAATAATTAACAATGTCGACGGCAATGAATTTTAGCACAAAATCATTTAAACCACGACCTCCTGACAAAGGATCATTCCCTTTAGACCATTTCGGTAAGCTCAGTCTTGTATGTAAATATAAACCATACGACTTAGTCACGGAACGGAGCCCATTACGTCAATACTTCTGTCACCTGCAAATATTTATCCTGTGTCATAACGTAGTGTTTGGTTTGTGTGCGTGCAGGTGAATGCAAAGAGTTCAAAGAGAAATTCATGCGCTGTCTCAGAAACAACAGCTTTGACAACACTTTGTGCAGATTACAGTCCAGAGAGTACCTGGAGTGCAGAATGGACAAGTGAGCTGGCAGGAAGCATGGATATCTAAATAAAATGTCTACAAGTCGTGTATCTACTTACAGACTTGTGTGTATGTTTTTCTGTAGGCAGCTCATGGCGAAGGAGCCTCTAGAGAAACTCGGCTTTAAGGACTTGATGTATGAAGCCAAAGACGAGAGCCAGGAGAAATCTTGATGAATACAAATGATGAAATGTATTATTGTTATTATTTAAGTTGCACAGACGCGCATGAAGTAAGTAGACACACACAGTTTTATGAAGAACTATTTGCACCAAAATGTGTCTAATTTTTAAGGCTAAATTTTGCGGATTAGTTATTAATGCTTTAGTCATATTTTAAACGCAACAAATAGCAACAAAGGGTTGTGCACAACAGATCGTCAAACACCTCGCAGGAGGCACAGCTTGACAAGGTCATGAATCTGTTGTTTATGCCCCTTCTTTAAACCGAATCTTAAATCTGTCGAACAGTAGAAAAGACCTATTTCATAATTCCCGGCTTTGTGTCTCTGGCACAGCTCACCATCAGACTGACCAACATTTTAGCCTTGTTCAAAGAGAGTCTGAAATTTCCTTGGAATTTTCACTTCTAGGGTTGGGTTTATTCCAATTAAAAAAGTATGAACAAACAAAACTGTGCTAACAAAGTCTAGTGCAATAAAACTATGGGTGTCTAATTATTTCTTGCGTGTATGTGTAGTGTGTAAATTCTTGGTCATGTATAAAAGTAATTGTATAAATGTGCTTTATATAATTTTAGGTTGTACGTGTCATTTGTGGTCAGACCCTCACCATACATTCATACTCGCAAATGATCATTTGTGTCTCTTGTAGTTTGTCTCTTGTCCTTTTTAGTTCTGATGACTATTATTACTGATCTATATGAGTCACTAGATGGTACCTGCCGCTACATTAACATTGCCATGGCTAAGAAACATTTAAGATGCAAGTGTGTAAGATGTTTCAACAGTCGCTACAGTCACCAGACTAATAGCATGCTGAAGGTTAAAAAAATTAGAAAACGTTCATCAGTGAAAAAGTTGTTTGTGGAAACTGAAGAAATGTCCAATCATCTGCCATAGGACCCAAGTGAGGACACATTCGAGCTAATTAAACAGATTTGTTGCATTTATGTCATGCTTAATTTGCAAAAAAAAAAAATAACATTGAGAAAAGCTTAATTTAAACGTGGCTTGTAGCCTTGACAGTGTTGCTAAAAATTACATCTCTGTTATGCTAGCTGGTAAGAAGTATAATGTATTTAATAAACCAAATGATAATAAATATTTAATACCAACTATAAAGAGCAGCTTTAACCTAGATACTCCTGGATCATACCCCTAGTATTATGTATATTATATTAACATAATGTTAATAATATCATGTATATAACACATAATGCATTTAGTATTAAAATATCAATACAACCATTTCATTAAATGAAAGTTTTTATTTTCCTAAAGTGTGTACTGTATATATGTAAGCTGGACATTTCTTGAGTTGGCTTAAGATTCAATAATTGAATTCAGATTCAAACCTTTTTAGTTTAATTATTTTGACATTTGTTGCGTTTTTGCCAATTTATTAGGCACATCTATTTGTAATGACTATCATATTGGGTTCATACATGTGCAATTTAAGTAACTTTTTATGCATATAATACTTTTTCGGCCTTCTTGCCAGTCATCAGAACCCATACAGGAGCTCAGATATTTGACTGGGAGACAATTCTTCGCACTGTGACAGAAGTTACAGTAGTAGGTGTCTAACAGGAGAGTATATTTGTGGTCAATACTAATATTTATTTTACCCTACTGTCGCGCATGGTAGCGTGGCCGAGCGGTCTAAGGCGCTGGATTAAGGCTCCAGTCTCTTCGGGGGCGTGGGTTCGAATCCCACCGCTGCCAATAACATTTTGAAACTAGTTGTCTTAAACGTGCGTAAACCAAATCGTAAAACCATTTTATTGTATCGTAAATAAAACTTACTTTTTATATGTAATAAAGTGTCTCCACAACGACAGCAAAACATTAGAGAAGCATGTCCCTTTGTGACTGGTCTCTTATTTTGAAAATAAAAATATTACATAGGAAATGATCGCGTCTTTCTTCACAGTAATTCAGGGAAGCCGGTTGAATGGCAGGTGGTTTTCTTTCCTTATGTGTCAGTAGGAACCTTGTGCTTGTAAATGATCTCTTGGTTATATAGAAGTGTATCATTTATAAAAGTGAAAAGATCAATGGAGCATGAAAAGGGCTTTTCTTTAACTCTTGCACTGACTGTGTGTTCTGCTGCTATTGGAGGAACCTTTCAATATGGCTATAATCTCGCTATAGTAAATGCACCCACTATCTACATTCAGAAGTTTATTAATGAGACTTCTATGGAGAGGTGGGCCACAGCTCTGGACTCTAATCAGGTTGTCCTTATCTGGACTGTCATAGTTTCTGCCTTTTCCCTTGGTGGACTCTTTGGGTCACTGCTTGCTGGTCCAATGGCTATTCGCTTTGGACGCAAGCAGACTCTGCTGCTAAATAACTCTTTTCTTTTGGTTAGTAGTCTCATGGCCCTGAGTAGTCGCTCATTCAGATCCTTTGAGATGATCATCATTGCTCGTTTGCTTGTTGGAGTTAATGCAGGTGTGAGCATGAATGTCCAGCCTATGTATTTCGGGGAGAGTGCTCCTAAGGCCATGAGGGGTGCTGTTGCATTTTCTTCTGCTGTTTTTACAGCAATGGGAATCCTGTTGGGCCAGGTGACAAGTTTGACTGAACTGTTGGGAAGTGAGACTCTCTGGCCGTATCTTTTAGCCAGCAATGCTGTTCCTGGCCTTCTCCAGTTGCTCACTTTGCCCTTGTTCCCAGAGAGCCCTCGGTACCTGCTCATAGACAGAGGCGATAGAGAGGCCTGCAGTCGTGCTCTTACCCGCCTGAGAGGATGTAATGTGTCTGATTCTGAGATGGAGGAAATCCTAGAAGAGCAGAAAGCTGTCGGTGCGTCTCAAGCCAAATCACTGTGGGAACTACTATCTGATCGTAGTCTTCGGCTTCAGCTGTGCGTCATCAGTGTAGCCAGCAGCTCCATGATGCTCTGTGGGAACGACTCAATCTACTTCTACGCCTCATACATATTTCAAGAGGCAGGAATACCCATGGCTAAGATCCAGTATGTGACCATTGGCACAGGTGCTTGTGAATTCACTGCAGCTATAATGTGTAACTTGCTGATTGAAAGACTAGGACGCAGATTACTCCTCGTTGGTGGTTATGTGCTCATGGCTGGCTGGGCCGTAGTGTTCACACTATCTCTGGCTCTCCAGGACAAAGTGGTTGGCATGCCCTACCTGAGCATGACATGTGTCTTTGCTTACATCCTAAGCTTTGGCATGGGTCCTGCAGGCGTAACTGGGATACTGCCCACGGAGCTCTTCAACCAGATGGATCGGCCTGCAGCTTACATGATGGCCGGCTCCATGATGTGGCTCAACCTCTTTCTTGTGGGAATGACTTTTCCTTTCATAGTCAACAGCCTGGGCCAGTTTTGTTTCATTCCTTTTTGTGGTGTGTGTGTGATCTCATCTATATTCATCGGTCTCACTTTACCTGAGACAAAGGGGAAGACTATAGCTGAGATCACTGCAGAGTTTGAGAAATGTACCACAAAGGGATTATCTAACAGGACCACACAACAGGACCACATACAGCTACAGGAATCTCAACACATTATCCAACAAATTCCTGAAGACTGACAGAGATGATTATATTGTGTATTATATTATGTATTTTATTTTGCTGTTCTTGCTGGCCTTGCAATATCTAAAATATCTTATATATGAAATATATATAATAGTAATAATACCGTCTATGCTGTGTTCCTTTTGTTAAAAGTACAGTCAGGTAATTTGGAAAGACATTGGATTTTTCTAGAAGACACTATTTAAAAAAAAAAAAACTTTCTGATTGAGTAAATGGCAAGTTATTGGGACCTTTCTATAATTAAATTTGCTGTCTAATGGTGGTGTCAGTGTCTGTGCAAATCCAAAACGGGGACTTGAGGCATCTTAAAGTTTGCTCATTCTGCTGATGGTAGCTTATGACTGTTTGTAGGGGGGGAAAGGGCAGGAAATTTTCCAGGAAAAATAACCCATACCTCAAGTGAGACTGAATAGTCAGATTTTATCAAAGATCGAATTATGTCAGTTTTTTATTTATCATTCAGCTTTATTTTTTCTTGAAAATGTGTAATTGTACCAAAACCAAACTATGTATGATCTCTCCTCTGTATGTACACATGTTAATATTTTAGTAGGCTATGACTTATTTATGACTGTGTATGCACTGATATAAAAAAACATTTGCACAGGACAAACTATTTATGACACAATTTAAGCTTTAAATATAATCTATTTTATTTTTGCTGTAGGGTAAAGTGACTAAAACATATATAATATGTTTTCTGAAACTCTGGGACTCTCAATATTAAAAATGCTGCTCTGTTATGTATCATGGTGCTCAATACAGAAAATATGGCATCTTGTTTATTATAAATGCATTGAATAGATATTCAATAGTCCAGGTATTTGATTGTACTTGGGAAAAAAATGGATTGAATAACACTAATAAAAACACAATGCACGGCTGTCTTCAAATAAATTGTACTTCTAGATATTATGTAAACACTACACTGTATTTTTATACATAACTCATTTATGTGTATGGAAGTTGTACTTATTTCTTATTGTTCTTTTTATTGAGCTTTATGTTTTCATTAATGGCCATCATTTAGAACTGCAGGTTGAGGAACTGCATCAGGTGTGTTCTATTACTGTCCAGTAGGTGGCACTGTATCCAAAAGACACTCTTGGCTGTGTTAATATACTGAGTTGACACTTTATCACTGCATACTGATTCTTGTCTCATGTGAACAAGGTCACTCTCAGCATGCCAGTTCATGGCCAACAGATGACATGATAGCAGATGGAAAGAGTTCATTCTGTTGTTCCTTCTTCGAGTTTAAAACTGAGCAACAATTCTCAACCTTCATATTCTCTGTAGAGAAAAATATTTATACCCATATGAAGCAGTGATGCAAATAAAAGAACAACAGTTTTACTGCATGATGTCATAATTATTAACTCTTTTGAAAAGAATGTTTAGCATATTGTGCTTTCTTAGATATTTGTTTCTGGGAGATTTTGTTAAAACTCAGGATACGACCATGCAGATGATACAGCACAATCTATAATTTGCCAAAACATAAAATCTTTGCCAAACATGCCAATTATATGTCCCCATATGCAGTTGTCTTCAGTCTGCTTCCTGTCTTACAGATGTGACTGAAACCTCAGCCTAACACTGACCTAATATAGACTAAGTGGAGCTACAAGAAAGCATAGTGAGGCTTCATACTGTAATTGCTAAGACAAAAGGATGATGTATGAATTTTTCCTTCCACCATCAACAAACAACTATTACAAAAAAACTTTTTACTGTTACCTTACCAGATACCGATTATATACAGGTTACCATTTCCAGAATCCATAATAATGGAATATCCCAAGGACATGGACATCATGTCAAGAGTCATCTTTCATGACAGAAAGCTCAGTGCACTTCGGTGGCCTCCTCATTCTCCATGTCCATAGAGATTCACAACATGAATGTACAGCTGATAAATGTGCAGCAAATATGTCATGCAATTGTGGACCAATATCTTAGGGGGATGTCTCCTAGGAAGCCATCTCACTCTCTCTCTCACACACACATGAATTATGTTAGTTTGTTCCAATATTTATGAGAACTGAAATGGGTTTGTGTGTATGAAAATAGTTGTAATTCCTGAATGGTTACACTTTTGTCAAACCATCTGAATTAAAGCTAAAAGACTTTGTGAAGTTGATATGGCCAAGAATAAGGATCTAAGTGTGCCACAGTGTGATCAGTTAGAGTCTCTCCAAAATGCCAGGTCTTTTGGGGTGTTTCTGGTATACACTGGTTATTACCTACCAAAAGTAGCCCAAGGAAGGAAAACCGGTGAACTACTGACAGAGTCATGGCTGTCCAAGGTTTATTAATCCCCATGTCTCCGGCATGCACTATGGGAAGTAGGCATGCAGGTAACACCTATCAAAAATTGTTGCAGACCAAGTATTCCTAGATGGCAGTGGCCTCTTTCAGCAGGATAATATTTTGTAATGGTTTGAGGAACATGACAAAGACTTCATGGTGTTGTCTTGGCTTCCAAATTCCCCTGATCTCAATCTGATTAAGCTTAATCTGTGAGATGTGCTGGACTGATTCATGAATGCCTCACCTTGCGATTTACATGGCTTAAAGAATCTGCTAGTAAAACCTTAATGCCAGATACCACAGCACACCTTCAAAACTACGTTTTGATGGTTCAGGAGTTGTTTGGTAACACAAGGGACCTACACAATATTAGGCTGAAGATTTTATTTTTATGGCTACTCAATTAATTCAGTATTTATGTAGCAGAAGCAGGAGGTTTGATCTCAAACCCACTGGTTTCCCCCTATTTTTCTCTGCTAGAAGGTTTGAACTTGGCCTTTGCTGGAACTTTCAACAAAAATAAAGACTCAGATCATCACTTAAATCAGGTCAGAAATGGTTGTGGTGAACACAAAATCAGTGTTTTGCAATGACCACTCTACCCTCTGGCTTTGAGGACTATTTAAAACATATGGTATGAGCTAAAGGGGATTGTAACATTGATGATTTAATCATTCTAGAAACATTCTCCAATATGTTTGGCAAACCATCCCTATCCTTTTTAGGCATTACATGAAAAGACTTAGTGCTATTATTCTCTCTGAAGTAAGCCTCACCCAATGTTAATAGCAGCAATTTTGAAACCAGTATTTTACAGAACAATGCAGATGTTTTAGTTTGAAATATTGTGTTTGTGACTAAATCTAGTGTCCTCATATGTTTTGTCTCAAAAATTTTGTTGTTTATTTTACATACACTCACCATCCATTTTATTAAGAAGTACACTTTCTCAGCCAGTTACTGAATGGGGCAGTATCTTAGTGCAAAAAAATACAGGTCAAGAGCTTGGGTTAATATTCACATTAAACGTCAGAATGAATAAAAAAAGTAACTTGTGATTGTGGCATAGATTTTGACAGTTAGATAAATTTCACACTCCAACAGTCTCTAGAGTTAGCACAGAATGATTATATGCATTGTGCTTCTTCGACATGATTGGCTGAGTAAATGAGATAGATGTTTCTAATAAATTAAAAAGCATATATCCAATTTTATTTGCTTGCAGTAATTGCACAATTCTGGATTCTAAAGTAGTCTGAATCTATGACTAATGGCTTCTTTCCAACTTGCAAGTTTCAGTGCTTTAATGCAGCTCTGAAAGTGTTACTCTGAGTATTTTGGTACGATAATGACAGACATTGCTCTGTGCTCTATCAAAGTGAACACAGTGTACTTCAGGTGTGCATTCCAAGAATTTTTAATGCTCTGAAAGTAGGAACAGTAAGACCCAGTGCTCCATCACAGCTGGTGGCTGTGACTTACGTGCAAGTGAAGTTAATATTTATAATAGTCATCCATGAAGTCAGATTTAAACACATGTGGCATATTAATGCAGTGAGTTTGTTCTGGCATTAGTTCTTATCTTGTAAAAAACAATGTGTAAAAAAACTGTTTGCTTTACTGTCTGCATTACTGAATTTTTTCTACGCAAATTGCTTAATTTATTTAAATTTTTATAATGTTATTTCTCTGCTTCACCACAGTACTTACACTAAAGTATTGCACACAGTTTTTGTTAAGTGTATGACATGGTGTTTGAACAATGATCAAAGCGCAAACTATCCTGATGTTACTGTAAGTGACTGGCACTTTTTACTGCTGGAGTGACTGCAATGGCAGTAAAACAGTGTATTAAACAGTGTAACAAAAAATTAGTTATTTTCCTGACTTCATTTAAACATTTAAACATTCTTAGAAGCCGGTGTGTTGCACAGAAGGTATCTTTGCTCCACTGTTCACGTGACAGTAGGAAGTTCATATAGCAGTTTACAAATGAAAAGTTTAGTCATAGACAACCTTGTTGTCAGAGAGTAATAATAATTTATTAAAACGAGTATATAAACGAGTACAGTCTTGGGCACTGGTGGCTCAGTGGTAGGTGTTTCGCCTGCCATGTGGAAGGCCCGGGTTCGATTCCTAGTCAGTGCCCAAACCCCAGCCACTGGATGCAGTGCCGGTCCCAAGCCCGGATAAAATGGGAGGGTTGTGTCAGGAAGGGCATCCGGTGTAAAACCTGTGCCAAGTTGTTGTGTGGACTGGATATTCTGCTGTGGCGACCCCTTGTCGGGAGCAGCCGAAAGACCAACAACATATAAACGAGTACAGTCTGCATATAAAAGGGTGTACTTATTTTTACTCTCTGAGTAGATTCTCAAATGTTTGCATTCAAAAATAAACAAATTATTAAAAGGCGGCACGGTGGTGAAGTGGTTAGCACTGTTGCCTTGCACCTCCAGGGTCCGGCTTCAATTCCCGGCCAGGTTCGAATCCCGTCTCTGTGTCTCGAGTTCAATACCCGGCCAGGTTCAATTCCCATCTCTGTGTGCATGGAGTTTGCATGTTCTTCCTGTGCTTGGTGGGTTTCCTCCCACAGTCCGAAGATGTGCAGATTAGGCTAATTGGTGTTCCCAAATTGCCTGCAGTGTGTGTGTGTGTGCCTTGCAATAGATTGGCACCCTGTCCAGGGTGTACCCTGCCTCGTGCCCTAAGTTTCCTGGGATAGGCTCCCCGTCTATCTTCTTTTTAATGTAAAGATGCAAAATTTAAAGCATACCGAAAATATAGTTAGAAAATGTATATACAGTACATTAAATTATACATAGAATCATGCAAAATACTACTACTACTACTTATAATAATAATAATAATAATCAAGTGGGTAACAGTTGTGTGGGTGGAAATGCCTTATTGGTAAGAGTGGTCAGAGGAAAATGACCAAACTGGTTTCTTCCAACGTCATGAGCACTGACTCACCACAGCTGAACAGGGTAATATGGGAAAGTCAACTGCCCAGTTTCTGTGAGCCTATGCTCATGAGCTCTCTCACCAACAAGGTATTTCAGTCTAGAGATCCTCCACTCTTAGGTTGTTTTTTTTTTCACATCCCTCAGTATAATCTTTAGAGACTGTTGTGTAATAAAATCCCAGGAGAGATCAATGATTTCTCAAAAACTCAACGCTGCCCTTCTGATACCAACATCCATGCTGTTTGATCGTACTGGAGTTAAAGACCCTGATTCCTTTCTAAATTTAAAAATGTGTGGGGTGCATCACAAGGAGTGCATTTGTAAGAACCCATTACCAGATTACTCAACAAAGATGTATAATCAGATAGTTGGGTCATTATGACACTACTCGTAAACATGCACTCTAAAATAAACAAAGCTATATTTGTATGTTATTTAATCATGTTACACACATAAATACAGGAAGCGTTAAAATATTCATTAATTGATTAATTCATGGAAAATGTATAGATAAAAAAACTAAATAAATGAAATGTGACAGGTTGCATTTTATTATATTTTTTATTTTCTCCAAGTCATAAATAAAGCTGTGATGCATTTCAACAAAGCTGATCATTGCATTTGAAATATGTCTACTTTTTAAAAAATTTTTTAAAGAAGATAAGCGCCCTTAGAAGAAAATAAGGGCCAACATTTTTCACAATACATTTTTCCTGTTTTAAAAGTTTTCCCTCAAAGGATACTATCTCTCATTAGTGGCATAGAATCCCACTTTGAACTTGATAGGTTGTCCACTTTAAAGTCTTATTTCTACACTTAGCACTGTCTTCATTTACATAAATTGAAAATTTGCAGACAGCTTCTCTGCCTAATTAGGTTCTCAAGTAGCGAGGGTTTCAGGCTCAGCGTTGGTGAGGGGGCAACATTTTTTTCCCTACAGAAACAAGGCTTTTATGGTTTGTTTTTGCCACTCCACTTTTCCTGCTATGACCAGGTCGTGTTCTGTTGATGTTGTTTGAGGAACAGGAGGACATTAGTGCATGTCTGCAAAAAAACAGGGGAAAAAATGGTCTTTAGGCGAGAGACTGAGACAAATAAGTCACTGAAAGTTAGATGGATTGAAAAAATTATATAGGGGAGCAAGATAGATTGATAGAAACACAAAGAGAGGAAAAAAGAGAGAGTGTGTGTTTGTGTGTGTGAGAGAGAAAGAGAGAGAGAACATGTAAATAAGTTTAACATTACAAAAACCTTCAAATCAATTGCTGTGCTATTGTGTCCCCTTATATTTTTAAATGTAACTATTAATTTTGTTATTTGCAGAGTCAGGTTATTTAAGTATTTATTTTAGTATTGTCCCTGATATGTGTGATTAAACATAAAATTGGCAGGTAGGTTGTTTGTGAATCATGGTAAATGTGACATATTGAGAAAGATACATGGTATGTGTTGGTATAGCAACAGTGGCATCTGCAGTACCTGCTATCTGCAGTGCTCTATTTTTTACATCAATTACAAAAAAAATAATACTAATAAAAATTAAAACTAATAAAAAATTATAATAAATTGCAGATATTTTGTGCTTGTTTTTTGGTGAATGGTTTTTATTTCATCCACATACATGACAGAAATATATTAGTTGGCATATTACGATCACGAATAATGCAAACAATTTCAAAACATTTAATCATTTAAGGTAAAAAAAAAAAAAAAGATGTTTTTTAGCATCCTGCAGTAGAACTATTACACATTCAACACTATTATATAGTGATTGATCTTTAGCTATTTTAAACCCAGTTGCACAATATTGCTGTGTATGTTCTTATATGTGGAAGCTGTGACTGCAGGGTTTCTGGAATTAATCAGATCAAGTGGCATTGTGTTTGGAGGTCACAGAAAAGCCACAATGGAAGCCTGAGGCTCCACTCCACTGATATTTTCCATGATGGAATAAATAAATATTAAACGTTAAATGTCACTGGAGTTTTAAGTTCAATTAGTATATAAAATGTTGAAGCTAGTTAATGGCCAAAAATGTAGAATACATAAATTGCACAGAAAATGCAAAGTGGGTTAAAATGTCATCCAAGAAAATTCTAATCCAGTGCCTTTTTATTCACACTTAATGTAAATGTAATATTTTACAAGTAAATAAATAATCTGACTTATATTCAAAATCATACTGCCATCATTTACAGCTAGACATTTTACTGAAATGAAAGAAGGAAGTTGTTCCTTACTTCCTTACTTAAAATGGTGCACACTAAATTATTTATAAAGCTACTTGCATGGAAATGTGCTAAATGTAGTGTAAATGAATACAAAAGCTTTCAATGAAATAAAGAATAATAATAATGTGGGAATGAATAACAGACAAAAGAAAAGTTTTTGGAATGAAGAAATTTTATGGTTAGTCATTCCTATACCTTAACATCCTTACTAAGAAAAAAAAGCGATGTGATTTTTTCCTTGAGACAATAATAACAACAATAAATCTTTTTATTTCTTTTAAACCCCTGTATATGCCACTTCTAAATGGCTGAGATGTCAGTCTATCTTTAAAGTATCAATTCATTAACAAAAAAACGTTTCTACTTTATTTCTCTTCTTACAAAGCAGTTGAAAAGGTAAACTATATAAAGACACAGTGATGTCACATAACTGCAAATGAGTGGTATAAGGCTAAATCATGTTACATTCAATAAGATATAGTCACTCAAAATGTGCTTTATCAAATACATTATCAGAGCATTAAAGGAATACTGTAAATAAAGAAGAAAATGCTACAGTATTTAAACACTTTTACATTAAACATCAAATGTCTAAATGTTCTTGTTGTCTCTTTTGGGCAGGGGGGGGTGGGGGTGGAATTGAGTTCATTTTATTGTGATTCATTTCATAACACATCCTTGTCTCATCAACAAAGTAGCCAGTCTGGGTAAATCCAACAGATTAATAGTACAATGTCCTCCAGTGCACAAAAACAATACCCACAACCCTTTACTTTATCTCTACCGAGTTGATACCCTCATGAAAAAAAAAGTAAGTGCTGATTTACAACCTATTGTGTACAGTAAATTCCTGACATTAAACGTATCAAGTAATTAAATGTAAAAAAATATTAAAAGGGGATATAGTAGTATGACTACAGTCTTTTGCATTTTACATGACTCCAGGCGGCTTAAAGGAAATTAACCGCGACTAATATTGCTCACTGAATGACATAAAACTTTGTAAGGATTTCTAAGGATTAGATTTTCACTTTTACAGCAACAAGACAAATTAATTCAGACCATACAAACAATTCTAAAAACGTGAATTTGAGGTGGTCTAACATGGTTTCAATTCGTTAGTGCTTGTCTGTCAATGAAATATCTGCTGGATGAGTACTGAAACAATTTTGCTAAAGCTGCTTTTGCTTGATGCTTACTAAAAATCAGCATTCATTATGCTGTTAACACTGGTGACTTGTCAGGTAAAAATGAAGATGATTTTTTTTAAATGATGAGGGTCTGTAAATTTCCTGCAGATTACTCCTACAGTATAGCTTGACTCTTTACAGGTTTCTTCGAATCTTGCTCTCTGCTGAACATTGGCTGCTAATTTTCATCTGAATTCACAGACTGTGGACAGACTGTGAGGCGTTTACACAGACTGCAAAGTGTTTATTAGGAAAATGATTAATGTATGAAGATTCTTCTCTGTAAGTCATGCTGCTGTCACTCCGGGTTTTGCATTCTCCTGGCTGCCTCATTAAACCTCTGCTGCGGGAAGCACATGGACTATCGATGATCTGTCAGGAACAGACTTCTGTTGTGTAAGGAAAATGTGGATTATGAGTCATAGTAAAGTAATTCATTTTATTTCACACATTGAATAACAAATGTACTCACAGAATGGAAGCAACTGGAAGCCAAATTGCACCTTAAAAATAATTTTAAGCTGTGCCTACTCCACATATCATATGTATTTACATAATTGTCTATAGGCATACCAAGTCCTTATATTGGGATAAATAATTGAAAATCTAAAGGCAGATAAAAGCAGAATGCAGAACTGTTCAGTGAGGAGTGAATGCCAAAGCTTGAAAGCATTTTCTACTAAATTGAGTATGTAGCAAGGGAATGAGCATAAAGGAAAAAAAGAGGAGCGACGAAGCTGTTTTTGTGCCTCACACAGAGGGGTTTTTGTAGAGGACTACGCAGCCATCAAATGTGACAACTGTAATTAATTATTTTCCAGCTAAGAAACATGATTAACACAGAGACAATAGTTAATGATTGCAAATGACATTTTTTCACTTCTTTCAATACACAATAATAAGAAGGATGGTCCTTAAGTGGTTACATTTGAAAGATTTGTGTCATGAATTCTGGGTTGCTCAGTGGTATTGTTCAATATCGGCTGAGTGGAGGTGGAAACGATTTAGCACCTCTGGCATAATGGTTACAGAAGCGGATCCTCATGTTTCATTGACCTTTTACTGATTTCACCAACCAGCTAAAACACATTATATACAGTGTCTTAGCTGTTAATATTTTTGAATTATTGTGGCATTTTCAAAGCAAGTATTGACTGACAACAACACTTTTACAGTATTGAATAACTAGCATAAGGATCACTTCATCACTTCTGAGGCAAAAGCACAGAGAAAATTAGATATTCACAGAAAGATCATTTTTAAGGTTTTGATATTCAGAGTGTCTAGCTTAGATGGAAAGCATAAAAATGAAAAAACTTGAAATGGCAGAATCATTAAATATTAATGAACTGTATATTGCGCTGCTGGCATCTAAGGCTGAACTAGGATGGAGAATATGAGTCATAGGGTAATTCAGGTATGACTTAAAAAAATATATAAAAGCACAACACATTGTTATAGCCCATACAATTGAACAATGTAGAAATGTAATGTTTATATTTACATATATATATAATCCTATATATAATCCTTTTGACCATTTGCTTTCTTGGGTGATTTTGGAACCTGTTATTTAGATTAAAGATTAAAGGTTTATATTATACATAAAATATAAATAAATACATAAATGTTACCTGATTCCTTATTCTTAATTTTAAATCATTCTTTTTCAAGTCATTAGTATACCACATTTATTTATATCTAAAAAATATTCTATAACTACCATGTTTAATGCAGAAAGTGGGATGGCAGTTTTACCAAAAAGGCAAGCTCTTTTTTTGTCCTTTATAAAAACTGCAGCATGACATCCCCTTAAATTCCCACCCCTCTTTAACTGAGCACAGTCCAATCCAGAAATACAGTATTTAGTCAGCTTCTGGTAATTTTGGTATGGTACAGTATATAAATCTAGTACTATCGCATAGGAAGCCTGCTCATTAGGACACACATGAAGCATGATTGTATCATAAAAGCACAGCATAAACACATAATGATAGTACATTCAAAATGATAGTTTGGTATAAAAAATGCAATTGTTTAGAAGCCTCTTTTTTATTTATTTCTATTTTATTTTAACAATAGACACTTCAAGGAAAAAAGCTAGAGATGATATGAGGAGAAAACCTTGAGAGAAATCAGACTCAAAAGGGAACCCATCCTCCCATAATTCCCTTCTATAACTGTAAATGTCAAAAAGTGGTCAAAAAGTGGAATTTCTTATAGTTTAACACAAAGTCTATTTTGTTGAATTTATCAAATGTTCACTGATGGAGACTTGAGACTTGAGACCGTTCCCCTTGTCTGTGGAAATTGCAGTCTCAAATCTATTACTGCAATAGCAGTCCTAAGCAATCTTAGCAAAACCGTTTGAATCAGTTGCAGTTCAAAGCCATATTTATGGTTTCTAAGTCTATCTTTAGCAGAAGTGAGTGGTTTCCAAGTAATCAGAACTTTTTCAAAAGTTCAAAGTGTGTACTTTATACAGTACACTCAATGAAGTTTTTTCAAATTTTGTCAAGGTGCTTGAGATATTAAAGTACACAGCAAAACTGATATTATTTTTTTAAACAATTAATCAACTATATTAATCAACTTAATTAATCAACCGGGGGCACGGGTGTCTCAGTGATTGAGGTGTTTGACTGCAAACCTGGTCCCTGGTTTGAACCTCGACGCCACTGGGTCATCACTGTTTGACCCTTGAGCAAACTGTTTCTGTTCCCTGAATAGTGAGATCAAAGAATAAACTTGTTAAAAGCTCTTGAAATAATTTTTAAAGTTTGAGCTTCTCAACATTAGGTCCCTCACACCTAAGGCCTATATTGTTAATGAAATGATCTCAGACTATAGTCTTGATGCACTCTGCCTTACCGAAAGCTGGCTTGGCCCAAATGAATATATTGGTCTGAGTCTACTTCTGAGTCTACTTCGTCAGGATATTTCTATAAGCATGAGCCCCGTCAATCTGGTAGTGGAGGTGGTGTTGCAACTATCAACATTTTTTACTGTTACTCAGAAAACAGGACCCAGGTTTAGCACATTCGAACCGCTTATTCTTAATGTTCCACTCACTAACATACATAATAAATCCCTGCTATATCTCGCTCTGGTCACTGTGTATAGACCCCCGGGGACATACAATGATTTTCTTAGAGAGTTTGCACATTTACTGTCAGACCTATTGATTAATTTAGACAAAGAGTTGATTGTAGGAGACTTTAACATTCATAGAGACGATGCTAATGACACCTTAGGACTGGCATTTCTGGATTTACTAAATTCCTCTGGGCTTAACCAAAACATTTATAGACTGACTCATTGTTTTAATCATATGCTAGATTTAATTATATTACATGGTACAGACAACACTCATATAGATATTCTACCTCAAAGTAATGATGTATACTCTACCTGTAGAACAGATTAGCTTTGTCTCATCACGTTATCGATTTGGTAGAAATATTATTTCGACAAAGACAGATTCACAAGCAATCTGACAGACCTGTGTCAACTTCTTACCAGACCCCTAAATGGTTTAGGTGACGTGAGTAATAGCATAGGCATATTTTTACCAGAACACTAGACACTGTTGCCCCCATTCGAGTTAAAAATGTCAGACATAAAAGACCTGCACCATGGTACAATAGTCATACAGATGCTCTCAAGAAAGCAAGCCGTAACCTTGAGCGAAAGTGGAGAAAAACTAAATTAAAAGTTTTTAGAATTGCATATAAAGACACTGGACTAAGTCCAGCTATAGACAGGCTCTAAAAGCGGCTAAGGCCGAGCATCTGAGCAAACTGATATCAATAAACCAAAACAATCCCTGGTTCTTATTTATACATTGGCTAGACTACAAAACCTTTATTCATAAAGGACTTTATGAATTTCTTCACTGAAAGAATTTATAGTATCAGGAACAAAATTATTGGATGTTCAATCTCTGATAGAAACCTGCGATTCCAGTCCAGCCTAAAGCCCCACATCTAGAGTTACAATGCTTTACAGGTATAGGACAAAAAGAGCTGTTTGTTAGATCCAATTCCAACTAGAATACTAAAAGAAGTGATACATACAGCTTGAGAAACGCTTCTAAACATTATTAATTCCTATATATATTCAAGTCCCTTAACCTCTCAAGTTGGCAGTCATTAAGCCACTCCTAAAAAACTACAAAAATTAAATTAGCCCCTAATTAAATAACAAATTACAGACCAATTTTAAACCTTCCTTTTATGTCTAAAATATTAGAAAAGGTGGTGTCAGCTCAAGTATGCTCCTTCTTACAGAAAAACAATATCTTCGTAGAATTTCAGTCAGGTTTCAGGCTCCATCATAGTACAGAAATTGTGCTAGTTAAAATTACAAATTACATGCTTTTAGCTTCAGACCAAGGCTGCATTTCAATATTAGTCTTAATTGATCTTAGTGATGCAATTGACAATATAGATCATAATATTCTCATAGATCGCTTACAAAATCACATATATATTCAGAGACAGGCATTAAAATGGTTTAGATTCTACTTGTCTGATCGATAGCATTTTGTAGATCTAAACGGAGAACTGTCCGGTGTAATGCCAGTGAAATATGGGGTCCCGCAAGGGGCAGTTTATGGACCTCTGCTGTTCTCCATGTACATGCTTTCCTTGGTTAACATTATTAGAGGAAATGGGTTTAGTTGTCATTGTTATGCTGACAGTACCCAGTTATACATCGCAACAAAACCAGATAAAATATCTAAATTGTCTTGATTAAGTGTGTTAAAGATTGGATGACCGATAATTTTTATTAATAAATCCAGATAAGACTGAAATATACATATATAAGAAGAAATATTACTTATTGTCCAAAAGCCAGTACACAAAAGGTCTCATAATTCAGCTTGCATTTTAAAGGATGTACTATTACTATTATTAGACCTGGGCATGATATTAGACAGCAACTTGTCCCTTGAAAATCATATTTCCAATATTACAAAAACAGCCTGCTTCCACCTTAGAAATATTACCAAGCTTTGGAACATTTTATCTTTTATCTGATGCAGAAAAGCTAGTTCATGCATTTATGACTTCCAGACTGGACTATTATAATGCATTATTAGGTGGTTGTCCTGCATCCTCAATAAACAAACTACAGTAGTCCAAAATGCAGCCACCAGAGTTCTTACCAGATCAAGAAAAAATAATCATATGACCCCAAAATGATCACCCCGGCACTGGCTACCTGTTAAGTCTCTCAGAAGTAAAGATGTGCAGAGCCTCTCCAATCTGTGAGATGATATACATAATGTGTAAGATGTGTAAAAAGATTGTGGAATATTTTAAAAACAAAGGCTTTGCAAATCTTATTTACATTAACATTTACATTTAGGCATTTGGCAGACGCTCTTATCCAGAGCGACTTGCAAAAAGTGTTCATCTCATCATATATAGTGCATAACATCATCAAAAGATTCAGAGAAACTGGAGAAATCTCTGTGCATAAGTGACAAGGCAGAAGACCTTTGTTGGATGCCTGTGGTTTTCGGGCCCTCAGACGACACTGCATTACTCATTGGCATGATTGTTTCATTGACATTACTAAATGGGCCCAGGAATACTTCCAGAAACCACTGTCGGTAAACATCCGCCATGCCATCTGCAGATGCCAACTAAAGCTCTATTATGCAAAAAGGAAGCTATATGTGAACATGGTCCAGAAGCTCCGCCGTGTCCTGTGGGCCAAGGCTCATTTAAAATGAACTGTTTCAAAGTGGAAAAGTGTTCTATGGCCAGACAAAACCTATATCAGGCAAAAATGTGACCAAATTCCAACCCCAAAACTACAGAAACTTAAAAAAAGAGGAGCTGCTACACCATGGTAAACATCCCAACTTTTTTGAGACCTGTAGCAGGCATTAAATGTGAAATTAGCTATTCTATTGTGAATAAAATATTGGCTCATGTGATTTGAAAATCTTTTAGTATTCATTTTATTCAAATAAAAAAAAATGTCCCAATTTTCAGGTTATTCAGGTTATAATTGTTAGGACCACACTTTGGTTTCGGGACAGCCTCAGTTGTTTGACATTGATTCTGCAAAGTGTTGAAGACATTCATTTGAGATTATTATCCATATCAACATTGCATCAAATAATTCACATGCTGTAAATCTCACATTCTACCACATCCCAAAGGTGCTACAGGATTCAGAGGCGGCCACTGAGAATGCCACAAACATACACTGATCTCACTGTCATGTTCTTGAAAACCACTTTGATATGACTTGTACTTTTTAACATGGAACATTATTATGCTGGGTGAAGCTATTATACTATTGGCAAATTGTGGCTATAAATAGATGTATGTGGTCAGGAACAATACTCAGATGACTATACTCAGATTCTGGCTATAAAGCAATGCTCAACAATTAAGGGGGCAAATGTGTGTCACCAGTAGAAGCCTAAAATGTTTAAACAAGACAGGTTGAATCCATGAATTCATGTTCTTGATGCCAAATTCTGACCCTACCATCTGGATTTTGCAGTGGAGAGTGAGATTTATCAGACCAGGTGGCCTCTTGGATCCTCATGTGGGATCTCAACTATGCAGTTTTGCTTAGTCTGTGACTTCCTGTCTCATCTCAGATTCCACTTCTTGGCTGACAGGAATGCAACCCAATTTGATCTTCTGCTGTTGTATCCTGTAGCCCTGAAAGTCTTTTGCCATTTTGAGATGTTTTTATGGTCACCATGGGTGTAAAAAGTGGTAATTTGCGTTACCATGGCATTCCTGACAGCTATAAACAGTCTAATCATTCTCCTTTCACATCAAAAAGGCACTTCCACCTGCAGAAATGATGCGCAGTCGATTTTTTCATACCATTTAGTGTGAAACCAAAATTCAAGATTGTTGTGTGTGAAAATCTCAGAGTTTTAGCAGGTTTCTGAAATAATCACAAACAGTCATGCCAGGGCCAAAGATACTAAGATCACAATTTCCCTAGTTCTGATGTTTGAACATTACATTTACATTTAAGCACATTTACGTGCTTATCCAGAGCGACTTATGACATTAACTGAGACATGTATCTGTATGATTTTGTGCATTGCGCTCTGGATATGGATAACTGCATATATACCTAAAGTACATTCACATCAACTACTGCACAGATGTTTTTCAGTAATCTTCCAGAACTATTAACTACGATTGGATCACCGTCTGTCCCCATAGAACTCGATCAGACGACTGAATGTTTAGAATCAGTGTTCCATTATACACTGAACAAAAATATAAACGCAACACTTTTATTTTTGCTCCCATTTTTCATGAGCTAAACTCAAAGATCT
>JAOVVB010000052.1:17217219-17244040 GCA_028570985.1 Heterobranchus longifilis
AGAACACATTGACTGGCCTAAAGAGAAATGGTGCAATATTTTGTGGACTGATGAAAGCAAGATTGTCCTTTTTGGGTTTAGAGGCCGTAGACAGTTTGTCATTCACCAAACACTGAATTCAAGCCACAGTACACTGTGAAGACAGTGAAGCATGGAGGCACAAGCATCATGATATGGGTATGCTTCTCGTACTATGGTGTTGGGCCTATTTATTACATTTCAGTTTCAATTTGAGTACATCAGAATACTTAAAGAGGTCAGGACCACCTTTTGCTTTGATTGCAACAGTGACATCTTTTTGATATAAGCCTATGCAATGTCACAACATTTATTTTCCAGTGACACAAGATCTCTCTAAGATCTTGTATTGATGATGGAAGAGTCAGACCACTGATTAAAGTCTTCTCCGGCACATCCCAAACATTCTCAATGGGATTAAGGTCTGGACTCTGTGGTGGCCAATCCATGCGTGAAAATGTCTCATGATCCCTGAACCACTCTTTCACAATTTGAGCCAGATGAATCATGGCATTGTCATCTTTGAATGTGCCTGTGCCACCAGGGAAGAAACAGTCTATTTCAAATACCTGGCCATTTAAGATGTTTTTCTGACCATATTTGTTCCTTAAAGATGATGGTTCACCACTGTTTTTCCAGGTTTTAATATTGCGTGTTTCATTTCTTAACCTCACTTGTAGTAGTTACGGCAATCTTCTTAGTTGTTTTCTTTGCATGATGCAGGACAATAATTTGACCTTTCTGAAACAGAGTTCTTCTTCTCTTTGCTATGACTGCAGGATATTTTTTTCTGACATGGTTGTTTAAAAAATGAGAAACTACTCACTGCATCAGTTAGAGTTTAATACCTGTATCTTGTTGCCAGCTGAACCATATTAATCACTGCAGCAATGGTCCAATGGAATGATCTCATTTATTTGCTTAGTTAAATCCAGGTGGTGATTTTTTTTTTTTTTGGGGGGTGGTCAGCTAGTATATGTGTGCATGATACATGTCATTTGTATGTTGCAGTGTGTAAATAGCATGTGGCATGTGCATGCGTGCGTGTGAGTGTTCTGGTCTGTCTCTTCAGTGATAGAAGGAACCTTTCTGCGTAATGGAATGGTGTGATCCATTTTTCAAAGGCCACACAGCTGCAGAAACCTCTGATTAGAGAAGGATCATAGCCCAGTTGCCTCTCATTGCATGAGGGAGGAGGGTGATGGCCACTCAGATAAATAAAAGGATCGTCTGTGTTTATCTCTCACACACAGGCTCTATATTGTGAGCTGATGCTAACAAATAACTGTGTTGTCCTATATTTTTGTGACATAAGACTACAATGTATGTGCTGCTGCAGCATGTACCGTACTTGCCTTTTATCTTTAATTGACATTAAAGGAACAAATATAATAAATGTTTTACTCTTGCAACATTGACAAAAATACAATATATGATCTTATCATAACGTACATACTGTATGCCTCGTACCTCCATGGTTGGAGGGTCAAATCTTGTTTCTGGTGTGTGTGGGGTTTACATGTTGGTGGTTTTCCTCTTCCCCTCAAAGAACCTGCTGTTCTTTAATAATAATAATAAAAAGAACAACAACTAATGTTTTTGCCAAATTGCTGTAAGGCTTAAAGGCCTAAAATGCTCCATTATTTGAAGTGGGAAATTTTCAAATTCAGAGTTGGAATATATATAGTACATCATCCTATAATACAGGATTACAGTATTGCATACAGTTCATCTTATGTATCATCTGCTAAACAGTAACAGAGGTGAACTATTTTTTGTAATTTGGGTACACATTTATGCGTTCCCTAGTGTAACGCACTTGTTCATGTTATAACATACAAAGTGTCGGCCGTGTTATAACGTTATCATGTTATAACATGGTGTTGGCCACCATTTCTGATGGGTTAATGGCTACTCGATTATAGGTGATAAGGTACAGCTGTTTTATCATATTGATAAAAAATCTGACTGTTTCGGAGCTCTCATTTTAGCTGGGAGAGCATTTAAGTTAGTATGTAGAAACAAGAGAAGAATGTTGCTACTGCTGACGTTTAGATCTGCAACAAACCCTAAAAATAATTCTTCACGGGAAGGACTTGCATGAAGGACTGCAACACCTATTTTATACTTGAGGGATTTTCCATGGTAACAAAGCAACCAGAGTAATCTCTCTCTCTCTCTCTCTCTCTCTCTCTCTCTCTCTCTCTCTCTCTCTCTCAGGCAACCACAAGGTACGTTACATAGATTTTTTTTCCAATTACCAAATATCATAGATGTGAGATTTGAGTGGGTCAAAAAGGTCAGAAGTAGATTATTTTTACTTTTAGATCAGGAAAAAAAATGACCTCATCTTGGTCCTAGTACAGCAGGTGCTATGTCTGCTCCACCACCTGCTAATGTGTTTTTTTTATGTAGAAGTCTTATAATCTTTGAAAGGATTTTTTAATATTGTGTTTGGGATGTCATTATTACTGTTTTATGCAGTAATTATTAGCAATGCGACATCTATAATTAAAAAAGATGATAAAAACACAGAGGATATTTTAATAGCCTCCCTCAGTAAGAGATAATAAATGATGACAGTATGATGAAGGAATTGTAATGATTTACAGTTGTAACGATCTACAGGCAAGAAATTACAGGTGAACCACCTCCATTTGATATCATATAGACACGTAAATCATTGTAATTCCGTCATAGTTTTGTTCCATATATGTGGTTATACATCATAAGTTTAAGACTGAAGTCATTTGAGTTTATTTATACAAACGGTCAGTTAAAAAGGTCAATATAAAGAGAGGACATATTTCATTTTAAGCTAATGATTTTAAAATTGACAGTAAAAAATGTACCGTGTGTCATTTAGATGCAGGGCCTTTTAATTATAGATATTTGTGACTACCAGGAGGAGTATCTTGTTATACCGGCTTTGTCCTGATGAATAACCTAGCAGTAATAATCCTTTATTCTAGATGAGTTTAGAAGTGTAATGAATGATCAATAATTAAAAGAAAATCTAATGTAATGGAAACATGGAGAGATTTGTCATATTATGTGGATTATCTACACTATTGTCAACCTTCTTTACTGTCACCCATCTGCAGGTGGAATCTTTCCTTCACGCTTTCATCCCTCCATCCAGGTGGAAGCATTTTTTTAGGCTTTCGTCTTTCTCCAGGTCATTGGACATCATATGTTTAATATGTTCAAGTCCAATCATGAATTCTCTCTCTCTCTCTCTCTCTCTCTCTCTCTCTCTCTCTCACTCACTCTCTCTCAGACACACACACACACACACTGTCACGCAGAGTTATTTTTAGCTAGCAGATCGTGGCAGGCACTGAAAGCACTCTTTGTGGTTCTCTCTGCAGGAGGGGAGAGGAGGGTGAGTGGGTTAGGGGGTGGGGATGTCTGTGTGAATATTAATGACAACGCGAAAAAGATAGAGTGCTCATTTTGTGTGGAGGATATGCATTAACGCAGTCCTGCGGAATTGCCTCTGAATCTGTAAATAAAGCGTTTGAGTTCTTTGAAAGCCACTTAAAGCCTTAATGAAGACAAAAAGACAAGGATGCATCACTCGTTGCATTTTAGCATTTAATTCATTTTAAATAGTCAAAGGTCTATAAACGTATCTATTGACATACGACAGTGTAAAAATAAAAGTACACACGCACACATTTGCAATCAGGAAGCTTCTGCTTAATAGTCTGGGCCAAAAAGCTACATACACTATGTTTATCCCTCAGCATGTGCCAGAGACAGCAACCAGCCACCTGATATTTTTGTAGATAAAACACATGTTGTGTGTGGAAATGTGTGGAATTTGTGGCTTGCAAGTCACATTCTGGAGTACAACTGCCTTCAGATTTTTTTGATTTAAAGTGCAAATAAGCAAGATGTTTCAGCAAATTTTATACCGTACATACTGTAAGCTATTTAATGCAAGGTTTAGGTAATGCAGTGTGAGGGTTATGACAATTGTGCACCATAAAGAGCATGTATATGTGTAAGGCATAATGCATCATGTCACATAACGCAGGAGTGATGCTTAGCTTTGAGCTGATTTATATTTCAAGCACGTAGGACTATTTCCGGCTTCTTTTTTATCAATGAATTCTCATGGAAACTCCCCCTCCCTCCTTCTTTCATTCTTGCTTCCTAGCCCCCTCCATTTTTCTCTCAGCATATCTCAACAGCTGCAGATTTAACGACATAGACAGGCACTACAGTGTCATTATACAGCCGAGGGAACATGGTAGAAACATTGTTTGTTCGGTCTTTCTTGTCTCTTACGTCAAGCCCAGGCAATTTCTGTGGAGCTCAGGTGTCCCCGTCACTACTCTCATCATTTCTAGGGTAACACTATTAATAGATATGAGATCGATGAGCTGTTATAAAAGAGCACTGAATAATCCTATTGATGCCGCAATTCTGGAGCAACCAGTAAAAAGTGCTGAAAAAATATTAAATGTAAAAAGACAGGCACTGAAAGAAGACACCAAATACAAAATAGTCTGCCATTCTGTTCACAGAGATACAAAAAAAAAAAAAAAAAGAAAAAATAACAATAAGGTTACAGTGTTTACAGAACTAGAGATGAGACTTGTGTTCATTCTTCTTCAGTTCATTTTCTTTTATATCATAAAACACCTCTTTATCACAATATATTCAATAATCTATCAAGCTGGTAATACATTCACTTGTTTACAGAAAGTAAAATAATTTAGTATTCAATAGCACAACATCATGACTGCACATGTGAGAGTAACAAACTCCAAATCACAGGACTGTTCTCGCCAGTTCTTTAGAGGTCTAGTTCAGGGGTAAAGAAAGACCTGCTAATGGTTTATATGATTAAGAACTTTCTGTCGTCAATCTTAAAGCAAAGTAGGAACCCACTGAAATCACTCGGCGCTTTTTACAAACACTGTGAAAAAACACATGCAAGCACATGAGAGGACACTCATGCACATAGACGTTTTACTTTTCCACAACGCCACCAAAAATACATCTTTGCAAAATAGGATCTAACAACACACATATACCTTTACCACTCACAGTTAGAAAATATTCCTCTCAGGAGGATTGTAGGGCATACTTTAGTAAGTATTAAGGAAGGACCAGTGTCTTCTCTAATTCTTAACTTTATAGCCTACTCTACTCAATAGAGAAATAATTTAATCTTCTTGCTCAAGGATGTATCTACTGACCTTAGACATCCTGGTTCCTACCCATTCTCTGGTCAGCTCTCAGTATCATAAAGAGGTCATCTTTTCTATTTTTCTGTAAGAACCACCTTCAAAATACATCTCCTCTTCAAGTGGAATTTGCCATCATCTCCAAAGCTGTTTCTTGGCACATTTGCCCACAGAAGTATGTATGAATTAGGCTTGCAGCACTGTAAGGGGGTGTCAGAATTACGTCCAGTAATATATTCACATAGAGCTAACTACATTCATGCTGCATGAGTCCTCAGAAATACTTTGAAAGAAGGTCTTTCTCCTCTAGATTTAAGGTGAGGTCTTTCAACCTTTTTAATTTCTCAGTCGAACTGTTCTGTTTGTGTTTATACACAGTGCAGTTAGACCTCCTCTGCTCCAATAGCCTCCAGGATAGCAAGTTGTTAAGTGCTGATTTTAGATGTCCAGTACAGAACCTCTGATGTTCTAAGAAGATCAGATGCCTTTCATCAAGAAGAAGAACATTTTTCAAAATGAAGTAAGAAGACGTATCTGTCTGCTTCCTGTCAGTCAAGATAAGCATAAGAGTATCTCATAGTGTGCCCTGCTCAGCACTGAAGAAAACTCCTTCTTTCTTCTCCTTCCTTTTCGCCCTGTGGACCCTCCAACAGGCGGCTGCCACCAGCAGCATGACAAAGCCAACTATGAGCAGCACCAGGGACACGACTTTGGTTTGAAGCAACGTGTTGAAGGTAAAGGTGACACCTGTGCCTGCCATGCCTATCACCAGGGAGATGACTCCGAAGGGAAACACACAGCGGTACCAGGACTTTTCTGTGCCTCCTGTGGCCTGTGTCAGCCGCTCCAGGGTCGAGAGGTTCTCTGGGGTTTTCGAGGCATTTGAGGGTGCTCTTCCATCATGGGGCAGGTTGGCGTCAGGGTCCAGTGAGGGCAGCTGTGCACTGGCTGGAGGCTGACAGGGCAGATGTCCAGATGAGCAGCCCATTTCTCAGCCAGGTGAGGAGTGAACAGTTAGGAACAGCCAGGTGAGGAGTGAACAGTTAAGAACCACGCTGCTGCTGCTGCTGATGCTGCTGCTTATGGGGAAGATTCCTCTGCTGGCGCGCTTGCCTTCCTCTACTATCTTTGTCAGCGGGACGCATTTGCCTAAGAGGAAAAAGAGATTCAAAAGAGATGGATTTAGAATGAGTGAAGAAAAGATGAGAGTGAAACACACAGAGGCTGTAAAGGGAAGAAAGAAGATAGGAGAGAGGGAAGGAAAGTATTAGCATCATGCCCGAGGAAAAGGAGACTCACACTCGCACTCCTTCTCTGTGTGGCTGTATTTGTGGTGATAGTGCGTGTGTCTGCTCTGCTCATCTGACAGCACATTGTATGTTTTCTAGTTGAGCCGAGTGGAGTATAAGGAGCCAAGAGGAGGGTGGGGCTAATGAGAGCAGAGAGGTCTTAGATTCCTGATTGGTTGATTTGCTGCTATGACATCATATGTGGCACGGAGACGGCTAAACATAATACTGAGCTGTGATGCTTATATCCACCACCTACACTCCCACAATCTCCCTTCCTATCTGCCTATATCTTAGTAGTCTCATCTGTCTGAGTTCTTCCTTACTTAAGGGAAAAAAACAAATTCAGAGAGCACTGTAATTTCAGCATATTTCAACCTTTCATCCGGACTACGTTATCCATCTCCATGTATTATGGACTGTCTGCTTTTGTGTCTCTATCTGTCTGGCATTTAATTTGCTCCTGTTTTGTCACTGTTGTGTGTAGTAGAAAGGAGTTCATATTGATAGGTCATATCGTTAGGATTTGTACCAGTAAGATTTAATAACTTTGAGTATGAGTGTAATATATGGAATTTATTATGGCTTTAATGGAAAATAATAAAGTCTAGTTAGATATGAATTCTAAACTTGATACATTCATTTTTATTATGAATATGCCTTCATTTGTGCATTCTTTGCTCTCACACATGCTAATAAATAAGGGAATTTTATATATGAAAATGCAATAACAATGAGGCATAAGTAAAACTGAGTTTGAATGCTGTTGTCAAATCTTGCAATATAAACATCTTAAATTCAACATTTTTTTTTAAAACAGTTGCCTTTTTTTTAAATCATTGAAAGAGGGTAAAAGATCCGAAACATCACTGTGGTATTGACTATATAGTGTTTCACTGGAGTGTACGCACAACCCACTACGCATATCTTTGCCAATATCAAAAGCATCTTCAGCTTTTGCTTGCGTGCTTAAGTGCTCTCCTGTCCTCTATGATGTAATATGAAGTCAGTGGAGTAGGAGGCAGAGGAAGGAGAGTGTGCTAATGTGATAAAAATGAAATAATACTAATAATGGATTTTTTTGTGTGCCAGAAAGCTAGAGAGAGTGAGAGAGAAAGATAAAGTGTGTGTGTGAGAGAGAGGGAGAAAGAGAGCAATCAAAACCAAGGGGGGACCTTGACATCCACAATGATCAATGATCGGATTTATAGTCGGTTGCTCAGTTCATATTTTCCAGGGTTTCCATTGCTATGAATATGATGAGCTTGATGGTTATGCTTTCCCTTATTAATAAGTGCATAGTATTGATTCTGTGACAAGATCCTAGGCTACCCCTCCTTAGAGGCATAATTGTATTAACCTTCAATAGCATAGGACAAGAAGAGAGAAGAAGGGACAGAAGTGCTCACCAGAGAACAGATGCCATATGTCTCTGCTTGCTGTGATTCTCCTCCTCCCCAGTGACTCAGTGATGCCACTGGCAGGCTGGGCACATAGGAACAGGCTTTAGTATTTATCAGAACCTCGCCCACAGACCTCAGTGGGTGCCTGGCTCCACCTGTCACCCCGTCTGGTATTGGCCATGCCAGCTAACCAGCCACCCACTGGAAGCCCAGGCGTCTGCCAAGCCTATAGTTACAAATAAACTGTTGTTAAGTTTTGGGAGATAAAGCTTGCTGTCACACCTTTACACTGCGTCTTAACAGGATCATATACCGTAGATACACACACCTTATTTTTTTGTGGGTCAAATTTGAATTGTCTAAGCTCAGCTCAAGTTGCAGCACCTAATTGGTCGGAATCACCTGCAGTATATGGGTGTCTTTCATTCCTGTCATTCGGGACTTACTGCTCTTAGAGACAAGCTAGACAGAGAAAGACTAAATGATGAGATAGAATGACAAGGAGCTAAGTCTTATGAATTTATTTATTTCTAATCTTATACTGTCCAATATGAATGCAGCAGCAGCATGTTAACTACACTTGGTTATATGACTGATTACCATAGCAATAGAAATCAGTAATATTATCACTTCAAGCAGAACTGAAGAATGGTCTGAGAGGGCTGTGTCATAGGGGCAGCATCATCACAGCTGTGCACAATCGCTGAAGCACTACTTGATCCGCCAGACAGAACCTGATATTAGCATTACATGGAACACAGCAGCCTAAATTAATGGTCAAACCCCTGTCTCTAGAAGCTGAAGCAGCACGAGCTCCAGCCTGGCCCTTTTTTGATCAGCATTTCCAACACTAGCTTCTTGCTCATGGGCCCCTTAAAACTTAACCTATGTGCTTCTGGCATCAGTAAGTCATACTGCAACTCTTAATTTCTGTAATTTAATCTCCTATTTACTGTTCATGTTGTCATTCATTTTGTTTGTCTTTGACTGTCTCAAACCATTATGCATGTATTAACCCAGTTATTGATTGTACACATGTACAGTATTCAATCATGGCTTTATGCAAAATCTTATTATGAGTAAAATTTTCCTTCAAAACGATGATATAGATATGGATAACATATAAAGTAATAGTTCAATAGTTTTTTTGTGCTTACGAGAAGTAATGATGCCCAGCCTCAGCTAAATATGAACTGCAAATATGATGCAATGATGGCACAATTAATTTATTATAAAAAATTCATAGCTATATTATGATGGATATTATAAATAAGACCAATAGCTTTAGAGATTATGGAAGAGGACAGACCAGGAGAGACAGAAAGAAACTATTTCAATTTTTTTTTTTTTGCTTTAATATTTTTTTTTTTCGTCCCACACAGGTCTAGTTATGAGAAAAAAAATTGGAATGTGACAGATCATCCCACACAGCTCTATTTCGGGTAATTGCCCTGTCCACTGTAAAAGACCTTGGGTTAGATTGTTTGCTTGCCGGTGATTTTTCATTTCCAATGAAGGGTTGGACAGATGGAGGCTTAATTTATGCTATAAATGGATTAATTCACTTGAATTAAAATAAGTAGACAATTTAGACATTTAGACTTTATAAATTGTTAACAATTGGTCTTATTGTCTACAATCATAATTCTGATGTACCTCAGCAGTATAAAGAACACATAGAAGCCAGCTATTGTTTGTTTAATAGATATTATTTGTGATTAATAATATAAGGGGCTGAGAATTCACTCTGTGAAAGCTGAAGATGGTAGATATCTTACGGCAACTTTTCTTTTAATCTGGCACACTGGCGCCTAAATAAACAGCCAGCATATTTAATGGCTAATTAAGCCTGGATAATGGATGATGAATGTCATGGAAAAACAGTTTGTTCTGATTACAAAGAAGAGTCTAGCACATTTCTTTTAATTTAGTTCTTTAGAACGGTCATAAAAAATTTATGATGTCTATAACATAAAGCATTATCCTTATCTTTGAGACACATTGGAAAACAGTAAAACAATAAAGGATGAGGAAGGTAATGTGATACAAATTATACTTAAAATGCAATATTGCTTTCAATCATATGTACACTGGAAAATTGTTCCATCAGTCACTGACTGCTTATAGGGCATTGCAGACAAACTAAACTCACATTTCAACACAAACTTCACAGTACCTGAATAGTTTTGACCAGAATAGCTCAGAATAACCTATGTGGTCACCATGTGCTAGGTTAAGTACCAGACACATGTAGGATGGATATATGGAATTTTATATCACATTTCCCAAGAGAGCTCTGCAAAAGTTTTCAGAAAGAGATCTCTACATTAAAAAAATAATAATAATAAATTTTGCTTTACCCTGTCAGTGGCGTCTCAGTAGTTTTGATTTTGAACTAGTGATTTGGTTAAGGTTAAGAGTTCAAGTTCTATGGCAAGTACTCCATTACTGTCCTTTTTTTTTGTGTGTATGTGTACTTTACTTGAGTATTTTCCGGATGCAATTACTTCTACTCAATTCATTTTTCATGAAACTCATTTTAAATAGAGACTTTTACTTTTCAGCTGTCGATCACACAAAAATGCATTACTTTTCTAAACTAAACAAGCATTTACTCTGTGACCTTACTGTATATCACACCTGAGCCACAGTATATGTGGGAAAGATGGAAACAGAACAATTTCATAAGTCCAAGCAGGTCATTATAAAAGTGCAGATTGGTTCGTGCACCAAAGTGATTGCCGGTTACCTGGACAAAGGATACCACCCACTTGGTCTCTGTGCGGCAGGTTATTTTAGCTCCTTTTTCAAGCCTCTCGAAAGGGTGCACCTGTTAGGGTGAGTGATTAGAAGTGATCTAGCTAACTAGCTAACATACTGCTCAAATGAGTTGTGACCTTTTGGCCATTTAGTTTGTTTCATGCCAATAACAACTAAATTTCCTAGTATGCACAAGATAGCCTTTATTACAAAACTTTAATGTCTAGATGCAAATTATGCACACACAAAAGGGAGATTGATTGAGGGTTTTTTTGGTTGTTTTTTCTTTCCATGCAAAACAACACCACCATAAAACCCTGATTACCCCTCCACTTGCATTTCAAAGGCCAGACTCAGTGCTGCTCTTGTTCTCGGCACAATTTTCACGGCATGCAAAAGGTCACTTCCTGCGGGTACTTATTTGTCTATTTCTAGGCTACTTATTTGCCTGCTAACACAAAATAAGCTAAATGTGTATTGACCACCAGATGCCAGATACGTAAATCGATCTATAACATAAAAAATAGAACAATCCTACAGTTATAATGTATTGGCATATCACTCACGCCGGGACCTGGAGCTTATCCCAAGAGGCTTAGGGCACAAGGCAGGGTACACCCTGGACAGAGTGCCAATCCATCGCAGGGCACACACACATACTGTACATATACACACTCATTCACACACTACGGGCAATTTGGGAACGTCAATTAGCCTAACCTACATGTCTTTGGACTGTGGGAGGAAACCAGAGTACCCACCAAGCACGGGGAGAACCTTGTATCAAGTAAAAGCTGTTTCAAATAAAACATCTACCTAATGAATAAACATAAATGTCCATGTTCTGATGTTCTGTTTATCTCGGAAAGATAGAACAAATTTTTTTTATCACTGACTTTCTCTTCTTTGGCCCATGTTTTTCCATCATCCAATTATGCAGAGTAATGCAAAATCAAAGTAATGCAAAATCAAAGGCAGTGTCTTGCCATTTACCCATGCCTTGCAATAGATTAAACCCTGCATGACTGATGTGAAATGTGTCAGGCTGAATACTGATTCAGATCACTCTGAATGTAAAGGGTATACTGTTCAGCCAGAGTCATTACTCACATTTACTCTACCATTCTCACTTACATTTACTATTCTAAGACTTTAAATACACATCGCAGGAAAGAACGGCCTCTGTAAATTAGTATGTTTTATGTCAGTTGCATTGACATTATTAATAAAGACTGTCATGTTCATAAAAAGATCATCAAAACAAGAACGCCTCTAAATTTGACTATCACTGTCCATATATAATGACTGGGAAAAAATTTAATCAACCTCTTAAATGTAAGACAGTAATCAGAACAGATGGCAGTTTGACTTTTACAAAGCTTATCTGTGCACCATTAATCACAGACAGTGCATTTATTTATGTATTTAATTTATTTGTAATGTGTTTTAAAACTTAATCTTAATTACTAGAAATAAATAGGTGCTGCAGCAATCTGCTGATCTGAATGTTCAGCAAATCTCCAGGGGCATGAATAAGGAAGTTAAAGGTATACTTGATCCTGCTTCTCTTAAGAATACTTACTTCATCTATAATCGTAATAATAATAAGATTGTTTTATAGCAGGAATTAAATTTGGCATCCAGAAGTAGGGGCCAAAATGACCTTCTTAAATCAACCTACATAAGGAGGGGCGAATTTCCTCATTGCTAGAAAAAGAAATTTCAAATAATACAGTAGATAACTAAGAGGAAGCACACATACAGACTCACTATGGGAAAATAAAGAAACCATTGCAATCAAATATCTCTAATCATACCAGGGTTGATTAATTGCACATGACTGAAATGATTGCCTCTTCTTTCCACATCATTATTCAAGAGAGGGTTTAAAGAAAATCTATGCTCTCATTCCGTGCTTTAGTAAACGCAGCTCATTAATTACCAAACCAATGTTACATTATTATTTGTAAAACGCCAGAAATCATTGTAAACTAACCCAGCAAAGAAACATTATTGGTACCTAATTTTATAGCACCCTGATATTACAATCAAGCAAATACTTTAAGATGAATAGTGACATTTTCACAAATATAATTATAAAAAAAAAAATGCCTGGACAATCACACTATGTTTTAGCCAAATGTGGTAACAGAAAGTGGTGTTTATGGAGACAAAAGGGATCACGTGAACAAGAAAAGTAGACATAACAAAATTATCATAAATGTTTAGCCCACAGATATTAGAGAGACTCATGCAGAGCTGCTGCACGACATCCTGGTAACATGGACTGATGTGAAAATCACAGGCTTTTTTGGGGTCATGTAGTGACTCATCAGGCTCAGTAGAACACCATGGATAAAGAGACTTTGTAGACAGGGCTTGATGGACTTCATGTCTTTTTTGAGACTTTTTGACCTTTTTTTCCCCTTCTGCTTTTAAAGCTACAACAGAGTGTAACAGAGTTTAACACTTAGAGATCTTTAGACTCGGTAATTGGCTATTTAAAGAAGGCAAGCTTTAATTATGTACTGTATATATTTTATTTGCAGCACTTAATTAAAATGTAATTATGTAGATACAATATGAAATGTTCAAGATAACAAAAGTTACATAAATAAAAAAAGTGGTTAAATGAAACTAGTTGTATAGTATGGGAACAGATTTGGAAAGGCACACTTCAGAGTTGGGTTTGAGCAAAGCAAAATGGCTCACAGCTCCATCCAGTGGCAGAAACATATCAAGAAAAAAGGTTGTCACACATCCGTGACTTAAGAGCTCGCACTCGCTCTCTCTCTATAGACAGTATGCACAATATTGCACAAAATGTCTCCCCTAACCCTAACCCTTTCCATATATGTATATACATATAGCCCATCTGCATATGTGGTTAATTTATTGTCTAATATTGCACTTTTTTTTTATCTTATCTTATTTTACTGTATCTTATCTTATCATATCTAATCTTAGGTATCTATAATCCTAACAACATGTACCAGTCCTAATAAATTTTAACTAAACATCAAGGTATAATAAAATAACCTTAGGTGTTTTAAAAGGTTTAGGGAAAAAAACATGCCTTCATTACTTCAGTGCCAACTTGAACAAAATCTGGTTTACGGCAAGTCTCAAGAAATGTTCATTAAACCCATTATTTTTATGTGTTTTTTTTTTTATCAACAGATAATTTAAATTAAATTCATTAATTTTATTATTCCCTGAGTTTTCCTAAACAGAAATTTGTAACAAAATGAAAAATCAATTGTGCTCTAAGTGAAAAACTGAATGATTGTCCTAATAGTCATGCTCGAAGGGAAAACCATCATTACAACATTATCTTTAGTGCTTTATCTTTGTTGTTTGTAGGTCATAATGAACTTCCAGGTCTCCACCAGCTGAGACATCGCAATCTCATCTGGGAAGGCCTCCTCCACATCTAGAGGAACCTCAAGATTTTTGCGCTCCATATAGGGGGCCAACGTTTCTTTAATGCTGAGGAAGAGAAAAATAAATCAGTTTATCAAACATGTTAGTCTAGTTTGATAAACTTATTGATTATTGAAACTGAAACTATCAGCTAGTCTAGTAGCTGATGTCTACTAGATCCATCTCAAGTTCTCACCTCCAGGACGGGTTGTAGGTGTCAGTTGCTCTCTGGCTTTTCAAATTCAGCAACAGGAACTCGTGCATTTCAAGAAACCAGGTATCCCCAGAGCTCTTAGACAAGAAGTTAATCAGGAGGTTTTTCTCCTTTTCCCCTAGTACCTGTTGATAACTGGCTGGGATCCCTAAGAATGGATCCTGAGTAGAAAGAGAAAATGTATGAAAAGAGATCATTTGATATACCTATGTTTCATCTGATAAGGGGAATTTATTTCTAATATATGCTACTATTATTTTGTATTATGTGAAAAAAGTGACTTATTACCCTCTTAAGGCGAAGCATATGCTCAGACTTGATTGAGGTAAGGAGTTGCCAAAGAGCCACACAGTGCTTCAGACTACATCTGCCCAGAGCCTTCACACACCATAATGGAAGAAAAAACACAGTGTCTCAGATAAAACATTAAAACACGCACTGATACAAATTATGGATTACTTATCACACATCTTATGTTGTAATAAATTATTTTTATTGTTATTGATTACTTCCATAAACTCTGACTCACTTTAAGAATATGAGGGGCAGTCTGATTCTCCATATGTAGTCTTTTCTCCAGGTACTCCTCCAGGTACATGTGCTCATCTCCTCCAGTCATAGCCAGAAAGTCTAGAGCAACTTCCACGGCTGAAAGGGTCTCACAGACGTCACTGGGAGACTGCAGCTCTGATATCAGGCCAGTAGAGCTTAAAGAGGTCAGGGGTTCCTAACAATTACACACAAAAGCTCTAATGTTAGTGCCATAGAAATTGGGGGGAAAAAAAAATGTTGGTAACACATTAAGCTTTAGAATTTCAACATACTATACTGTACATTGAACAATCCACATGGGGTTATTATCAAGAGTTTAGTAGACACTTTTGTTTTATGGCTGCTACCATCTACAGACTTTTAATAGCTAATGTCTATGATAAAAGTTATATACAGTATGTTTTAACACCTGATTATTTTCTCTTGAGGATCGATAACTGAAAGAGATTTGAAATCCATGTGTGTTTCTTACCTGAGCCACTTTTTCTCTAATTTCTTTGAATATATTCTCATAATTGCGTTCTTGTCTGCTGACCAGAGTGGGAATTCCCTGTAATAAAAATTATCATATGCAGTGGTTAAGGCACTGGACTACGGTTCAGAAGGTCCCAGGTTCAAATCCCACAACCACCAGGTTGTCCCTGTTGGGCCCTTGAGTAAGGCCATTATCCCTCAACTACTCAGATGTACAATGAGATAAAAAAATTAAGTCGCTCTGGATAAGGGTGTCTGCCAAATGCCATAATGTAAATGAATACTTCATATTGGTAGATGTTACAACACACTACATTATAATATGACATGCAGTACCCCATTATTTTTCCTCTTCTTCTTACTGTATTACAGTCAGTCTGATGATTCAAATAAGTATTCATCACATATTCCTACTGTTCACTTACAGCCAGTGTGATTTGGGGTTTGCCTTGTAAGAAGCGGGTGAAGACCTGTTGCTGGATCTTAGGTAGGTCGTATTCAGATACCGTCTCTTGGCCACGCTCCATACTGTACTGGCAGTTAGACAGCACCAAGGGAAGCAGGTCTCTGTCCACCTCGTACCGGATCACATGCAGATCACTCACTTCTGCAAGGCTTACCACATATCTGTGTAGAAGGACAAGCTTTTAATATCATTTATATTAAAATGACTATATTCTAAAGTAGAAAATCATACTAAAAAGTGCAGTTACCTGTTACTCTCCCCTGTGTGTTGGCTGGCTTCACTGACCAGCTGGTTATGCAGAGAGACAAGGTAGCTGAGAAGTGCAGTAGCACACAGCCCTGCTCCCTGCCTCCGAGGAATCAGCACTTGCAACTCGCTGCCCTCATCAAGATCCACACTGCAGTAATTTCCTGGTACACTCACCTCATCTAAACAGATACACCAAACACTTGACTACAGATGACTTTTTATAACTTTGTGTAGGAGTCTTAGTCTGTGCATGTAGGTGTGAGAGTAAGGATACTCAGTGAACTGTTGTCTCTAAATAATACATGTGTAACACTCACAGTTGGCCAAGGACATCCGCAGCTGATTCCATGAACTCAGGAAAATTTGAATGCGCTTCTCGTACCAGCTCTTCACAGATCCTAGTGAAGCACAAAGTGATATATTTACAGACAGACTGGCAAAATTTGAAATTGATTCCTGAATGCGTCTAAAACTCTTCAAACATCAAGCTGTGTTTCTTTGTTTCTAATGTGTGAAAATGTAACTTACCAGATGGTTGTTTATTAATAAAATCCTTTATTGTTCCACAGATCAAATCAGGAACATTCTGAAACTTCTTAACTAGATTTCTCTGCAGAGCCAGTATGTCTGGAAGGAAGCTGACCTGCCGGAATTCAGGCTCCTTCACAGCAAAACAGAGAAAAGAATCTTTGTCAAAAAAAACTACAGCTAATTTCCACACCAGAGACAAAGAATTGGACTAAAGAAGCACTGAAATGAAGATGCAAATAACCTTCTGTAGAAACTTCCATAGCAGAGGGAAGTAATCTTTGCCGTCGTTCTGCTCAACGATGTGTGTGAGGCTAAGTAGAGAGCCCTTCTCCCTGCAGCTCCATACAGCAGAACTGTGGAGTACTGACTGCTGGGGCAGGGAGGACAGAAACATGCGCGGATCTCCGTACATCAGCTTCAGGATGGGATCAGATGAAACACGGGCATCACCCCTCATGGTGTCATTCACCTTTACAAGCTTACGTTCCAGTTTCTATAAGTCCAGCATATAAAAAAATCCTAGGATTTAGCTTTCAAGACCATAATGCAAATATAAAAGGTTAAACATAAGATGTGTGATGTGAGTGGCATATTCATAACTTGTGCATGAAGGAGTTTGCACTGTAAAACATGGTGTTCATAGCAGCTAATTCATTTGCAATGCTTAAAAAAAATACAATATGTATTACATTTGTTATGCATTATTTCACAGATTGTTCCATGTCTAATGATGCACCAACTTACACCCGTTCTTACTTAGTGGACGACTGACAATTTATATTAAAACTGGACAGTATTTTAGTGTAGAATTTGCTCGACAGAAAAATTCTACTCTAGGGTACAGTATATATTTTATAAGAAAATAACAACACCCTTGTGCTACTCAATCAACACCGAGTTCAAAACACAAGGTGGCCTAAAAGTCTGAATCCACAGAGATTTTATATCATATCATATTGAACATTGATATATTTCTTTTATTTCCCAAAATCCCTTTAAAATTAATAATGGAAGATTGAATGGAACCAGACCTAACACAACTGAGGTCATCTGAAGTCACCAATATCTTGGAATTGGCCCAGAACAATCACTGCACTAAAGAAAGAAATCATCTCTCAAACATCAGTTCTCATACTGTAAGAAGTACTCAGTGTTCGTGTATTGAGTGCATACTCAGGTACCAGAAGATCAGTGGACATCAAGTTGAGCATTTGCTGTTATTTTTTTAGTTTAAATATATAATTGCATATGGGGCAGAACGGTGGTGTAGCTGTTAGCACTGTAGCCTTGCACCTCCAGGGTCAAGGGTTCGAATCCTGCCTTCGGGTCTGTGTGCGGGTCTGAGTTCTCCCCGCTTGGTGGGTTTCCTCAAGCTGCTCTGGTTTCCACTCACAGTCCAAAGACATGCAGATTAGGAGACCTGGGGTTTATAAATTGCTCATAGTGTGTGTGTGTGTGTGTGTGTGTGTGTGTGTGCTTGTATTTGTTATCCTGCAATGGATTGGTATCCTATCCAGGTTGTACCCCACCTTGTACCCCGAGTCCCCGGGGATAGGTTCCAGGCCCCCCGCAACCAAGTACAGGATAAGCAGTATAGATGGATCCAGAATTTTGGGTCACTCTTCAGGTGAAAATTTTTCATTATTCATAACCAAATTAGCAATATACCAGTAAATATATTTACAGTCACAAGTGAATAAAAACACATCACTTCAAAATTCAATATACTGCATATCTCTTTGTAAAAAGACTAGTGTCCCATTGTTGTGTAAAAAATCAGGGCTTGCCTTCAATTTGGGAGTAATGACATTATGAGCCATGGTGATCTCCCAGGCATTCCTGGCTTCCTTTGTTGAGAGGATATTATCATAGCCAGCAGGCCCTACACAAAGGACATCATTATTTTTCGACAGGTTAATAAAGAACTTAATTTCTTGCAATCATTATCTCATATGGCAAGTCTTACATTGAACGTTCTGAGGAGGCTCTAGGGCCCAGCTGAGCATCAAGTGTACAGTAGTCACTGTGTCATCAATGCCTTTACCCAAAGCCCTGCCCAGATGCTCCAAATCCTTCATCAGATGGTTTATTAAAAACCCACAGGGATCCTGTACTGGAGGTTGGATGATCCGTGCGATATACTGGGACTTTATGGCAAAGGGAAAATATGCAGACATTTTTAGTGTAATTATGAGGAATTAATGGGAATTATAAATGACATTAGGTTAAATCAATGCAGTCCATTAGCGAATATACCTGAGACTGTTCTGATGCTCCAAGCAGCATGGCCATATGGGTAATCATTCTGATTAATGTAAAAGGAGTCAAAGACATGCTTTTTGTATCCAGTGCATCTGGATTATCTCTTCTCTGTGGGGCTCCTAGAATGTGGCCTGTCTGGGACCGATCCCCTCTAAAAAGATTTACTAGTGTGAGATGTTCATTTTCATGTTTAACTAAAATCTAATTGCTTTATTTTACATTTGCATTATATAAGTTTCGTCTACATTCATTAGATGACTCACTCTTGACGCATTTTATTGAAACCTTGCACTGGTTGATGATTGAGTCCTCCCACAGGTGCTCCACACTCCAAACATCTCCCCATCCGAGTAGGCTTGCCACACTACAGAAGACAGCAATTTAGAGAAATGACATTATAAAATAACATTACTAGAAATGAATGAAAGAATATTTTTAAAGGATGTTACAGCCCAAACTAAGGAAAAAGAGCATACACAAATAAAACTTTAAGATTACATGTGATCCAGATCCATAATAACAAATTGGCAAAATGGCAAAATAACAAAGAACAACCAATGAGCTGACAGAAATATATATGCAATAGAGTTATATACTGCATCAACTGATCAGTCATAACATTACAGCCCAAAACGTTATGCCCAGTATTGTGTATTGTAGCTTCCCCTTTTGCCACCTGGGCAGCTCTGGCCCCCCCGGGTCATGACACCGCAAGACATCACAAGACATCCAGATAGTGTGCTGTGGTTTCTGGCAACAGGATGTTGGCACCAGATCATTTGGGTGCTGTGGGTTGGTTGCAGTGTGGGGTCTACATTGACCAGACTTGTTTGGTCAGTGCATCAACTAAATTGAATACTTTGCCTACTGGGTCCCAGGGCATTGGTGGTTTCTTTCCTGCCATGCAGAATGTCTGTATTCAAATCACAGCCAATGCCCAAACCCCTGCTACTGGATGAAGTGCCAGTCCCAAGCCTGGATAAAATGGGAGGGTTGCTTCAGGAAGGGCATCCAGCGTAATACCTGTGCCAAGCTTGTGTGTGGATCGGATGGTCCACTGTGGCGACCCCTTGCTGGGAGTAGCCTAAAAGACCAACAACAACTTTGGCTACTGGGTCCCATGCATGGTGGGATGTTATGCACTGGGTGTTCTTTCTGTCTAGGCCAACAGTGACTTTTTTTCCAGTGAGTTTTGCTGCATTGATTTTTATGTTTGGACTGGAGGGGCTGGCCTTTGGTTCCAGCTGGCACAAATGAGTCTTGGTTGCCCATGGTCCTATCACCAGTTTATTGGTACATACTTGATAATCAATGTTAATGTGTTAATGTTATGGCTAATATGTGTACTAAGTATGCCTACATTTATTTGCATTTACATTTTGAATAACTCACAAATTTGGCCATCGGCAGCAGAAGGCCTTATAAAACAATAGTAGATGTTTACATTTTTTTAGTGAATGTGTCATTGTTTTCTGAGGAAGTAAAATTTCAGTTAAATTAGTTAACAAAACCAGAAACAATCATTCCACTGTTGTGGCACAAACTGTATGTTTGTATGTTTAAAGAATAATTTCAAATAATATTTGTCAGTTGATCAGTAAGTAAATAATACCGATGTCATATGGCACCAGGACAAACTATAAATTAAATTTTACAAATAATATTATTTAAATTGACAAAAAAAAATCTAAAAAAATTAAATTAAATTGTTACATTTGAAACACTCAACACTCAACACTAGGCTATTACCTCTAATAACTTAAAGCAGTTAAACTGCTTCAATGTCACTACAAGGTTATGGAACACCACCGTATCTTAAAAAAAAGACAGCCACAGCTTACCTTGTCCACGACACACGGGTGACCATTGGGACAGGCTATGAAAGGGTAAAGAAAACAGTTTTAAATCTCCAAAATAATATAAAGACTAGGAAGTTCAACATAACCAGAAAATTTCTTAATATATTGCACAGTTTAAATCATTTTAATTGTGTAAGACCCCTCAAAAATTATTTTCTCAAAGAGCTAAATTGTTTGTACTACTTACTATACCAAGTGTAACCAAGAGCCTTCTTTGCTGTGGCCAACATATCTTCAGGCATTGTGGGTATAAACGCCATCTGTACAAAATGACAAAATGGAAACATAATTACATTGCTGAAAGCGAATATATTGCAAAAATCTAATTTCAGAGTTTACTGCAATAGTTTATTAAGGGAAACAGTATGACGTGTACCTGCATGGTAGCAGGGGACAATGCCAGTTGTACAAGGGGAGCCAAGACACCCCCAATCCCACACAAGAGTACAGCCTTTAGATGGATGCTCAGCTCTGTGAGGATGAGTGAGGTGTTTGACTGATTCCTGTCAACACTTAGGTTGCCAAGCCTGTTGTTTACCAGAGTTTCAGCAAACACCTTCATCTCTGGGGTGAAATATTGTAAGCCATGGATGTAATCCTCAAGAGCTTGGCGTTGCTACGAACAATAACACAGCTGATTACTCTACATGAAATTTAGGTATTGTGGATGTGCTAGATTTTCTACTTATGATATGACACAAAATACAAAAACCACAAACCTCTGGTTTGGGATGAAGGACTTGGTTGGCTGCTTTAAATAAACTGGTAACTTCTTGGAAAAGGGCCAGAAGGATATAAAAGGCTTTTCTTTTTGGAGTACAAGTACACATCTATATATATAAATGAATGATAAAGTATACAGTATATCAAATTAGAGCCAAGTCCCATTTAAAGAAATAAAAAACAAACCAAAAAGGAGAGAAACAAATACCTCAATGGCTTCATCTATGATTTGTGCTTTACCCTCAATTACAGCCTTTGCAACTGACTCACGTACAGTTTTATAATCTTGACCATACACAAGGTACTGGTCCACATGGCCCTCATTTTCTTCCTAAAATACATGACGGTTTCAGCATTTTAGTTAATTTAATTTGAGAAAAAAAGCTGAAAAAAGCAGAACTGGTTCAGCGATTTCACGTATACTTTACATGATAGATATTTACAGCTACCTGCTGTATGATTTCTTGTGGAAAGAGCCATTGGAACTTAGCGTCCTTTTGCATTCCCCGAGCAGCTTCAACTCCCTGCAAGCTGCAAATCTTTCTGATCAGGTACACCCTATACCAGTCATTCTTGCTCTTTTGACAAAGCTCTATTACTGTGGCTAAGAATTCCTTCTGGTGTTTTTCCATGCTCCCTTTAGAAAGACATAAAACGACAAAAGGTGAGATTCACACATAATGGATAGTAATTTTCTCATCAACACACATACACTAGCTGTATAGAAGTTTTGTGGAACTAACCACTGCTTGGTAATGTGGTGAGCAGCTGAGCACCCATGTCTAAGCATATACGCAGCCTTGCAATCTGCTTCAAACTCTCTATGGAGATCTCCTCTGTGGCCACTCTGTCTGTGTGCAAAACACTGTGCAAGACACCCCTTCCCTCGTGCAGACATGCCCTCTCCTTTTCCATACAGCTCAACTGCTTTTTCTCAAACATAGAATCCTGAAAAAAAAGAGAGTGCTGAAAAAGTTGCTGTAAATTATCAATGTTTTGTTTATTTATAAAATATCACATTGTTAAAGTGTTTTATTCTTCTTACACTGTAGTACAAATAAAGTTGTATTTATATTTAGATATAAATATATTATCAGTGTTCTTACCTCAAAGCAATTGACGTACAAAGCATACAGTTCAGTTTTATCAGTGCCATCCAGAATTTTGCTCAGTAAAATATTCGTTAAGTGCTGTTCAAGGTATTCTTTTACCTCGTTAAAGCTGAAAAAATATGCATATTACACATGTATGAAATTTTTTATTCAACAATATCTTATCTATGTATCAGACTGCTCAAAATATACCGTAATAAATCCCTAAAGAGAAGCGCTTTTGATGATGTAATGTGACAAGCAGCTGGGTACCACATAATCACTGAGCAAGAAGCACTGAGTAATTCATACATATGCATACACACCTGTATTTGAGCAGAAGTTTAAGCACCATAGACCTTATAACAGGATTTCTATCCACGCACTCGTTGAATGGTGACAGGGCTTTGGTGTGAATATGACTGTGTGCTGATATAGAGGGTGAGAAAAACATCTTACTATCATTTGCAGTATAAGACAGTAAGGTATTTTATGTCTGATTTTTGTCCTTTAATTTTAGCTTATTTAAATTCCTATTTATTTATTTATTTATTTATTTGAACCACCTAAACACTTGGTGAAGTTGAAGTAGAAGATCTTACAGTAGAAATCACAACTATGTATAATAGCGCGATAAGAACATTTCCATACACACAATGTGATAAGAATTTACAGCAATGGAACTAAACAGCAGTTATAGTGATAGGAAATCCACTGGTTAGTGAGACTAATCAGAAAATGCTTTAATTTCCTAGGAAGCATAAAGATCGGACGTTGGAGCAATGGAAAAACGTTATGCGGTCAGATGAGTCCAGACTGTATCTATCTATCTATCTATCTATCTATCTATCTATTAAGACAACACATCCCATATATTGTAGTTATCCATGTGCTGGCAAAATATTACTAATTAACTGAAAAACTAGTAAAAAACTGGTTATGAGACAATAGTATTTGGCTTCTGGAGCCATGGCCATGACCTAAACCCAATGGAAAATTGTTGGACAATGGTGAAGGATGCAGTAGCCATCAAGAAACCATCTTCTGTACATGATCATTCGAAAGCAATCGAACAGGCGTTTTATCTACATACTGTATGCAACAATTAACACAGGAGTAAAGGCATTCAGTCATACAAGATACTGTAGCTTACCATGAGATAAGGAATCTGGCTTTGCCTCAACCATTAGGAAAGACAACAGGTGTAGAATGACAGCTCTGGATGGAGGGGAATTGTCCTTAAAACAAACTGTGGACACTACCTCTATAAAAAAGGCGTTGCACCGTTGTCTGAACTGGGCATTTAATTTGAGACATGCTCTGCAAAATCATAATACATAAATGATTACAAGTTCACAAGTAAGTGATCTTATGCTATTTAAGCAAAATAAAACTACTAGTGTATTAGGGCACAAGTGTAGAAACAGACAAGACTCACCGGTACTCCTCAGAGACTTTTTGCTCAAAGTCATCTGGCACAGGTTGGGTACACATGGCACAGTACATCTGTCCTGGAATGAGCCACCTTCTAATGCAAGACTGGCAGAAGACATGATTGCATGGTAGTTCCACAGGGTCTTGAGGTTCTACCCTACATACAGGGCATGTCTGGAGGCCAAACCTTTGATGCACAATGGTTTAACATATTAAAATTTGAATAAAAAAGACCGAATAGATCATAGGAGCTTTAATGGGGTCTTACCTAAATAGTAAATCACTTGCACTTTCCTTGCAGGATCTGAGTACGTCAATGACAGCCAGAAAGGTTTTCTCCAATTTCATGTCCGAGCTTTTCTCAAGTACCTGTGAAAAAAAAGAAGAAATTAAATCTAACTCAGTGGTGCTACATAAAAATCTTATGGGTTACTTTTCAATTATTATAGTGAAATGTCTTATTTTATTACAACTAATAATTGTAATATGTTGTAATATAAAATGAGTCACAGTTTGTACAGTGGGCAGATTAAGGCACTGGTGGCACAAACGGTTAAGGCTCAGGGTTCCTGATTGGAAGGTTGCGGGTTCAAGGCCATCCTGCCACCGTTAAATGCTTGAGCAAGTCCCTTAACACTGTCTGCTCCTATCCTGGCTGACCCTGTGCTCTGACACTAGTTTCCTAACAGGAATATGTGAAAAAATCATTTCACTGTGCTGTAAGTTATATGTGACAAATAATTGAATCCTAGAATGTCTTTTCATGTGTCACTACATCATACATGGTTGAGCCAGGATGGGACTTGGACAACACTGCTGTTGGTTTAAGTAGAACATACAGAAGGAGATTTATCGTTATATAATATTTTGCAGTTATAAATATAGCTTGGTGCTTACTCTAATTACTTTTTCACATTATCACCACAAGAAATAAGTGAGAAATGTTTTGCTGTGTATGTGTGTTCTGCTGGCGGCAAGGTGGTGTAGTGGTTAGCACTGTTGCCTTGCACCACCATGGTCCGGGTTTGATTCTTGGCCAGGGTTGATTTCCTTCTCTATGTACAGAGTTTGCATGTTCTCCCCTTGGTGGATTAGGTGCAGATTAGGTTAACTGGCATTAAATTTTGAATTTTTTTCTTAATTTTTTTCTCCTTCTTCCCACCATCTACAGTAGCAGACTATTGTTCCCCAGCTTGCTTTTACCCCTAGTGTATGAGTGTCTGTGTGTGTGTGCCCTGTGATGGATATGCACGCTGTCCAGGGTGTACCCCGCCTCATGCCCCAAGTCTCCTGGGATAGGCTCCAGGCCCCCTGTGACCCTGAATAAGACGGTATAGACGATGAGTGAGTAAGTGAGTGAGTGTGTTCTGCTTATATAAAAGCAGTTTGCATCCTCACCCTCCCGAGGTTTCGAGAGCAATCCATAACCAGTGGTTTTAGCCTCTCATCTTCAGCCTCAATATCCAACAATATGTGCTCTACAAACAGAGCCAGGGTGAAGACACGTCTCCATCGATTCCTGGCACACACATTATATGCGTTTTAAGAACAAGTAATATAAGAAGAACATGGAAATATTTGTAATTGTACTACTAATTATATAGCGCAATGACTCATAAAAACCATAAAAAGATTAAAAAGCAACATTGTTTTAGGAATAATCTAATTTAATTCCCTACATTAATCTAATCTTCCGTTCACACAGACAGCACTAGGCCAAGGAAACTACTGAACTATGCAATGAATCACCATAAATGTGAATGAAATCTTATCACTGGAGAACAAAGCAAAGTGCAAATTGAAAGAGATTGTTTTGTTGAAGCTTACTGGATGAGCTTCACCATTTCACGACTCCTCTCCCCATACTGCTTAAGGCTCTGTTCAGAACACACCACTTCAATAGGGACTTGAAGTTTCATCACTTGCTTCAGCCAGAGTTTAGGGCTAAAGTCTTGGTTTAAGTCCTGGGGATCTAGGTGCTCGAGACAGGCAAGAGCACCATACATATCTGAAACCTAAAAATATGCACACATATGTCAAATTAATAAGCCTGAAAGTCTCTCCAAACAAATTTTCAACACCAATAATATATTATAAGTTGTTTTACGGCTTATAGAAAACGCATGATAACACAAAATTATCAGCTGGTATTGATACAGTTATATATTACAAATAGAAGAACAACTACATATAAAACTTCAACACAGTAAAGAAGCTTTCTAATAAAATATAAACCATTACAGAGATCCTAGTGAGAAACTGAAACTAGATACTTAAAATAATAGTACCATCTCAGCTCTCTGCATCACGTGTGGATTTCCCTGTAAGCACATGACCACCTGTGGCAGGATTGATATCATCCTCGAGAAATTCTGCAGTCGTTTCCGGAATTCATGATACGCGGTGTGGACGAGTGGCAAGGAGAGTTCAGTTTCCAGTGGGCTGCCTCGCCTCCTGCACACCTCATTTACACAGCTCATCATGGCAGTGCACAGCGACTAGAACGAACAAATCAACAATTATGATGTTAGATCACATAAGAACAAGGAAACAAACAATATTAAACCAAACTACTGAAATAGCTTACTTGTTGTTCAGCAACGTTTGAAACTTTCATTGTTAATGCAACAAAATCTTCAAGATATCTTTGGAAAAATTCTTTCTGCATCTTTTTGTCCACCGTTGCAAAATATTCGCCTAGTACAGTCCGCTTGAAGACCTCCTCAAACTGCTTATGGGATTGATCTAAGGTGGAAAAAAGTTCTGTTTACAATATTGTTAATCATACTGCCCCTATACCATACCATACCAACTTTATTTATAAAGCACTTTACAAACCCACACTGGACCAAAGTGCTGTACAGAATCAAAT
>JAOVVB010000052.1:17244140-17256332 GCA_028570985.1 Heterobranchus longifilis
AGCTTACGTTTAGTTTTCGGCACACACAGGAGCAGCTGATCAGCCGACCTAAGAGAGCGGGAGGGCGAATATGGGTGAAGCAGCTCAGACAGGTAGGTCGGGGCTAGACCATTTAATGCTTTAAAAGCAAACAGGAGAGTTTTGAAATTAATCCTCAAATATACAGGGAGCCAGTGAAGTGAGGCTAAAACTGGGGAAATGTGCTCATACTTCCGTGTGCCAGTTAAAAGACGTGCGGCAGCATTTTGTACTCGCTGAAGTTGAGCAATGGAGGAAGCATTAACCCCCACATAGAGTGCATTACAGTAATCAATTCGAGTGGTGACAAAAGCATGAATTACTGTCTCAAAATGCTCCCTAGGGAGAGCAGATTTTATTTTAGCCAGATTTCTCAATTGAAAGAAGCTTGATTTAACAACATCCCTAATCTGACTGTCAAACCTAAGATCCGCATCCACTTTGACACCTAAATTTGAGATGACTGGTTTTACATACTGGGACAAAGAACCCAGATCCACAAAAGGGTTCTCAGAGGATCCCCCAAAGACCATCACCTCTGTCTTTTTTTCATTAAGTTGTAAAAACTTACTATTACTATTACTATTACTCACCTTCCGCTTTATTAAAAACATCTGCTCAATCAAGAACCTTGAATTGAATAAAAATCATGAAGATACAGGTAGACTATAGGTAAAACAGAATATAGTAAACAGATTGTCCAATCTCATCTCAATTCTCATTAAGAGATAAAACATTTTTACACATGCAGAATTGCCACTCTCTGGAGTTTTTTTTTTTCTTTTTGTGTAAAGTTTCAGTGTAAACTTTAAAGCATGTGATGTGTGAAAAAAGCCCTGAAGATTAGTTGTTTCTGAAATACTCACACCAGCCCATCTGGTGCCGACAACCATGACATGATCATTCTGATATGTCACATGAACATTACGTATAGCCCTTGATCTGTATCTTCATGACTGGATTGGAATTTATATAAAAACATTCACCCTCTCTCTGTAAGGTGTGATCCCAGAGGTCATCTAACATATCTTTAATCCTCCAGCTGAAGGGCATAGCACAGGACATAGTTCTTCCTGCTGACATATGGCTTTGGATGTGGATGGTCTGTGACTTGGAGCTGTGCAAAAACAGGAAACTTTTTTTGTAAATTCAGAACAGTAATTATAAGAGGTATAGCAGTAATGCTTTTTTGTCATTATGACATTATACAATACAATACAAATTAAAGGAAACACTTACCCAGTTTGATCGTGTGGAATGTCCAGCAGTGTTTTGTGTTCAAATATGAGAAGCCACAGATTTTTCACTTCATCCTCGCTGTTAGTATCAAGCAAGTGATCCAAATTGCAGTTGCGGTCAATGACAGAAATCAGCTGTGCTAGCAAAGGAGTGACCACTGCCTGTACTCGACGCCACAGTGTGTGTCTATTAAGAAATATTCACAAAATAGTAGATGCATTAAATTTAAAACAATAGTGCACAATAAACATAAAATAGGAAGTGATCATAACTCTGCTCTTTAAAATTAAAAATCATAATTATAATGCATCAGAGCCACATAATGCTTATACTCCATAACAGTGGGTGCTTACTTAAAGGTTCCTCCCTCCTGGAGAGCCTCAATATTTGATGCTTCCCTTGACACCCAGGTTTTGGGCATATCTGCAATGTCCTCACGTGTTTTCAACAAGAGATGAAGGCGCTTTTTCAACGTCTTCATGAACTTAACTATTGCACAAAAGAAAACTTTCTTTAAGAAAATAAGGGACTTCCTCAGCAAAAATAAGAACTGGATAGAAAACAGACAAACCTTTTAGTGTGTCACTGTTGTCCAAGAGCGTAAGCAAAATGTCCACTCTTTTTGTACTTAGAGTTCCTTCATCTTCGAAATCCCTTAACATGCCCACAGAGCTCTGGACACAACTGCGCAGCAGGGCTGTTGTATCAAACTCCTTATACAATGTCTAAAACACAATCAGTGCTGATATAGCATTGAATATTGCTTAAACAAATAACGACTGCTATTTTTGACAATGATGCTATACGTACCAAATCTTCAGAATTTTCATCTATTAGAAAGAAAAACAGCAATTACAATTTATGAATCTATAAAAAAGATGTAAATAAATAAAAACTTTCATAATCAAATATTGATCCTAAATTTTATATGGAATAATACCAGAGGTTTCCACTGTAATGTCCTCAAAGAGCTCACAAATGGATACATTTCTCAGACTCTGGACATCTGATACAATCTCTTGGGAGTTTCTGAGGTCATCAATGTGCACTGACATCCAATGCCCTATAAAAACCCAAATACAAAAAAGACATCCATGATTGATTACTGACTATATAATACACTCACATAAGCGTCCATATTGTATGAATGCATACAATCATATTGTTTAAGTGGGAAATCATTCTGAGTAGCTACAACATTAACACAGGCATTGTAGTGTTTCACGTTGGTACTGTATGACAGTATTAGGAAGAACAGTGACACTTGGATACAAGGTGTACCCCACCTCATGCCAAGTTCCTTAGGATGCCCTTCAGGCCCACTGCAACCCTACTGTATACAAGAAAATAGGTACACTAAAACCTTGGATTCTGAATAACTTGGTCTGCGAGTGTTTTGCAAGACGAGCAATTGTTTTTTTTTATAAATGTTAACTCGATAAACGAGCGAGGTCTTGAAATACGAGTAGTACGTATAGGCTTTGTTTGCCGAGAGTCACGTGATCACAACTAAGCCAGTGGTTCTTCTCTCGCACGTGCTGTGGGATTGTGGGTAATCGTCTTCCATGAACGGTCTCTAGTGCATCACTTGTATAATCAACATCCATGGCCACGTGTTTACTAAAGAAGTGTGTGGGCGCGCACGTAAAGCATTTTTTAATTCTGTGTCCAAGTGTACTGACTGTACTTTAGCAACTGTACTGCAACAACAGCCCCCGTAAAGAAAAAGGTTAAAAAGGCAGTAGCAGTGCGGGAGATGAATCTGTTTAACGACAATGCAATGTCACATTTCCGAGAAATCCTCAAAAGGTGGCAAAAGCAAGTGTCATTAGGAACGTTCGTTGTTAAAGTCGCACAAAAAGAAAAAGATTCCAGTGAGCTGACAGAGACTAAGATCTGTCAGAAAGCAGTGATTCTTTTAGTGTGTGTGTGTGTGTATGTGTGTGTGTGTGTGCGTGTGTGTGTATGTGAAATTCATCCTTCTCCTCCTTCGTCTCACTCATACCAGCCACAATTCATTTCAAAGGTAAAGTGCAGGATAAATTGTTTTATTTTTACTTTATATTTTATATTAATCATTTTTATATGAATTTTTTTGGGTTGTTGAATGAATTATCCAATGAGTTTCCATTATTTCTTTAAAGCAAAGTCGCTTTGAAATAAGAGTCCTTTTGATTACAAGCACGCTTCCGAAACGAATTATGCTCGCAATTCAAGCTTTAACTGTATAGGTGGTAAATGGGTGGTTTTGTTTTTTGTCTTATTATTTTTTAAAGAAATTATTGCATGTTGTACATGAGACATGTTCTAGGAAAATAATCACCTTCAGAGAGGTCTGCATCATATCACCCCATCAGTGACAATTGTTCTAAAACAGCACGGTACATTGTGATTTACATATTCTAGCCCATCTTCAGAGCTCAATTTGATTATCAATTTGATTTCAAATCACAGAACCACTCATTGAAGTGCTTAAAAACCAGAAAACATGTTCCACCTGATACACTTATACAACATCTATTAACACTATTAGGTGAGTGTCTGAGAGAAATCCACCACCCTTTATAACATCTGGTTAGCAGTGGTCCTATGGTGTTCCCTTTACACTGATGGCAGGATGTTAACAAACTATGCATAGTCACAGATGATTAAAGTCAGGGTCCAGTCTACAATAAAAAAATGCTTAAGAACATATTTTATAGTCAGTAAAAAAAATAATTAACCTCCATGGAATCCAGTGTAGAAGGTTCCTCCCTCCATTCTTGGTAATTTGATGATGAAATACACAAACACCCTACAGTCCTCTACATGTTCTGATCGGATGATTTCATTCATGGAGGAGTACCTGCATGGAAACCCAGTTGTTTTTTGCCAATACACATTTTAATTACTATGCAATCAGTAGTAATGAGTATTAGGGACTGTACCACACACCTGGCAGATGCAAGAAGATTTGCACTTGCAGGATCCCCCCCAAAGTCCATTTGAACCAGAAGGATCTTGTCTGTGCACTGTGTTTCTAGGAATTGCCTGAAAAGACAAATAACAAACAAATTAAACACCACCAACAACAATAAAAATTATTTTTTTCTCCCGTGTGTATATGACCATAAGGGATATTGACAATAGTACGTGAACAAGAGAAATTATAGAGGTACAAATATATACCTTATTTTTCTGAGGAAGGAAAACTCAGTCTCAAATTGTTGAAGTAACAGGTGATCAATATTGTAAATCCCTGTTTTGTGCTCAAGCTCCTTGATATCTGAAGCTGTCAACAACCTTGAAAAAGTTGTAACCTTCACAAAGCACATATTACAATAGTGAATAATCTGCATCTTAAAAATAAAATTAAATACAGCACAAGAAAAGATGGGAATTCCTACCTCTGTAAAGATGTAATTGTTATGATGCCCCTTTGGAATATGAGAAACAATGAATTCTGCCAGAGAGTGGTGTTTTTGTTGCTCAAAATATATATTGAGCAGTTGCGCTGTCTCTACATCTGGCAAATCAGTATACTGCAACCTTACAACAGAATCTGGGGTGGCACAATTTAGTAAGACACGCTTAGCTTCCCTTAATAGGTTGTCTTGGATGTCTGCATCCTCAATGTCATCTCTTAGTTTCTCCACTACTTGCAGTATCACAGAAGAACAAGTATCTGAATGGTAACCAATGAAAACATCTTGAGGCATGTACTTGTGTGAAATAGAATGCTGATTTTTTGAAGCCACAAAATGTTTGACCCAGCTCTGCAGATGTTTGACAGTTTCTTTCTGATTACTCAGTAGGACACTGTTGATGTCAAGGTAATGTTTTTCAAGTCTGTTAATTAGTGGAATGGGAAACTGATTGTAAACCACTTCTTTCTCCTCAATAACAATAAGTCGAAAGTCTTTGTGCACACGGCACTTGACACGGTGTGTCCCAAGGCCAAGATCCACATATTTTTGACCACCCAGGAAAACATAGTACTGGTTTAACGCATCATACAGGCTCTCGTAAAGATTTTGAAGGTTTAAAAGCACAACAGTTTTGCCAGTTTCCATGCAGATCTTCACACGGTTGATATTCTTGCAGACTTGTGTGTACTCCTGGTCTTTGGGAAAACTTGAGCCAAAGATGATCTCCGGAGGATTGTTGTCCATGAAGATATTTTGCTGTAGAATTTGAAGGCCTGCAAAGTTCTTGGTAAGTATAAGAAGGTAGCGACAGTCCTCATTCTGGGCTTTGCCAGTGATGTTTTGCCTTACCAGATCAATAGTACTAAGGTCATCCAAGCAAGGTTTTATGTGAAGTGATTTGGCAAAGATTTTCAGAGCATCCACATTATCCAAGCCACTGAAATTTCTCAACACTGCATGAACAATTTCTTCTGAAGAAGGATTAGAATTTTTGGAAACACCATACAGCATCTTGATTAAGCTATAGTAATCACGTAAGCCAAAAAAACGTTTAGATTTAGGGCAGCAGATTTCATGGTAGGCAGCTGCCAAAGGCTCGAAGAGATGCTTTATGTTTTCTAGGACCACTGGTTGCAGAGAACAAATTCCTGTGGCTGTTTCAACTAGTTCAGTTTTATCTGGGTCGCCTCGGGACACAAAGATTCCCCTATTCATTTTGGCTGGATCCAAAGCCCAATTTGAGATGCCAATGAACCCAACCTTTTTATAGGGTAATGGTTCATCATCAATGCAACCTTCTTCCAGTAAGGGGTGAAGGGTTTTTAAAGGCATTTTGGGTGAGTCTTCAGCTAAGCCTATCTCATCTAGCACAACAACAGAGACATACTCTTTTAGATTTTTCCCCTCTTGAAAACGAGCACACTGCTTGAATGTATTAATAATTCCCTCTGCAGTTGAGTGAGGACTGCACTGGTAGGATGTTAGGTGAATCTGCTTCAATTTCCTGTACAGCTCAGAGTGTGCAGCTTGGCCTTGCATTGCATCTCCTACTAAGGTTTTTGACAGAGACTTTGAGCTCCCAGGCTTACCAACTAAGAATAGTGGAATTCGCAGTTCAATGCACACCACCATCATGAACACATTTTCTTTCAATGCCTTATTTTTAGCAATTGTATCACCTAGGGGTACATCATGTAGAAGAAGATCCTGTATTTGGGAGATTTCTTGCATTACCTTTCTTTGTTTGACATAGCTCGGGAAATAACTCCCAAGTATTGACCAAAATTGCTCTCTCTTTTCCAAGCATGCATGATAGCACACTGCCACTGCCATCAACAGACTCCATTCAACAGGATCTTTGTGATATATGGACATTGTTTCAACAACAGTGTTTGATTGTTTTTGCTTCTTCTTCTTCAAGAATGCTTCCAATTCTTCAAAAAACATTTGATGACTGGTGTAGAACCATACAAACACTTGCATGCAGCGTTCAACATCTCTTAAACTGACAAAGCTACATTCGTCTTTTCTCTTCCTCATATAGCACTGTGACTCTGATAGAACATCAGTAAGCATTTTGATACAGTTATTGCTGATGGAGTTGTTTTCAACCACGCTCTTAACAATTTGATGAATGTACATCTTTTCAGTGTTGTCATCAAGCTGTCCAAAGTCCCACACTAATGGAAGCATACTTGGGGGTAATGCATGAACTCTGTACACAAGTTGGCGGAGGGGAATAGAGCCCAGCTTATCATGTGTCTGATTAGCTTTCACAATGTATCCCAAACCTGCTCCTTCCAACCTTTTGATCATCACATCTGAGTGTTTTCTGTAGGGATTGCAAGCAGCAATAACATGTAAACCAGTATTGGGTTGAAGTTTCTGCCCTTTCACAGAATTGTCACAAAGCACTTCCTTCAGACAACTAATTGCTTCAGTAGTGTTGGCTTCATCAAAGAAAATTACTGAATCAAGGTAATGTTTCTCTTTATTCCAGGATGCAACTGACTCAGCTTCTTGTATTTTCGCATAAATCATGTCAGGAGTTGTGCCACCATGAACTTTTACCAGTTTCATATTGTCTGCTGGGTTTCCACTTCTTTGAAGTTCACACATGAATTTGATAAGTCTTGTCTTTCCACAACCAGTTTCTCCCATAATAATGACAGGAATGCCACACCTGAACCTCATGTGAATTGCCATCATCTTTAATACATTGTCCATAGTGAGCTGGTAGGTCTCATCAGGATCTGATGGCCATTTAACACCAAGAACACTACACAAATGCTCAATCTTTTCACTTCTTGGTAAGTCATCAAAGTTAATGTTGAAAGGGACTTTGTTACCCTGGAGACCAAAATAAAGCTGCTTTGTCATGATGTTCTTCCTTATGACTCTGTTTGTTGATGGATCAAAAGCATCAACACCATTCTCATTATTTAATCTGAGGTGGAAACCAATGAAGGTCATAGACTCATGATCATCATTAAAAAAGATGTAGGGATGGGGCTCTGACTCCCATCTCTTCCTGATGCGAAATGGAGCCAGATCTTCTTCATTGGCATCCATTAGGTTTACCTGTTGCCTTCCAAGACTTTGATCCGAAATATTTAATGATGGTGTAGCAAAGTCCTTGGCCATTAAAATCATGAAATCAACCACAAATTTTCTGAAACCTCTCAGAGTGTCTCCAACAATTTCCATGTTGCAGAAAACAGATGTCTCGCAATCTTGTAACTGAAGGTTAAGGAACCATGCAAAATTCCTCAACTCTGCCCATGATGGATCAGCAATTCCACAGTAGAAAAACAACATCTGAAGACATTCTGCATGAGAGCCTTCAACTCCCTTGAAGGTGAAGTTGTCAAGGTCAATGCCCTCTTGAAAGCGCATCAAATACTGATAAGGTCTCTGGTAGGCTTCACTTCTGAAATACTCGTCATCCATAAGTGGATCTTCAATTTCAAAGCTAGGATCATCCTTTATTCTCATTTCCAGTTCCAAAACTTCTTTAGGTGGTCTGCACTGCACTTTGGGGAAAACGTCAGTGAAAGCTACATTTGAATCCTGTAAATGAAAATATCTTTACATCATATAGGTTCTCCTGTTTCAAAATAAGGATTTATTTGTAAATTAACAGAAAAAGATACTTTGTAAAACACATACTAGTCTTGCAGCAGATCTTGGAATTTCAGTGGTGTGTTGTAACATCTCAATGACATACAAGTGCTGGCTGCTGCGTTTCCACATACGTCCTTCAGTGTCCATTAGATAGCCAAGAACTAACAGTTTAAATAAGAACTCATGCAATCCTTTTTGCACCTAATATAAATTAAATATAAAGCCACAAAATTTAATATAAATTTACATTATTTAAATATATTAGGACAGGTCATAGACTTTCAAAGAATTAAACTCTTACCGCAGTTGTAACATCAAAATGAAAGATCACAAGCCCATTCTGGTTTGGTGTTTCAAGCAATGAATGAAGGATAACACTTTCATCGATTATGGATTCAGTTAAGCGAATACACTTCAAACATGAAATTCCAGGTCTTTCAGATGCCTCAAGCCTTTCATAAAGCCTCTGAACATACAGTGATTTTCCTGAAATAATCCAAAACATTTTGCGATATATTTAATTTTAATTCAACTAAATTAAACAAATTTAACAAATGATTTTTCCATTTTTCAAAAAATATTTTTTATTACTCACCAACTCCTGCTCGTTTTGATGACACAATGCCAACAGATTGCCCATCTTTGAATACAGTAGCAGCGCTAGCCTCTTCTTCTGGTACTGTAAAGTGTCTACAGAGATACTTTTGGAGCCTCTCTAAGGATTCTCTTGGAACTAGGTGCAGCTTAAAATTGCTGAATGCTGAGGGGATGTAAGCATGTTCTTGTTCCAAGGTACAAATAATCACAAGTTTGTAATCCTGTCTTGATGCAGAATGAAGGTTGTTAAACAACTGCTCCACAGCACAACTGACTTCATAACTTAAGAGATCAGCATACAACAGGGTGTAAATCTTGTCGCCAGTATTTATAGTGGTGAGGCAGCGCCTTAGAAAAAGTTCCACATGCTCATACGGAGTGCCTGAACTGCACAGTAGGACTTCATCGTATGATGGAAGTGGCGCATATTCACTGACAGCATAAACGCTAAGACAAGTCGTCAGGATTTCTTCTTTGGGGCAAACTATTAGATTGGGACGGCCCAGCATTAGCCCTTTAGGCAACTCTCTTCTAATCTCTTTTGGCTCTTCGTCAGGATCAAAAGACATGTACTCTTCTTGGTCAGCATCCTCATAATCCAAATTCAAGGTACTGTTCAGCCTCTCAAGAAGTTTTCCTAAACCAGAGATATCCAATGTATCCGGAAGAAAGGTCTTCATGTCTGTGATATACCTATTCCAAATGAAATCTAATGTGCTTAACCCAGAATCTTTGTCTGAGACATCTTGTACACCTGTATTAACGCCTTCCTCAGATATCATAGCATCTGAATCTTGAAATAAAAGGTTCCATGTTTTCCATACATTAGATGTAGAAGATTTAGGGTGGATAAAAGAGAGCATCATCAATGCGCACTCATCTAAGTCTTCATTTAAATGTTTCAAAGAGAGCTGCTCACAAAGATAGACAATTTGCTCAGCAGTGTAATAATTAAGATAGTAGTTTTCAGATCTCTGTTTTTCCATAAACTTTCTCCAGTCACTTAGGTACTGTTCCATTTTTAGGCAAAGTTTTGGTAGCTGTTCAACGACGTTACCATCTATTGCAATTTTTTCAGGGATACTACTCAAATTAAAGTCTATCATGATACTGTGGCTGGTGAGATGATCAGAATTGACAAAACAATTGATTTTTGCATCCCAGTTTCTGAATAACGGGTTTCCAGCAGAAAGAAGATCAAGGAATATTCCAGCTAGTCTCTGAACATGGTCAAAAACCTTAGGAACAAAAATAACAAGTTTTATGGCACCAGAGTTAGCCAACATGCAAATCTTAGGTCTGTCAAATGTCTGACAATGGCAAGCTTATTCTACCTCAGTGAAATGTTCAACCTCGTTGTTGTGCTCTGCCTTCCCAGACATAAGCATTAGTTTGTTTTGGAGATCTCTAACATCTTCTAAAGAATAACAGCGGATCTCCTGTTCTTTTCCAAGTCCCTCAGGGACATAAAGTTTGAGTGCAGTTTCCATGTTGATCTGAAGCAAAAAATATATATATATATTAAAGTACAGTACATACAGTAAGTCATAATGCATTTGATCACACTTAAATCTTTTTTAAATAAAATAATAAAATAGTGTTAATTAAAAACATTGAAATGCACATTCTTACTGATAAAGCAACATAAATATGAACCTTTTTTTGGTTTTGGACAGTGATGGAATATACTCCTCTTTCATTTATGGCTGTGGCAAAAGAGATGGAGGACAATTCCACTGAGCCATGGCTCTCTTTCACTGACTTTAGCCACTCCAAGTGACGAGCGCTGTCTTTCTATTTATACAAAGCAGATAAAAGTGCGTACATTTCTATGTATTCAAACAGACGATACTATCAACAATATTATAAATTAGTTATAGTCTACTTACTCATAAGCAAACAAACCTGTGAAGACTTTGTAGACTTTTATTGTACATACAATTTTTTTATTGTCAACTGATGTTTAATTGATTAAATGTTTTATTTATATTTATTTTGAGTTGATTTTTTGACATACTTTATATTTAGTAACATGTAAAACATTTTTAGCACAAAAAGTCACATAAAACATATAATTCCAAGTAAAGTCTTGATACACTATATACTTAGGAAGATCATATTTGAGAGGCGTTCGAGTCAAGTTGGGACTTCTGATTGTGCACAATGACAGAACAAATTTATGAGAGGAAAAGTAACCCTTATTTCTCTATATAATCCCAGGCACAAGAAAAAATTTTCCCCAGGCAAATTACCTCATGAACATTTACACTGTTAACTGAGTAGTTAACACATCCTGCTCCATTTGTTGTTAATTATTTTTGTTTGTTTGTTTTTTTGTCGTTTTGTTTTGTCTTGTCATTTGTTTTGTTCTGGAAGCTCTGTCACTTAAACAAATTCCTTGTATGTGCAAGCGTACTTGGCAATAAAACTTTTTGATTCTGATATCATGAACTCTCCTGTAAATCTCAGTTTTATGCCTTCATTCAGAAAGTTTATCACAAGTCCCAATTTGATCCCACAAAAGAACTTTCTTTTCAAAATAAAAAAAAAATGACAAAATGTCATTTTGTGCATACTAGCTTTTTTGTAATGTTGCTGTCGCTTTCCAGCGCTTTCCACAGTTTTTTCAGGGCTTTCTTAAAAGCATCAAAATCAGAATCAGCACTTAGCCCATAAAGCATGGAAGAGTATCCTTGCACAACATCATGGAAACAGGCCACCCGGTCAACATCCATAGCATTCTCTCCAGCAGAGATTGTTGCAAGGTCAACAAACACCTTAAGCTGACTGATATCTATAAATATTAAAATAAATACATTTGATAAATAATTACACTTAAATACTAAGTTTTATATAGTTTTAATAAATATTTAAAAAATTAATGACGTTATATTATGTGAAACTATTTCAATAAAACCATAGGAACAATGGAAGTAAATAGTAATCTCAGCTCAAATATCTAAAAGTTCTGATATCTTGAAACCTTGATATGTAAGAAATCTATGTTTAAGGCTTAGAGTGAGGGAAATAAGTTTTTGATCCCCTACAGATTTTCTAAATCTGGATTTTCTTTGCCCACTTACAAAGAAATGAAGGGTCTATAATTTATATCATACGTTTATGGTAAAGGATTGAGACAGAATATCAACCAAAAATCCAGAAAATGCACATGATACAAATGTTATGAATTAAGTTGCATTTTAATGAGGGAAATAAGTATTTAATCCTCTACCAACAATAATTCTGCCTCTCACAGACTGGTTATGTGCTCTTGTGGTACACATATTAATTTAAGAAGGTGCTCCTA
>JAOVVB010000052.1:17293059-17309394 GCA_028570985.1 Heterobranchus longifilis
AAAAAAATAGAAATTTTACTATATATATATATATATAGTATATACATTGTTTATTCTATTGTGAACTGTATTCATTGCGACACAATGAATGTATAAAAACGCATTGTATTTTTGTATTTAAAAACAAAAAATCTACTTTAAAATGGGGATGTTTAAACAGAAACGAAACGTTAGGTTATTTTAAAACTAAACGTCCATAATCCGTTGCTCTCGTTGATTATTTTCCCTGTGGTTGTTTGCCCATGTTTTAAGCTTCCTGCCGAGGAAGGAGGGAGCAGTGGATAGGAGCGCTCGATGATCCTCCAGAGCCTTGAGGAATGCTGTCTTTTGGATTAAACAACTCAAGTATCCGATTTTGACAGTTTCGGGCTCAACAACGTGCGCGCACCATGAATTTACTGCCATCCAATCCTCACGGAAATGGACTTCTGTATGCTGGATTCAACCAAGATCATGGTAAGATTTTTTTGTGTTGTTCCTGATGAGTTAGCTAAGCTTGGCTTGGCTAGGCTAGGCTAGGCTAGCTAACGTCAACATGGCTATGTTGCGAAGGCGACAGCTAGCGGTAGCTCCGTTAGCAAGCTGGCTAATAGTTTGTGGTCGGTTTAGTGAAGATGGCTGTATAGTTTGGATTATCTATACCAGCCATGTGCTGTTTTATATAATAAAATAGGAAGAAGAAACAATAATGGTTGTTAAAGTTGTCTTTCTCGCATTTTCAATAGCACCTCGATTAGTTCCTGATTTGTTTTGTAGCTAGATAGCTAACTGGCTAAATTTGGCTTGTTTATATTACTAATATGTTTATTTTATTAAGAATTAATTTAACCAAAAACATGACGTGAGCAAAATTAGGAGCAGGCTAAAGCTATTATGATAATCTGAATATTTGTCAACCTGGAAAATATATAACATCAATAACAACAGTCATTTCTCTACAGCAGGAGTTAATACCTTTCATTAGAATTAAATATATAGTTCTGTACACATTTATTAATATTTTTCCTCTCTGTTTTTATAGGATGCTTTGCATGCGGGATGGAAAATGGCTTCAGGGTGTACAACACAGATCCTCTTAAAGAAAAAGAAAAGCAAGGTGACTGCTGCTGATTAACACGTGACCTGATAGATCACTAACATGACCATCACTCTTACTGCTGCAGATCATATTTTACACCACTCTAGGCACAGTCATTTTAGCAATGCTGTTAAAAGTATGTGGAAAGCCACAGTACTAGTCAAAAGTTTGGATTTATTTTTTACATTCTAGAACAATACTGGATTTTTAAAAACTATTAAATAACACACATGACATTAGGTACTTGGGTACCAACAACAATGACAGTCAGTTGTTGTTTTAAGACATGAAGGTCAGCTGTTCTCAAATACTTCTTGCAAAAATAGTATTGTCAGATGCATTTACAAACCCCATTAAGGAAGTACCATGATGAATCTGGCTGTCATGAAGACCATCTCAGGAAAGCAAGAACAAAACTTACCTCTGCTGCAGAGGAGAAGTTTATTTAGAGTTACCAGGCTCAAAAATCGCCAATTAACTAACAGCACCTCAGATTAGAGCCACTATGAAGACTTTACAGATCATAAGTAGCAGACACATTTCAATATTAACTGTCCATTGGAGATTATTGCATATATTGGATGCCTTCAGCATTGTTTTACAATGCAGAAATAAATAAAAATCAGGGAAGACCATGGAATTAGAAGGTGTGTCCAAACATTTGACTGGTAGTGTGTATAAGGAAGTTAACAACGCAGTCTACTGTCCAGCACATGATTTTCCAGTGTGAGCTCATAACACGCACACACACACACTCTTAAGTATCTTAACTATGCTGTAGTTGTAAGATTTGTAAATAATCCCCACTCCATGTTTGAGAGGACTGATCTTGTTTGTAACACTTCAGTGTATTAAAATCACAAGTGCAAAGAACTTGGGTTTACTAAGTTCACATTTAGTGGGTTTACTCTAAACTGGTTTACTTAAAAATTTCCTGAGCTTAAAGCCTGTTGTGTGAAGTCTTAAATTTCTGTCCCTTCTTGCTCTGGTTTAGTAAATATACACTATATGGCCTAAAGTATATGGACACCTGACCATCACACCCATATCTGGGTCTTCCCCAAACCACTGTCACAAAGTTGAAAGTGCACATTTGTCTGCAGTGTCTTTGTATGCTGTAGCACTGCAATTCCCTTAAAACTAAAAGGCTAAACTTGTTATAGCATGATGATACTTTACATATTTTTCCAAGTTTGGTGTGGAAGAACTTGAATGTCCTAAACAGAGTCCTGACCTCAACCCAACACACACCGGGCCTTCTTGTCTTGTCTGATTTCAGTACCTCACGTGCTCTTGTAGGAGTGAATGAGCACAAATCCACACAGCTATGGTCTAAAATGTAGTTGAAAGCCTTCCCAGAAAAGCAGAGGTTGTTATAACAGCAGATAGAATGGCAAAACTGTCTTAATTGCCATGGTGTTGGAGCACATTCTGTGTGTGTGTATGATGGGCAGGTTTTCACAGCCATAGTGAATATGAAATGTAAATGTGTACATTTTTACAAACATGCAATACCACTGTAAAGGACATGAAGTTTGTTAATCATATAGGATTTTATTTCTATGCTGTGTCTGTTATAACAATAACACTGTTTAATTTTAAAGACAAACATTTCTGATGTGGCCTGCAGACAGAAATATCCACACACTGTTGAGATAATTAGCCTATAGAATTTCTGAAAAATATGTTTGTTTTTTCTCCTCAGACATTCGAACAGACACCAATGAAATTTTTGTCTGTCTATTTTATGGAAATATATATTGTTTCCACACCATTTATTAAGTAATAAATAAGCAATACCACATGAGAGAGTATCACACGAGATATACAGTATATATACAGTGTGTCCGCAAACAACATTTACAATCAACAGATTATGACTTTTCTTTATTTATCCAGTTATTTTGGTCCACCAACACATTTCCTTCCACAACTGTTGGACCTAACTAACCGTAACTAACCGTGACTGGCAGAGCTGGCGACTGGCAATCAGTGTAATTAATAGGGGTGAAAAGTAGTTTTAAATTAGGTAAGGAGAACAAAACATGGCAGTGGACAGTCTTTTAAATTTTGTAAGTCTCTTTTTATATTTCCACTTATTCCGATTTAGAATATCAGCTTCTTTAATTTCCGGATTCCAGGGTTAAATCTCAAATAGAGTTAAATGGAAAAGAGGTTATTCTTGAAGAATGGAAAAAGATAGATGTTGCAATATGTCACCAACTTGTTCATTCCATGCCTAGAAGACTTGGTGCTGTCCTTAAAAATCGCGGTGGTCATACAAAATACTAGATGTAGTAGTTTTTGTTGTGGGGTGTATTCATTTTTGCTTTAACCAATTTGAGTAAAACTGAGGATTTTGTGATCTAAGTTATATTATTAACCTTAATTTCATGTTATGGAGTTAAACAAGTGTTCAATAAAACTCAGCCTTGTGAAAATTTTGGAAATTGTTCTTTTGTTCATCGAGCTACTGATTAAATTCATGCTTTTTAAAGGGGGTGTACTCATTTATGCTGAGCACTGTATATGTATTGCACACATACCTGCCCTAGTGTGCCCCTCTTATACCCCTTAACCACCAAGGCTGTTGCAGAGCTAGTTTGGAACCAACAGACTGAAAAACCATGGTGGTGGTCCATGTTGGCGCCAACACGCGTCGGGGCTGAGGGGCGGGATTATTGCAAATAACAAAAAAAGTTTGAGACCGCAATCTTAAAAAAAAAAAAAAATGAAGATGAAATGGGCAGCTCAAATGCTTTCTAATAATGAAGGTTTAATCCCTTCACAAAGCCAGGAGATCTGCTCGCAAAGCCAGGTTGAAGTGCGCCATTGTTGTTGTTCTGATATTTTTACAAATAATTTTATATATATATATATATATATATATATTATAACTAGCCCATGGAAAAACAAAGCCAGTTCTTAGCTGGTTTGCTATTGAACCAGCACTAGTACCAGACATGAGCTAGCACCTGGTTCACTTTGATGGAAAAGATCCATTATTGTTTTTTGCAGTTCTTGTTTTCGATTGTTAGATGCAGTGCAAGCCATGGTCAATGGGCTTAGAAATAGCAACTTTTAAATTGTTGGTCTCTCAGGATATGTCAGTAATATGTCAGCAGAATTTAACCTTTATGCCGTTGTGACTGGGGACATTATGAAGATTAACATTTGCTGAATGGATATATTGTGGTATGTACAGATCAAGCATGGCATTTAAAACTGCCTGCCTAATATTGTGTACATCTCATTTGTACCACCAGAACAGCTTTGACTCATCAGGGCATGGACTCCACAAGACCCCTGAAAGTGGTTGTGGTATCTGGCATCATGTTAGCAGCAGATCCTTCAAGTTGTGGGGTGGAGCTGCCAAGGATCAGATTGAAATCTGGGGAGCTTGGAGGCGAAGTCCACAAATCCTAAATAGATTTTTGCAGTGTGACAGGGGATATTTTCCTGCTGAAAGAAGAGGCCACTAAAATTAGGGAATACCATTTCCAAGAAGCCAAGAAAACCCAAAGTTTCCCAGCAGAACATTGACCAAAGCATCACGCTGCCTCTGCTAACTTGCCTTTTTCACATAGTGCGTCCTAGTGCCTGTCCTGGCTTTGAGGACAGACTTGCTGGTTAAGTGTCACATCCTTTAATAGTTGCCATTGTTATGGGATAATGAATGTTCAAATCATCCCTGAGTGGGTTTAATCTTACAGCTGTTCATTGTCTGTCTAGTTTTCCTACCTACCTCTGTGTATGACCTGCTACTGTACTTAATTGAAATCTGAAATCTGAGCTAAGAAGAGTGGGTAGCTAACTGGAATAACTTCTTAGTCATTTTAGCCTCTACACACTGACTCATCTTAAAGCTATTTTGGCTTCAAAGTAACTAAAAGGAGCTCAGTACAGACCATCCTTGTTTTCTAGTCCGTGTCTTGTCTGAATGTTCCAGCAATCAAACGGAACTATAACTAAAGAATAGTGTCTGCTAAACCTGACGCCACACTACACGCCTTTAGACAGGATTTTTCATATAGGATTCAAAGTCATGCAGAGTCTGGTTTAGTCTGCACCGGTCAGCAGAAGTGGCCGGCCAGTTGGCACAGAAATCTGTAAGTGTATGAGGGGTACAGACTTGATTCGGCAAGTGTGCGAGGGTAACAGGCTAAGAACAAACTTCTCCTGACATGAGTCACGGTACATGAAACGTGTTCAATTTATTAGAGTCGGCTCTGGACTCTGTCACATAGTGCACACTGGTCACCCAATCGACCTGGGAACGCGTGCCATCAGTAGCCAATAAAAATGGATGAGGCGGGATCATCCATTCCCCCATGACTGATGAAAAATAATAATAAATGAATAAAACAAAACACCGTGCAGGTCTGCTGGCACGAAAGAAAGAAAAGTTTCTCCGCTGAAGTGACGACGTACGATGCACCATTTTGGAAGCCATTAATTTTAGCGTATACATGCTCCCAGTCCATTTAGAGTCTTTTAAGATTGTGGAAGTCGTGTAGAGTCGCCTCAGCCTTAATGGGAAAGTGAAACACTTGTGCTGGCACGTTTACAGTTCGAGTTTTTTTTGTTGCCACAAAAAAATTTCATGTGCATTTTAAATGGAGCATCATTAAGAGACGAGTAAGATGACCGTCAGAAACACCACTCAGTAATCAAATCCTTAACGTGCGCCTTTTCAGTACAACACTGCAAGCTAATGGACTATTTTGAGAGGAAAGGGATTGCACACCACCACAGCAACGGTGAAATTTTACCTCATGGACACATGCACTGAGTGAATTATAAATACGCTCGAGGGACATCAGGACATTTTGTAAATGCTGAGCTGAAGCAGGTCCCATGAGACTGTAGCACCAGAGAGCTGGAGATGATGATGTTAAAGATTGGGTTAAATGGTAACTATTTTATACCAGACCATACTTTACAGTAATCTTGGATCTTGAAATTGCAGTTTAACTGGCAATAACATTTTAATGTTAAGAGTTTCAGCTACTTTAACTCCATATGATTTAGAAACTAATGCAGAGTCATCACTGATATCAGTACCGATGCTGGTTTTGAAATGAAACGCTTATGGGTTCACTGATTTGAGGGAACATTTTTGCTTGTTTCGTTCACCTTGCGGAGAGAAAGTGTATCTGTTTCAGTAAAGTGCTCACAGAAATGCAGTACTCGGACATGCAACATGTTCATTGCTCCTAGCTCATAACTCGCGCACGCATGCACGCTCACACACATGCAACCATACTGTTGGAAAGATGTAAAGATGATGCTATGTAAAGATGATGTTCTATAAAAATGCAGCAGCTCCTTCTCTTGATTGTGTCATAAATCTCAAAATCCATCATTATGTCCCAAGTGTTTTGTGTTGGAGCATTTAATGTCCCAGGGCATTGTTTTAAATACGCGAGTTTTTTAATAGTAGTTTCAGTATCTGTATTGATGCGTACCTAAACCTGTCCATCGGGAAAAGAATATTAAATCTGTGTACATTTTCCAGCACTTTAAATCCAACGAAGGGCGGTTGAATGAATTACCTTGCCCCAACTCTGACCAAATGTTTCACAGACTCCTTAAACCCTGTCGCGAACATTCAGAAGCCAACTGTGTCCAGAGGCACCCGCTCGACACAAGCTCGTCTTTGTTTAGCCTGCTCTTTATTGCCTTCTGCTTCTGAGGTAACCCGTTCTGCTCACACAGTGCTGAAGCACTCTACTGTTCTAGGGCTTTTAAAAGCACGCCTGGTTTCTCAACATCATGCCAACAGGACCCCACGGGCACAACCATGAGATCCTGTTTACTCTCAGCCTGTGGATGGAAGATGCCCTTAGAGCACCAGCCTCACCAACTGCCCACAAGGTTGAGGGCACTATTTAGGGGATGAAAAAGAACCAGATTCAGTAGAATCACAGGGAAAGTATTGAAGATGCAGGGAGACGTACAAGTTTGTTTTATAGTGTGGAAATCTTCAGAGATTCGCAGCTTGAGCTTGAAGCTATTAAATGCCGTTCTCCTTCCTTTCAAAGAATCTGCACGGAATCTTCGAGGGCTTTTTATTATCATAAAGTGACTGACCATGTGTTTGAATTACTTTGTGGATTTGTTGTTTAAAATACTGCACTTAGTTAGGAGGATGGCTGTGGGAGTGCAATAGTCCCCCCCCCTAATCTGTCACTGAAATACAACCTGTTCTGGAATGTTGACCTTTTCTTTTCCTGAGTGTTTTATAAAGGTAAAGATTGCCTCACCTTGAGTTCTGTATCTCGTGTAGATTTTTCAGGTTCTTTCACGAGTCCCAGGTTTATAATTCCTGCCCTGGATCTTAGCCCCGCCCCCCAGTCGGAGCAGCGGCACAGCTGTGCCTCTTCTCTTTAATAGAAAACTTAAAAGCCATATTTAGGTTTAACAGGAAGAGCGGGGATGGACATCTGAATGGGAGGTTTGCAGTTAAAAGTGAAATATTTAAATATTACAGACTATCCCTTTTAATCTGTATTTGTGTGTTGCAGGTGCCTTTCCCAGCTCTTCAAGGTGAAGGGGTGGAGTTTCTGGGCCGCGCCGATGACGCCATCATCGCCATCTCTAACTACAGACTGCATATTAAGTTCAAAGATTCCATTATCAATGTAAGATCACAAACACACACACTGACTGATGGATGCGGTGTGTTTGCTGTGTATCTGATCTTCTTTTTTTTTTTAAAACGACCAGGGCAAGATTTCATTTATTTACGGTACACATTAAATCATATAAATCTAGGTTCTTTCATCAGGTTATATTTCCTGCCCTGGATCTTAGCTCCACCCCCAGTCGGAAAGTTGTAGAGGTAACGAGCTCGCCCTATCATCCGGAGATTGCAAGTTTGAATCCCAGGCGATGCTCTAGCATCCCACAGCCAGGAGAATAGAGAGAGCTGATTGGTCGAGCTCTCTCAGGGGGGATCGGAGGCACGCTCATATCAACGCTCCACATCAATCCCTCTAGCCAATCATGGGCATCTGGGAGGATGGTGCTATCCTCCAAGTGTGCTCCTAATTGTGTGTGGCTGGCGTCACGTGTCTCGGAGGAAACGCATGAAAGCCTTCACCCTTCCTGGTTGGTAGTTGTACCCTTGATGAGGGACTGCCATAATCCCAGGTAGGAATCGGCTGCAAATAAATTAGGAAGAAAATCTGGAAAAATCCTGGGGGAAAATAAAAAAAGAGAAATATGATCATGCATTTTCATATCTCTCTCACTTTGAAGCAACATGTCAGGTTGGCATTAAAGGGGAAATAAAATTGCAACCATAATGTCACCCTGCTCACGGTTAGGTCCTTTTGCTCTGTACAGCAAGAGAAGTTAAAACAGTATCTGTGTTAAGTTATTTTCTCTGCTAATCCTTTTAAACGTTTTAACATGTAGGTTTATTTATTGTCTTTTTCATGGCCATAATGGCTGAGGGACGGCTCTACTCCTTAGCCTCATTAAAAATGACCGAATCTAGAACTATACATGTAATTTAAGTCCTATTCAAAATAGGTAGGTGACTAGTTAACTGCTAGAAAACTAGCTGTCATTTGTCACAACCACTGAGGAGAGAAAGATTTCGGTATCACAGTCTTGGTTTGCATCATATTTTTCAACCAAACAGCACAAATCTGTTGTTTAATAGCTAATTATGAACGTGCAGAGATATCACATTTTAAGTAGCTGGAGAATTTACCAAACAGCTTTTATACATCTAAAAATGTATGCCACTTTAAAGAATAAGTAATTAAATAAATCATTGCCGTATGAGAGAGAGTACAGGGTGACTAGCATTAACCAGAAGTAGAATTAAGATTTGCATTTTCTACCGCGCACAAGCCTGGCTAAAATGGTGTCTATACATGCAATCAAGACATAGTTACTGTATATGTTCAATAAGCTAATTGTCCGTTTGTACGTTTTATAGTAGTCATTTGTGGTATTAAAAAATGCCATGACTTGAGGCATACCTGTAGACACTCTTGTTCCTAAACCAGGCAAGGGAAGTTATTTCTCAACTTTTTCCAAAGCTCTCATCTAAAAGGTCCTTTCATGATGCTCCAGAGGGTAAATGAGGTCGCATTGAACTCGCTCGCTCTGGAACAAATAAACAACCTGTATTTTGCCGATAACCAGCTTGGGAAATTATCCAGGCTTTCCTGTTTTCCTGTAAAGACTCCCTGTGAATTTAGCTTGAACTTCCCCTGCTTTCATTTTAAGCAAGACTTGTTTATCAGTGCTGTTGTGCCTCACAGTCATGTAATGATTATAATAACTATTAAGACAGTAATAATTTGCTTCTCCTGACAGGTTTGACATGAGAGTGACCTAACGGCATAAGCATCGTTTTGACATGTGACATACAGTAATACCTTTTGACATTTAAGCCCATCCTCCTTCTCCTTCCCATCTTTGTGATTTCTGGAGTTCAGTGTCAATCTCGACAGCACAGCTTGTTTTTAAAGACTTGACACCAGTCAAGTTCGGCCTAGCTCATTTGGCTGCACTGAGCTTATTATAAGGCTGGTTAAGGCGTTGATCTACTGATCGGAAGGTCCCAGGTTCAAACCCCACTCATCTGTCAGAGCCATACTTTTCTTCTATCCACAACTTCTCCTAAACTAATCGTAGGAATTTGACCAAACCTTCACAGATACTTTTATTAGAAAGTGTAGTATCTTTTTCTTTCTTTCTCTCTCTTCCTAATAACATCACTTTCTCCAGGAACAGCGTTAAAAAAAATGTAGCACATTCAGTGGGCAGGCGACATGTGTCTTTCCCGTCAGCCTTTAACAAGGTTAGGAATGCTGCAAAAATGAGGTCAGGACTGTAAATATAACGAGTTCTTAACTGTAACTAGCCTATTATAAAATAATATAAACCAACTCTTCCATAGTAAAGCAGCCTTGATAACCAACACGTATTCTCATTTTTATTTTATATCTCTGCTAAACAGACAACGCCATGAATATTGTCGCTCGCAAAACATGAATAAGGATCAGACAAGGGAAGTTCAGATGCGTCAGACACAAAGATGCTCTGTGTCATGGCAAGACAACATAATCTATTATGGTTTGCATAAAATACAAATTAGAAGTTTATTTTTGTACCACGCTACCCTGCAGACATTTAAAACGTCTATGTAGAATTCTGTCATCAACCATCAAATCTGCTGAGTGCATAATTAATTCACAGAATATCACAAATCAGTACTTACCTAGGTAATTAGTGATTTATTTAACTTGACAAGACAGGACGTACGGTTCTAGGAAAATGAGCAGTGACTGGGTGGTATGGTGTGAGCAGACTCTGTGCCACATCAAAGTTGGTCATTTTCCTAATGCATCACTTACCGTCTTCTGTTCCTCTAAAACCACAGCAATTTTCTAACAATTAAAATGTTTTGTTGGTGAAGGATGATTTCCTAGTTAAAGACCAGCTGCTGTAATGGCTATAAACAGTTGCTCTCTTTAATTCTGTCTTTGCTTTTAGAGTAAATAAGTAAAAAACAAAAACAAATGCAGCCGGTCTTGTTCCTTTAAAAACTAAAAGGAATTGTTAGCTCTGACTGTTGCAAAGTGTTCGTCCCAGAACTATACTAAAGAAATCTCTCCTCAGATAAATGCCTTTTTCACACTACCAACAGTTCCCAGGTTTTAGTAATGTACTTATGTGGCACTTCTGCTGAACAAATCCCTGTTGGAGTTATGATAGAGCAAGCATTCCTGAGTGACAAACCTTTTAGAGACATTGAATCAACCCAGGTCAGGAATTTAACAGAACTTAAAAAGACATGAAACTGTACTGTTCAGCCATATTGCATTTAGTTTATAGACCGTTACGCACTGTTACTCCCAACATTTACCCCCTTTTACATCAAGTGCAACTAGGTGCAAAGCAGAATCATAAGAGAGGAGCAACTCTTATTTCATGGTGTGTTTACACTCATTCCCAACATTGCATGGTCTTTCCGTTTAGTTTTTTTTTTTTACTTAGTCCATTCTTCTTTTTTTTCTTCTTTCCCTCCTTTTTTTTAATTTTGAAAAAAAATCTGCTCGTCTTCCATTTTTTTATTTTCTTACCTGCTTTCTTTCTTTTCCCCCCTCCCTGTCTCCCTCCCTCTCTGTCTGTGTCCTGCTGATGTGGTAGATGTACCCAGGTGTGGACACTGATGTTTCTGTGAGTACTCTGCACTCATCAGACCCCTTTTAATTTTTCCTTTCGTTCTAATTCTCTCCATCTTCTTTCCCATTTTCTTAACACAGAGCCTGAATGAAATAAGAGCCAGCATGCTAATGTAGAATCATTTGCTTTTCTTTTTTTTTACCCCTTGCAACTGTGTTTGTTAGAGGAGTGTTTCTCAACCCTTGTCCTGGAAGACCAGCTGTCCTGCGTGTTTTAATGTCTTCCCCTGCTCTATCACTCCTAGTTAAAGATGGCTTGTCAATTAGCTGGTTTGCTAATGGTTAGCCGAGAAAACACAAAACTATGCAGATCGGGTGGTGGTCCAGGACCATAGTTGAGAACCACTGTATTAGAGTGGAATGGAAAGCCAAAGCTCCTACTAGATAATTTTTTTTAACTGTGATATTAACATTTGTCCATTGAACCACTACTAAAGGTTCTATTTGCATGGTTTGTGCTTCCTGGTCAGGATTGTTGTAGTAGAATCTTAATGGTACATGAGGCTGCCAACACCAAACTCATGTATTGATCTAAACAGAGTTCTGTTGTGTTTTTCCCCCTCTAGACAAGCGTATGACAGTGTTTGCACAACAAGAACATCATAAATATTTTGAGTCATATGAAGCAGTGATGATACAGAGGTTAATTTTGTGTTCACAACATTCATTCAGTGCTTTGTAATATCAAGTTCTGTTGATAGAAATTAATCACAGCCCCAAGTTGTAAGATGGATTAGAGCTCCAGGTTCTGTTCATATAAAATCAGCTGTAAAATTGAGTAAAACACTACTGTTTGTTTAAATTAAACTCGATCCCAAAATTCTTTTGACAAAAATTACTAGATTCTCAAATTCTGTTACTGTAAAATTGATGAGATTTCATGCTTCTTTTGCTGTTAAATAGATTAGATTGTCTGTTGCTGCTTAAAATAGACTAAATCCACAAATTCTGTTGCTGAATAATAGACTAGATCCCCTGTTGTTGTAAAATAGGTTTCCACATAGACTAGATCCCCAAATTTTATTAGGAGGGGTAAAGAAATAAAATAAATATAGCTTAGATCTCCACATTCCATTGCAGTAAAATGCGCGAGGTCTCCAAATTCTGTTGCTGTATAATAGACCAGAAGCCAAAATTCTTTTGACTTTATATTGGACAGAACTCTAAGTTCTGTTGTAAAATCAACTGGGAACCACAAGTTTTGTTAGAATAAAATCCAATGTTATGAAATTGTCTAGATGTTCAGTCAGCTTACTAAATCAAAATGCTGTTGGTTCCTCTATTACTATTTTATATTTTCTAACTTTTTTTATTTATATAGCACATTTTAAAGACAACAGAAAGTACCCCAAATGCTATAAAATTAAATATTTTTTCAAGTAATTTAAAACAGCAAACAAATGCATAATTTACAGATAAAGTCAAAGAAATCCATAAATGAATGAAACAAAACTCTACATGTCTTGTTTGTTTATGAATGGAGCCTTTTTGAAATTATTATTATTTCTTGCACTGCTTGTAGTAGGCCTAGATCTTTTAATGAATTCTTCATTGATGGCTGGATCTGTATCAGGTGTGACTTCAGCAGGAAGCTGAGTGCACTGACTCTGATTGGTTCCGTTCAGAAAATGACTTGACTGATCACAGGAAATCCCAGCTAATAACTCATCTGCCCACTTAGATCACTTGAAACATGCTCAAAAACAATCAAAATAGAAGATAGTGGTTCAGTAGAGCAGTCGTTCAAGGCTGCAGTCGTTCAAGCAGATGCTTGGCCAAGACGAGGATATAGAATAGGATTTTATGAGGACAAAATGTCAGAAGCAACCTTTTGTGCATTTTTTTTATTTTTTTATTTATTTTTTTTAAGTTTAATTTCCTTTTTTAACTATTTAGATTATCCTGTTTACTCGCTTCATTCACATGTCTTTTGGCTGTGTTTTGCTGTAGGTGCCTCTCAGGCTGATTGAAGGTGTGGAGAGCCGAGATATGTTCCAGCTGCACATCATCTGTAAGGACTCCAAAGTAGTGAGGTACGCACCACACCCAGCATACCGTCCCAAAGTCTTCAATCCATGAAGTCCCAAAGTTTTAAACTTTAAATTAACTAAAGCCATTTCAATTATAGGTTTCAATATTTTACCCTAAATGGACATTTTAGTCTCTGAAAGCTCTTCTCAGTGCATGCTGCAGTTACCACGCACTGTAATTCTTGTATATGAATTATAAGTCATTGGATCTAAGAGATGCAACATAAACTCAGTGATGTACTTGATGCATGATGTGTGGACTGGCCGAATGGTTCACATGCTTGTCTATGTAATCTGAACAATTTAAGCCAGTTTTTAAATATATCTTGTAAAATTTACAAAACGATTGGGAAGTAGCTTTTTTCTCTAATTGACAGCACTCTAGTCTTCAGGTTTATTTATCCTTGTAGTCTTCACAAGTGAGATTCTGGGCTCAAACCAAGAGTAGACAGAGCACAGGCATTAAAACTGCATGAAGGTAACGAAGAAAAAAACCCCATCAACCCTAGTGTTCACAGCTCTGAGGCAGAGCTAAGCCTTAATCCAAATCCAAACCCATTTTCTGGATTATAGCACCATATTCTTTTGCACATCACTTCATCATGTTATCTCTCAGGAGGAAAGACACAAGGCATGTTGCTCGCCTCCCACAACAAATACACGCAGTAACTTTATAAGAGCTAAATATGTGGAAAAATGATGGCTGTGGTTGTGATGATGATCGTCTCTTGTCAGGTGTCACTTCTCCACGTTTAAGCAATGTCAGGAGTGGCTAAAGAGGTTGAATCGAGCTATAGCTCACCCCACCCGTCTGGAAGACCTGTTCGCTCTGGCGTACCACGCATGGAGCCTTGGGGGCTGTGCTGACGATGAGGACCAGCATCTACATCTCTGCAGACCAGGTGCACACATGAATACATGCTACATGTGCTTGGGGTGTAGACAGAGTGATGTTAAATGTTTTCATTCAATGCAAAGTGTTCATTATTGTTCCAAACTTTAGAACTGATTCCTGCCTGTCTCCTTTTTCTCCTCCATTATTCATTTTGACCTTCTTTCCCTTTATTGTTCATGTCCCAGGTGATCATGTCCGTCACAGGATGGAGACGGAGGTGAGGAGAATGGGCTTTGACATGCAGAACGCCTGGAGAGTGTCTGACATCAACAGCAACTACAAGTACGAGCTACCTCTCAGTAGGGCTGTGCGATTATGAAAAAATTATGGATATTTGATATTTTACATTTTCTCACATATAGTGAATGTGATATCATCTTAGTAATCCTTATTTTAATTTATTTTATTTATTTATTTGTACAAAATTAGTGTAAGGAAATTTTAATCTTTTTTTTTTTTTTTTCCCTCAATGAATTTTGAATTGTCTTAAGTTTGTGTTTACATATATACATGCATGTATACATACATAGCGGCCCAAAAAAATTATTCATATAAAAAATATATTCCTCCCTTCTAGCATCAACTGTGGTGCAACTACTGACTACATAAACAACAAAAACATAAACGGCTTTAAAAGGAAACATATTACACATTGCTGCCATTTATTTAATTCACGTAAAAAAAAATAGGAGTATGTATACAGTTTTGGGCCCCTATTCTGTACGTGTGTGAGATGCTTATGCTTGGAATGAAGTTTTCTGTATTTATAAGGCACTTGAAGAACTGTCTCACATTATGCAACAGTGTACACAAACACCAAACCTTCTGGGGTCTTTGAGACCTTTCTGAAGACCTGCAGTGATTCAGCACTCTTCTTAAATTTGTGTACATTTCAAATCTTTACCGATATAGTAGCTAATACATTTCACTTATTTATAAAGAGCACAAACTAGGCTTTCATAATGATGTAAAAGTTAGATTATGTGTGACTTTTAAACTTTGTCAAAGCACACATACAAAAAAATACAATTTGAAACTCTAGCAGAAAAATTGTGAAAATAGAGAATAAATAACCATTTACATTTAGGCTTACAAGAACTTAGGCTTGCTTTGAAATTTCCGTCATTGAATATATATATATACTTGCACTGGGTTACTAGGTTACTACCTAAGTGCCACCAGTCAAACACGGTTTAGAATTGTTTTTATTTCTTTTATTGGGAGGGGCAGTAAGTATTGAAGAAAACCTTGCAGATTGTTTTGAACACAAAATTGCGTTCATGAAAGTCTTGGGTGTGTGCCCATAGCAAAACAACTAAATTATAACACTCCTTTTATTTGGGGTTATTTTATTAAGTAACTGTTCCTAACTTTTTTTTCTCAGCAGACCATCTGTTTAACTGATTAATCCATGACTGTTCATGAATATGTCAGATCTATTGACACCTGGTTCAGGTGACACTAGGTTTTCCCAGGACTTCTATTGAGGTCTCAGCTGTTCACAACTATACATTCAGATTTCTCACTGAGGTTCACTGAGGCCAGGGAGAGAAACTAAAGAGAAAAGAAAAACAGAAAAAAAGTGAGGCATTTCTGAAACATTTGTTGAAATGAAATTCTTATGCACAAAAAAAACTACACAACTAACATGTTATATGTTCAATATTTTAGTCATATATTATGACTGAAATAAAGCTGCTCACATCGGCGTGCACTTTCACATCGCAAAGGCATTTATTTAGCGAGTATATATTTGTGGATGTTTTTCTGGGGTAATATTACAAAGCAGACGAAATGTAAAATCAATAAAAGTTGCCACTCTTTTTGACCTGAAATAAAGCTGTTCATATTGACACCGAAGTGAGCAGCTTTATTTCTTTCATAATATATTTGGATCACAAATTGGGGCAACGTTTGCAAAGCAGATGAAAAGTATCATGAATAATATTACCCCAGCAAAACAACGTAGCACAAATATATACTCGCTAAAATTATATAAATATATAGCTCAAATAGTGTGTGTCAACTGGAGGTACTTCCATAGAAAGGTGTGTCTGTGTCTCTCTCTCTCTGTGTGTGTGTGTGTGTGTGTGTGTGTGTGTGTGTGTGTGTGTGTTTTGT
>JAOVVB010000052.1:17309494-17320385 GCA_028570985.1 Heterobranchus longifilis
CTTGTTCATTCCATGCCTAGAAGACTTGGTGCTGTCCTTAAAAATCACGGTGGTCATACAAAATACTAGATGTAGTACTTTTTGTTGCGGGGTGTATTCATTTTTGCTTCAACCAATTTGAGTAAAACTGAAGATTTTGTGATCGAAGTTATATTATTAACCTTAATTTCATGTTATGGAGTTAAATAAGTGTTCAATAAAACTCAGCCTTGTGAAAATGTTGGAAATTGTTCTTTTGTTCATTAAGCTACTGATTAAATTCGTACTTTTTAAAGGGGGTGTACTCATTTATGCTGAGCACTGTATATAATGTGTGTTATGTATGTATATATATTATTTATTTATTTATTTATTTATTTATTTCTCTCCCCTTATATGGGCAGATCCAGGGCTTTAATGTAAAAAGTTATAAACCAAAAATGCTTAATAAATAAAGAAGATGACAACATCATTAGATGTGTTTTCTTGCCGAAATTGCTTATGTGACTGGTTTTAAATGTGGTTTTTGTCTGGTAGTTGCTTTGTACAGACCTTTCACCCATGCTTTGACAGATAGCTAATGTTATTATGGCTGTAGCTCACGTGGGACTCTGCGAGATGCATATAGTTAAACAAAAAAAGTTAAAATGTCGTCCTGTGATTTTAATTTAAGTTGTATTTGGCTTACAGAGTTTCTTGAGGGTGGAGTCGGGCATGTTGAGATGCTCTTTCGATGCAACTACCTTGCACTCGTCGGAGGGGGCAAGAAACCCAAATACCCACCTAATAAAGGTATGTTCTCTTACACAATATACAACATTACAATTAATATGACGTTCAAAATAATTAATTAAATTCTATTAATGAATTTTAGGATATTTGTTTGTAGACGTTAATAGTGCAGTACGAATTTTTTTTTGGCTGAAGGCAAACACACTGGGCATTTTTAATTAATGTTGTTTAGAGACAAAAACAGGTTTGAGAATACAGAATTGTTTTTAAACAAATCTGTAATGAAATGATCTAAAAAGCATGCAGTGATATTCAAGAGTCTTTAAATATCCCAGCTGTGTGTTTGCATGCCAGAGGCAACCACATGCTTATCCATGTCTTCAGCCCAGTGCATCTACACAGGACCTCTCATATTTCATATCACTTCACTACATAAAATGTACATAAAGACTTGCAACGGTGCATTCAGATTCAGATGTAAAGAAAGTGCTGATTAAATCTCAAATTTACATATCCTACAGTCAAATGTGAGTTTGATCATAGAGATGAGAGAAGAATTGAACAGGAATTTGACTTTGATTTATATTTTTTTAAAAAAGCTTTTGTATTAAGTCATGCAGTCCTTCCCCAATAAATATTTTTAAGTGCCACATATGTATGTTTTATCTTTTTTTCTAGTTATGATCTGGGATGACCTTAAGAAAAAGACTGTGATTGAGATTGAGTTTTCCACAGAAGTCAAAGCCGTTAAGCTACGAAGAGACAGGTATTCCCTTTACGTTTACATCTTAAGTTCAAGCCCTGGTTTAAATGTGCCATTTACTCTCATTTTTTTTATAATTAAAGCCCTTTTTTCAACTTATTGCAAAATAAAGAGCAACTGAGAGTCAGGAAAAAGTCTACCTACCCAATTTACACAATTTAGTGACCGCAGCTATTTACATGACTGTTGTGGAAAGGAAACATAATCCTGGCTGCATTTCCTTAAAGCATTAAATTCATCATCACATGACATTGCACAAGACTCCTTTAAATGTGTAAAAACTTTAAACAAATAAGATAATTAATTTTTATCACCCATACGATTTTGATAGATAAATCAGAAGCAAGTAATTTTTCGATTTAACCAGTATCTAACATTGACTTTATCAGATAAGCTCATCCAAAATTGCATTATTTTTAATTAATGAAGCCAAACATTGTGATCAGAATTAAACTAAATTGATGTTTGTATTTATTTTTGCTGTTGTGTCAAGTGCTGCTTATTTTATCAAATTAATAAGAAGAATGGGATAATTTAGGCATGGGAATGAGGACAAACTCTTCGCACAGCAATTTAGACAGTGACACTACGGCAAATTCTGTATTCAATTTTCAGCTGAAACTACTGTAACCTTGTACATTATTTTATATTTAGATGTCACTGATGTAATTATTTTAGATATCAAAACCAGAATCTTCTTCTTTTCCAGAATTGTAGTGGTCCTGGATTCAATGATCAAAGTCTTTACTTTCACACACAACCCTCATCAGCTGCATGTCTTTGAAACATGCTACAACCCTAAAGGTATGGCTCTGGTTGATAAATGTGTTTACGGCACAGCTGATGTACAAGCATGCCCACAAAACAAAGCTCCGTAAAATCCACAGCTCACACAGACTATTTCTCTTTTAATATGACAGCGTTTCTGTTGTTTGAGTTTGACTGGGCCATGCGAAAGGCCCAGGTTCAATTCCCAGACAGTGCAGTGCTGGTCCCAAGCCTGGGTAAAATGGGAAGGTTGCGTCAGGAAGGGCATCCGGCATAAAACCTGTGCCAAGCTTGTATGTGCAGACCGAGTGTCTGCTGTGGTGACCCCTTGCCGGGAGCAGCCAAAAGACAAACAAAATTAAACTTGATAGATTAAGTCACATGTAAAATCAGTGTCATATAGAATCATAAAATCAAATAGAACTGAACAATCAAGGGTAATTTTAGCGAGTTTTCTTTGATGCAGATTTACACAAACTGGCAAGCTTTTTAAGGATATGAATATGGTCTCAACCGGGATTTTTGAAAATATCGCAGTTTTATGTGAACAATGTTTTATGAATGTCTTGGTGCATGTCCATTTGTTACCTATAATAAGGCTCATTGTTATCTCGTATGTTGGTGAGGTTTCAGGTCTAATTTATTTTCTTCTATAATATTTTAAAATGCATTTTTTAATTATCTTTGCAGGTTTGTGTGTCCTTTGTCCAAACAGCAACAACTCTTTGCTAGCATTCCCTGGCACCCACTCTGGACATGTGCAGATAGTAGACCTGGCCAACACAGAGAGGCCTCCGGTGGACATTCCTGCCCATGAGGGGGCTCTGTGTTGTATTGCCCTCAACCTCCAGGGCACACGGATAGCCACAGCTTCAGAAAAAGTGAGAACCGCAAGTGGGAGTACTGGAACCAGCATGGAGAATTTAAACTTGTGATGTTCTTTTGTATAATTAAGTTTTTACCACAAAACATTACAATTTAATTTAAAGTAAGAGTTTAAGATGTTTGCTGGAGTTTAGATGTTTATGTTCTAACTTAGTTTTCATTTCTTCAGGGGACTCTGATCAGAATATTTGACACATCTGCAGGTCATCTGATTCAGGAGTTAAGACGAGGGTCGCAGACAGCAAACATATATTGGTGAGTCGGCAGTTATTGTATGCTGTTAAACATTACTCCAAACCATGGCCGGGGGTCCATAGTAAGTAAAAATGTAATGCCTTTAATGTGTTTTCTTGTAGCATTAACTTCAACCAGGATGCATCTCTCATCTGTGTGTCAAGTGACCATGGTACTGTCCATATATTTGCTGCAGAGGATCCCAAAAGGAACAAGCAATCAAGGTTTGTTTAAAAATTTGAAGGCATTTGCTGCATATTTTGTTAGGCACAAGTTGTTGCGTGTGTCTGGTTGTAGATTTTCTGCTCCTTACCTATGGCTGTGTTGCTTTTCTTTCTTTCTCCCTTTTTTTTTTTTTTTTTTTTTTACAGCTTGGCTTCTGCCAGTTTTCTGCCTAAGTATTTCAGCTCCAAGTGGAGTTTCTCAAAGTTCCAGGTCCCATCTGGCTCACCCTGTGTCTGTGCCTTTGGAACTGAACCCAATGCAGTCATAGGTAAAGAGAAGATGTGTGTTAATTTAGCAGCCTTTAGTTAAAAATTAACTAATCAGGTATGGCATAATAATATGAAAATCTCCTTCCTGGCCTGAGGGAAAAAAAATGCAGGCTCATTTAAGAGTCTAGTTTACAAACGGTGAATTAAGAATTTGTGGTAAATCATTTTCATTGCAAAGAGTTTGCTAATTTACTGAAAACACATTAACTTTTACTTTTTTTCTGTCTTCCCTTATTCAGCCATTTGTGCTGATGGCAGCTATTACAAGTTCCTGTTCAACCAAAAAGGGGAGTGTTCCAGGGATGTATATGCTCAGTTCTTGGAAATGACTGATGAGAAGATCTAAGCACACTTGGATTCAATAGATTTTTTTTCATTTCCTGACATGTCCAAATTTGAAGAATGTCAGAGGAATAACTGTTTATGGCATTCCTGACTAAAGTGACTCCCTGTTGCAGGAGGATGTAGAGATCTGTAATCTCACTAGCCAGTTTTTAAAGAAACTCTGACCGTTGGAGAGATGGATGAATAAACTGACTGCGGCCAATTGGTGGCGTAAGAAGAGGGAAACTATTTTTGAATGACAACAGTTACTTTTTAAAAAGGTCTTCCACGAGAACTGCTGTTTTATAAGTACAGAGTTGGCTAGAAGAATATGTGTCCACTAACTAACCTACTTTAGAGAGTGCCTCTGTCATTACTGAAGAGGAAGGATGAGTGTATGCTTACTCATCAGTCACAATATGTATGTGCATAATACTGGTAGCCTTAGGTTTTGTTTTACCTGATGTATAAACACAAAATGCCAGGCATATGTTACTGCAACGATATAGCATAGTACAACAGAACAACAATTACAGTGTAGATATGTTTTTTGTTTTTTTCATTTGTTGTTACTTACAGTACATATATGTGCACTTTTCATGAATTTTATCACAGGTGTTAAGAGTTAATCTATCAGAACGAATTAGTATTTGCTTAAAGCCTTTTAATAGTGTGTGCATAGCCGTGTGCGTTCTATAAATGTATTACACGTGTCCTTTTCATAATTAGTCATAAGCCAGAGAGAAGCTTCCTGTTTAATTAAAATTTGATTTTGATCTTTAAAATAATAATAATTATTCAGATTTGGGCTGCTAATATGTGGGATTGATATAAAAGGGTTGACTTGAAATTTGACACATGATTTGTATGCCTTTACAAATATTGAACGTATTTACTTCAGCTAAATAAAATCAAACTTTTCCCCCTCCTACTAATGTGACAGCAAAAATACTACTAAAGTGCCCAACCGTAACATCTATATGCTTGAACTGTATTCATTAAATTGTTTGCTCATATTTTACTTTTCTAAGTTTGTTAATTTAGATTATTTCATGCTTTTGTCATGATTGTATATGTACAAGTGATCACACATAATGCAGCATTAAACATGCTGTAATGTATGCTATGACTGAGTTACACAGGGATACATAGCACACAATGTATCTTGTAACAAATTAAACACGATTGTAAAAACAAGTATGATCATTTGTTTGATCTCTGCTTGTGTTGATTGGGTAATTAGGGTCTGTAGTCACGCCCACCAGTTATGTCACATGTTTACTAACAATAGCTACTACCAAGGACATTACTGTCAATGCAGGTGTCTAATGAAATATTATGTTAGCCACTTATTATGAAATAGGTTTGTGTTAAGTCATTCATGTTACTTTTAGATAACAGATATCTAATTAAATAATAATAACAATAACAGATATCTAATAAAAACATGGATAGTGTAGGTGGCATGGCTTTGTTTGTTTGCTTTATTAATGCACATCCCTGTCTGAAAATGTTACTAGCAATACAGACAAAATGCCTTTTTTTATGATAAATTAGTTGATAGACCAACACGATGTGGAATTTGCGGAGTGTAATTGATTACTAAATCATTACCCCATGCCTGTATCTAACATGTTATAATTGTGGATTGTGAGCACAGGTAAAAGTGTTAAAAACGATAAAAAGCGACTAATGTAGTGTTTTTGTACTGTACGATAGTGCCATTTAGTTCACATTCTCAGTAAAATTGATTTATGCACAGAAAACTGCACCTCATAATTTTGAAAGAAAAATAAATGTTACATCTGTATTTGAGCAATCGTGACACAAATGGTCAGCCCAGATTTATTTACTAGAAATAAGCGATTTCTTAATATACTGAAGTTAAATCTCTCCAATCCTTCTCTTACAGCACACCATTAACATGCGTGTCAGGCTCGTGGTGCAACCAAACCCAGCACATTACACATACACACTCGCTCCCGCTGTTATGGCTCTAACCAATGAGAAACCGCGTCGCCTACATCATCAGAACCTTGATTGGTCAGTCTCGCTGTCGGCCATGTTTAGCCCCGCCCCTATTGTTTGTTTGGTTCGGTTTTATCCTGTCCTCTTTCTCTCTGTTGCGGCGGTGGGTTGGAGCCGCTGTCCCCGCACTGGCACGCTCCTCCGTTTTCATATCCATCCTCCGATTTGATTCCCCCCAAAGCCAAATTTATATACACCCACCACAAAAGTCATCAAGACCACCACCCCCCAGTGAAAAGCCTCGTCGTTTTAAAAATCCAACGACAGAAGACTTATTGCCAAGAAAAAAAAAAAAAAGGAAAAAAAGATGGCGGGGACGTCGGGGTCGGCAGTGGCCCGGCTCGAGGGCCGAGAATTCGAGTACCTGATGAAGAAGCGCTCGGTGACCATCGGCCGCAACTCGTCGCAGGGCTCGGTGGACGTCAGCATGGGCCACTCGAGCTTCATCTCGCGGCGGCACCTCGAGATTTTCACGGCGGGAGAGGACGGCGCCGGCGGCGGAGACTTCTATCTGCGGTGCCTCGGCAAAAACGGGGTGTTTGTGGATGGGGTATTTCAGAGGCGCGGGGCTCCTCCTCTCCAGCTTCCCCGAGTGTAAGATCACCAGTGCTTATTAAATCGCATTCGATACCGATGCACGACTAAACGTCTTTATCACGGTTGCCCCGCGGGGTTTTTGTGTTTTGTTTTGCGCGGCAGCACGTGTCTGTTTGGACCAACACATATCTCATGTTTCCTGCTAAGCCGCACCAGCGTTGCTTTAGCATGTCGGCTAACCTTACATTCTGTTCATTAGCTTTCTTTCGAGTTAAATATCCACATCACACATAACCTCAATACAATATACGAGTGCATTTCAAGGGAGATATTTTCGCTTTGTGCGTGGTGCAAATAATCAGCTAGTTGAAGCTAGAATGGCTAAAACTGACTAGCTTCAGAGCGACATCCTGTCCTTTAACCCTTTTAGCTCCTCATCAATACATGTTTCCTTTATTGTGGTTTTATATGAACCAACGCAGTGCACGTGGATTTATTATTAAAACATCTCTCTTTTTTGTGTAATTGTCATGCCATGGGGTCACGACTAATCTGACTTGTACCTGTATGCCTTATGCATTATAGTGACTGGCTGCGTTCACACTACAATTGAAAATTTCCCAAAACCTTTATTTTATTTATTTATTTTTTTTGTGACTTGGATTCCCCCCCCCCCCCATGACTAAATAAACTAAACAGTAGTATGATATTTAAAATTTTGATTTGGCTTGCTTTCTAATGTGCTCCTAAATCTGGTAGAGGTCTGATTATTTATTTATTTATTTATTTTTCCCTGCAATGCAACCTCAGTCTGAACAGTCAAATCAGAATTCATAATCGAAATAATTTCACACTTGGAAAGATGGGAAAGGACAGTGAACAGGGTTTCAGTTTTGTAATAGTGAGGTAACAGGGATAAATGTTTGCCCGTGATGTTGCTGAAAAAGCATGATTAAAATTCGCGCACGTTTCACAAGTGCTCAAAATGCACTTGTAGGAAAGCCTGGTTGCAAAACCGAAGGAAAACAAACAAACTAAAGACATGACCCAAAGAAATGGCCAAATAACATGTGCTTTTTACAATGAGCTTCAGCGCATCACATGACACTTTTTTTTTTTTTTTTTTTGCCTCGCATACAAGTCAGTTTAGGAGTTTGTGGCATGTGTCTCACATATAGGTCAAATGAATAAATTAAAAACATAATATAAACAGGCAAAAAAAATTGGTCTTGATTATCAACCACTTTAGGATCCATTGTAAAGCAAGGCTCATTAAGGGAGTTCCTGGGAGGCCAACATTTCAGACATAAAGCCGGCAGGCGGATCATTGTTCTTATGTGTAGATTTAAAAAAAAAAAAAGCTTTCTACCTTAATGGTCCCCAAGCATTAGTTAAACACTAGTAAGTGCGTTAGTGTAGCGAAATAAAGGTAGTTTTTACTCTCATAATTTTCCTGTTATTCTGCACAGTCAAAATCCCTATTTGACTTTAATGTCTCATGTACAGTACTTTAAAGAGCAGCATAATTTTTCGTTTTGCGTTTACCACTCATATCTGTCAATGTGGTTGTATCGTGATCACTGTTTCAACATAGTACAATTCATCACATTACTTATTGACAACAGAAGCTACGTGAAGCCTACAGACTCGGACAGAAATGTTTTTGAAAAAAAAAAGTGAAAACTACAATATTAAAACTTGTGCACAATGAGCTCACTTGGTTACTGACCACTTTTGCCTCCAGTGTAAACACCGGCCTTGTGTATCCATACTATCAAAGCATTGCTCAGTACAAAAACATACATTGGTTCTTTAAAATTGTAGCTCCTAAGAATAAGATTTGAGTTTTGATTTTGAATGATTACAGGCTTTCACAAATCTGTTTAAATGGCATCTGCATTTCAGACTTTCAAAGTTGTTCATGATAAAAACATTTTTTGGGGCGGGGGGGGGGGGCACCAGAGGATTTTCACAGCTGAAGGATCCCATAATTTATTTGAATGAATATTTGATAGCCGAGTAATGCCAAGGTGCAAGTTTGTGCAAACCACAATGATATAATTATAACGAATGTCATCTCGTCTGCATTTTACACTTCTTTGGTTGCATGTTATTTTTGTTATGAGTGGCACAAGGCAGACATGTCATCAAGTTCAAGCCAGTCTCAGCTAGGTCTTTTGAAGCTTTAGCAGTGCTTCAAATATATCTGTGTGTTAATAAAAAAGGAATAAGCCTTATGTAAGCTCGTCATGCTGGCAGCCATATATAAACTACAGATGCTTGTGGGATCTGTTACTGCCTGGAAATTGGGCCTATGCCTTGTTTACTTCTCTGGTACCTCAAGTCTTGATGATGCAAAAGGCTATGCGTACAATTTTTTTTTTAAATATTATGTTAAGAATTAGGATTATTTGTTGTTGCAAAATACAGTTAAGAGCAAGTCACTGAAGAGATCATGTCCAATCAACTTATGAATGTCGCCCTCTTTCTTTTAAAGGTGCACGTTTCGCTTCCCCAGCACAAACATCAAGATCACATTCACCGCCCTGTCCAGCAACAAGAAGGATAAGAGGAGCACCCCGGAGTCACCTGTAAAAGCCGTCCAGCCTCAGATCTCACCCCTGACCATCAACATTCCAGATAACATTGCCCACCTGATGAGTCCTCTTCCCTCCCCTACAGGGACAATCAGGTACATCACCACTTTCATGTTCATATTCAACACCTGTTCATGCTGGTTCATGCTATTCATGTACAGCATGCTGGATTAACTTGTGGTATTTCCTATGTTTGTGTTCATTTGCAAAAGCTTTGTTGGCAAGTTATATTTGATCGACTAATTTCATAGTTTTGCTTTTCAAAGTGTATTATGATGAGTGAACTGAACTTTGGGTGTATTTCTGCAGTTTGATATAAGGATATATGTGTAATTCTGGGCATTGCTGGCAAATGATTGCTTTTACAAGGGTTGATCTATTAGCTTAGGAATTACATGACCAATGGCAGAATGCCATCATGTATGTTTTAGTTGTAGCATTTAGCTACAACATTTAGAGGAAGACCAAAATCCTGCATGAATTTCACCTGGTAGAAAAGCTAGTTCACTGAAGGGAAAGGAACAGTTTTGTAAAAGATATGTTTGCTTCAGATACTTCTACTTCCTTTTTTTTGAACTTCTGACCTGTGAAATTATAGACGTCAGTATTCTGAGCCAACAGAGACCAAGTAAATGGAACTATGGCTCATTTGGTGAAAACGGAGCCGCTTCTAATCAATAAGTAGCTAACAATTAACTATTCCTGTTTTGTGAACCTGTTGCTGTCCACCTGAAATACCTCTTTTATTATTTATTGTCTTGTCGTTGTACACACACTGCGCCTAACTGCTTGGGTTTTCTCTATGGCAGATTTCAAACTTCTGCAGCAGTGTTTGAATATGTGGAAATTGGTCACTCCTTATGTTTTTGGAAATGGAACCGGTCACTGATGAGGTCTTCTTTTACTAGGAACTTTTCCTTACCCAGAAGCCTGGACACAGCTTGTGAGGGTGGGCTGGAGGTTGAATTGGTAACGTAAACAGGAACGTATTTCAAGTGTGTTTCATGCAATCATCTCAGTATTTAGACAGTTGGCTTTGCAGCTGTTTCTTATTAGGGAGAAACATCCATGGTTAGTCACAGAGCCTGCTCAAGTTGGGAGTCTTTTAATAAAAGTAGTTAAGGTTTCAAGGATAGCTGAGAAGAAATTCCTAAATACATCCGCCAAATATGTCAAGTTTGCAAGCAAAAAGAAGCATACTGCATACAAGGGAGACTTGTACAGACTTCATGCAGGGTTGTTACTCTAAACCCGGAAAAAAAAGGCTCTTTTCAATTTTGTGGGTCCCCCATCAGCATGAACCTAAATTATTTAAAAATATTGACTATTTGACTAACCACAAAATTTAAAATAAGTTGTAATTTTTTAAAAATAAATACATTTTATGAAATAAAATGCAGTGGAACCTTGGATTACGAGCATAATTCGTTCCGGAAGTGAGCTCGTATTCCAAAACACTCGTAAACCAGATTAAATTTTCCCATAAGAAATAATGGAAACTCAAATGATTCATTCCACAGCCCAAAAAAATAAATACATAAAAATAATTA
>JAOVVB010000052.1:17345577-17356927 GCA_028570985.1 Heterobranchus longifilis
CGGCTAACCTTCATTCCTCTGCTTTCCAGAGCATACCTCCACCTCTCCAAATTTTCTTCCACCTGTTCCCTGCTCTCACTACAAAGCACAATGTCATCTGCAAACATCATAGTCCATGGAGACTCCTGTCTAACCTCATCTGTCATCCTGTCCATTACCAGAGCAAACAAAAAGGGGCTTAGAGCCGATCCTTGATGCAGACCCACCTCCACCATGAACTCTTCTGTCACAATGAACTGATCTCTATATACGTATATTACTTTCTGTATACAAAATTATTCTCAAAGTGCTTCACAAAGAAATTCTGAAAGGTAATAAAATATAATCAACTTGTAGCAATTATTACAGTAATGTATGACAAATTAATTAATAACCAATAACATACATAACAGGTTGTGAGAGGGTGTGAGAGCCACTTGAAGCTGCTGTTGCTTGATGCTTCTGGTTTATCAAGAAGTCTGCCGTTACTGGTCAAGAAGAAATCACAACCAAACAATTACTAAACTTATTAAATGTTTTATTGCATCATTATACAGGGTATCTGAAAAGTTATGAACCAATGGCAATACAGGTAAGTTGAGTGAAGACAGTTTTTGCAGAGCATACCAGACTTTTCAAAAGCTTTGATCTAGCACTCATTTCTTGTTACTAAATTAAATTAAATGACATACGTTAAATTAAATAAATGGGAACACATGTTTTACTGTGACAGACTGCGAAGTGCCTAAAGATACAAATTGATGTTTATGTAACAACCTCAGCAGCAGCCTCATTTCCCCTCTCGTCTGTTCCAACTACTCATTATTCAGCATCAACAGTATACTAATGTCATCTTCACCTATTTCTCCCTGGTTCATGCATCTAATCAAGTTAGATTTTTTTTATGCTTGAATGATTCATAGGTCACTGTGTGGCTTAACAAGGAAAAAACATTCTTCTGAAACTGCTCAGGTACAGGGACTGGACCGAAAATAAGCGAAAAACATAGCTCATTTGTTCATCTTAAGAAATGTTTTTATCATAAGCGAGACTTAGGTGGAACACTCTGGATTGGACTTCCAGATCACGAAGTGTGACTGTGTGAAATATGGGGTACTGCAGTACCCCATATTTCACACTCAGTCACATTTTGTGATTAATTAATCATGGCCAAATCATATGGTGCCATGTTTTTGGGTGGTGACAGGAAATCAGAGAACCCAGTGGAACCCCTCATAGACACATGCAAACCTTTGTACCGACAGTAACCCAAGCTCAAGATTAAACCAGGGATACTGGCGCTGTAAAGCAACAATGCAACTCTACACACCTCCCTGCCTCTCTGCCACTCCTCAAATACACACACACTCAAGGAGATACAATCAGTAATAATTACTTTATGCTACCTAGCAAGGGTTTCACAATTATACACTGGCTCACTGATTTCACCGACTCACTGATAAAGAGGGTGGTTAATATGTGATTTCAAAATTGATACGATTGTATTCACAGTACAATAAAGTACATATGGTTTGCTTCCCATCACAATAGGTGGCAGCATACGTTTTGTGCCGAGAAAACCGGGAGGCATCAGTGTCTTGGCTTCCTGTTACACTCTTCAGCTCCCTGGTGTTTTGAATTATTCATTAGGAAAATATTACACTTGATGTTAAGGCAGCACCTGATTCCCTTATCAGATTTGGTATGGATGCAATAAAATGCCTGGAGCCAGAATGTAGCTTTAGTATTAACCTAATATTTAGTAAGCAGTATTGGAATTGGCATGAAGCTATATTTATAAATAAATGCTTCATAGTACATTAAGATGAATATTTCTTAAAATGCATGAATGAATAAAAAAATAAAGTAAAAAATTGGAGTAAAGCTGCTAAAATATGAAATTGGAAAACTTGCATGGTCAGGGTTATTAGGATAAAAGCAGGGCATGTCTGGTGCACCCTCAATCAGGCACAATTTGATCTCTATTCCTTTTAAATGCCCTGTTTTGGCACTGTGCCCCTGGTGGTGTCGTGTCGCCTGTTCAGAGGTGTCGGAACTAGATATCTAGACGCCTGTCTAACATGTTTGATGTGCACAGGAAATCTGGCCTGTTAGTCTATATAAGTCTTCAGATAAACCAGGCACCTAACACAGAGGTGAGATGCATGAGCAATATCTGCCTCTAGTGCCATAAAGCAATGGCTGTTAAAACTGGCTGAGTCGGCATCGATCTTGTTTACAGCATACAGAACAACCCACATGCTCATTTTGTTGGCAAACAACATCTAAGACAGTTTATGAAATAGGCCTATGAAATTTTAATGGTGTGGATGTAAAATATTCTCGCTGCTGATTTTGATAGAACAAGGTGTTATACTACACTATATGGGATCATACAAAATTGGAAATGCTGTTTTTTTTTCTTTTCAAACGGACAATTTAATCACAAAGCCTTTCACTGACTAAAACAAAGAGTCAATAACCAGAAAAGACATTCCTTTCTGAGATTTCTGTGGCTTGTCTTCAATGGAGACACCTATACAACTGCTTTGTGTATTCAACAGGATTATTTGAAATACGGGGGTCAAATGGCTGCACTCAGAGCAACAGGGTGTGCCTTATGGAAAACCTGTTTTATTGTGTGTCGAATGCCAAGCGCACCAGGATGTAGTTCATGTTTCAAGTAGTAACACTTTTTTCCATGGCAATGCTCGGTCACACTCACAAAATTTGACTTTGTCCAGCACTTCTGTGGTTAAGTTTATTTCTTTGGAAGGTACATGTGCCTGGCAATGGCAGGTGGTGTTTTTAGATCAGTCAGTTTCTTGTGATGAAGTTTTGAATAATTTGTGGTGTAAATGGAATAACAAACCTTGCTGCAGAGCAGAATTTACTGAACTAGAACATTCTTTGATTTTGGCATACTTTATTCTTAATTCTTTATGAAAACATGTATGACATATATACAGTATATCGGGGGTTGGACAAGGAAACTGAAACACAAGCCAATTTAGTGTTGAAGGTTTCATCACTAAATTTGAGCAAACTGGTGGCCAATCTTCATTGATTGCACATTCCACCAGTATGAGCAGAGTGTGAAGGTTTAAGTACAAAAGTAATAGCACAGTTTTGCTTAAAATATTGCAATGCACACAACATTACAGGTGACATATTAAAAGAGGATAAATTGTTGGTACGCGTCTCGATAGAGCATCTGTGACCAAGACAGCAAGTCCTTGTGATGTATCAAGAGCCACGATATCCAGGGTAATGTGAGCATACCACCAAGAAGGACGAACCACATCCAACAGGAGTAACTGTGGAAGCAAGAGGAAGCTGTGTGAAAGGGATGTCCGGTGCTAACCCGGATTCTATCCAAAAAACATAAAACCACAGCTGTCCAAATCACTGCAGAATTAAATGTGCACATCAACTCTCCTGTTTCTACCAATACTGTTTGTCGGGAGCTCCACAGGGTCAATGTACAGAGTCAAATGTACAATGTACATTTCCTCCACCAGCATCACGTAGTGACCTGGCCACTATTCTGCAAGAAGAACGGCTCAAAATCCCTCTGTGCAGGACATTCCTAAGACAAATTGATGCTGTATTGGCTACAAAAGGAGGATTCATCAGTATTCTGATGAAATGTCTCATGACTGAAGATTTAACTGATTGCAGTCTGATCATGGCTCAAGCCTACTGAGAGAACTTTCTATCTTGATGGTATCCAAGCGCTTGTGAAATGCTAGGATAAGTACATTAGCAGGGGATTATAAAGAGGAATAAGGGAAGTGTTCCTGGAATCTACAGGAAACATCATGTAAGGAACCAATAAACTTATATCAAAATTTAAGAGAAAAGAAACAAGTAGACACTGAACTCTCTGGAACTCTGTTAATGATTTTCAATAAGTTGATTTAAAAAAAAGAGTGTTATGTTAGTGTTAATGCTTTGTAAAAGTCATTATGTTTTCTGAAAATGTTATGTCCTCCATCCTGAAGACTTTACTGTTACAGGAAAATATAATGACTGTTACTAAGCACTTATTGTAAAAATAATAATAATAAGAATAAACTTTAAACCATGAAAGAGGCAACAGTATTACTATGGTTTATAATTAATGTTAAGGATTCTTCTTCTTTTTTATTTTTATTATTATGTATTACAGGTGTAGCTTAGACAGTAATATTTTTGGTGTTATTTAAATACAGTCATGTTGGGAATTTTGCTCCTTATTAGATCAAAACACATCACATCAGATTTTTGTATATAAAATAGATTTAATTTTCAAAAGATCTATTCATTTATACAATTATTCAAGTAAAATCAGCCATTAAAATAATATTCAGCTTAAAATACATATAAGAAGAATATATTTAAACATTATTCCCTGAATAAAAGCAGTCAATTTGTGAGAAAAACAGTGCTGAGCTTCCAAATGGTGCCTGCAAAATACAATTAATAGAACATCGGGGTTGGTTCTCAGAGTTTTGCTGAGTCATACAGAGCTACACTGCCACGGTAAACCACAATTTCACAGCTCATTAAAAGTTAAAATTAACTTATTACTTCATCTGGGGAAAAAAAAGATTGGTAGAAAAATCATATTGTTACAAGCCACTGCTAATGCCAGTGTTTTTCTTTTTGTTTCCTTATCCAAAAATGTGCATCCCATTTATTACAACTGAAACAAATGCCAAATGTTTTGTGTGCCAACTACTACATAACAAATTGGTTAATTTGATACACAGGAAAAAACGAACCTGTTTTTAATCACGATTGATAATTGGAACATTACAGTGACGTGTTAAATGTAAGATTTGTATCTTTCCAGTTAAAGGACACCCAGATACATAATGTGTACACACAAAGGTTCCACCCCAGATACACGGAAATGTACAGTTTATTTTCTTCTTTTTCTCTCAGCTCATTTATCTTAACTTGCTAAATGCCATTCAAAATGTAATAAATCTTGTCTTAAAGACATCATGACAAGCTAATCCTCTTACTTTAGTTATCCTTGACCCAGCATTCAGTAGAGGAAATGCTTCAGTGAATTTAAACATTTCCATGGAAAAAAAACATGAATTAATTTAAATTAAATTTTAATTTAAAGCTTTTGCATGTGCAATCAAGTTCAATCCAGAGGTGCATTAGTAAAATCCAGAAAGTATTCTGAATATGCATACGACTATAAAAGTGCTGAATAAACAGAAGCTATTCTTGTGGAGAAGTTTATATGTAATGCTGAAGGCTAGACACCTGGATCGAAAACATCAGATACGATCTGAAAGAGAAAAGCCGAACAGGACAAGACTCTGGAATAAAACTCCAGAATGTTTCAGATCAGAGAAATCTCTCTATTCGTTCGTTCTTTAAAATATCCAGCTCGATTGTTTTCTCACATGGTGATTGCATGTCATCGCTTCTCTCGAAAGCCATGTTCTCGTAGACTTTCACGCCCGAGATCTGCCACACCGATTTGCTGGGGATGTTAATATACACAGGCACTGAGCCGTTCATCAACTCCTGAGCATCGACGCTCTTGGGTTTCTCTCCCACCTCCACTGATTGCGAAATCGTTGTCGTCAATCTCCAAAAGTTTTTCTCCGGCTCGTCCAAGGGGATCCTGACATTCCCTGTGTACCACAGCACCCACCACACGAGGCTTAGGAACACCACCAGGGAGCCGGTGTAGATGAGAAAGTCGCCGTAGAAGCGGCCGCCCAGGCGCAGGTTGGCGAGAGCGCCGACGAGCAACACAGTCAAGCCGATCACGTCAAAAGCCACGCCGAGCAGGAATAAGGGCATGCAGCCCCCGATGCACCTCGGGACCATGGCGCACACCGCCGCCGAATGGGGGGAAGAAATCCCCGGGATCGTGCGTCTCTCAGCAGCAGCGCGTGTTTCTTTTTCTCACTACTTGTCGAGTGGACACCTGTTTGGTAGCCCCGCCCCGAATGATGTCATGACACGCGAAAGCCACGCCTTTGTCTTGAGCAAAGTTTGGTCTACACAGGAAGGAGTTCAGGGATAAACAATCATAGTCGTGGGATAAACAACGCTGGATTTACACTGACGAGCCATAACATTATGACCACCGCCTAATATTGAGTAGGCCCCCTCTTTGACACCAAAACTGTGAATCACTTTCTGTATGTCCTGACCACTCCAGCTTAGGAACATCTCATAAGGTCTGCATTTTTTAAATTGCACTGGCCCAGTTGGGGTACTCAGTATTATTCAGGTGGTCATAATGTTATGGCTGATTGCTCTATATGGTTTTAAGTAGTCTAATCATGTAATCATGGCATATATGTATTTAACAGCTATGATCTAAGACATAAAACACTCCCATATACTGTACTTCTTACAAAGTTATTTTTGAGAAATTTCTGATCTCTTTAATGCCTTTTTGGCTGGAATAAAGAACTCAATTTGTTTTTATTATATTTTTTTCACCTGAGGATCCAATGCACAAAGCAGGCTCCATGAAGACATTTTTGCCATGGTTGGAGTAGAAGAACTTGAGAGGGCCTGCACAAATCCCTGACCTCAACCCGCCGAACTTATTTTTGAACCAGGCATTCTGCTTGACATATGAACCTGACCTCAATAATGGTCTTGTGGCTGGATGAGCAAATCCCCACAGCCATGCTGTAAAATCTGGGGGAAAATAAAGGTTATTATAACAATAAACAAAAGACTATATCTGGAAAAGGATGGGCAACAAGCACATATACTGTAAGTGTTTTGGTTAGACAATTGGTTTTGGCCATATGATTTGATTCATACACATTCACATTCCATACAAACTTGAATTATTCTTTTGATTGTGTAAAGCTGCTTTGCGACAATGACAATTATTAAAAGCGCTATACAAATAAAATTGAATTAAAATAAAAATATTTTGATTTTGTTTAAAATAAAATAAAATGTAGTTCATCATATTGCATAGGTTGTGCTGAAAAAAAGGATGTCACACTATACTGCATAATCCTGATCACTCACTCACTCATTGTCTACACCGCTTTATCCTGTGTATATAGTCGCAGGGGGCCTGGAGCCTATCCCAGGAGACTTAGGGTGCCAATCCATCGCAGGGCACACACGCATTCACATATTTACATGCTTTTTCACACGTTTATTCACACGCTTATTAACACATAATGGGCAATTTGGAAACTGTAATTAGCTCAATTTGCAGTTCTTTGGACTGAGGAAACTGGAACACCATGCCGTCCAAACACCATATATATGTTCATTTAAAAAATGGCTAAAAGGCACTGGGTTTTAAGGGCTACATAATCAGAATATGAACTGATCTCCAAATAGCCCAAATAGTATGATGTCACATTACTTCAATATTTTAAACAATTGTCATGATTCTTTTTTTTTTTTGACAATTAAATTTAAAAATTAGCCAGCTAAGAGTCTTTCATATCTTGTTTGGAGGATTTTTTTCCCTCATATTTTTCCCTCTTTTGAGGTGTACCCACAGGTTTTTGATGATGTTTAGGTCAAGAGACTGCAGGTCATGACAAAACCTTTAGCATACACATCTTGAGGTTTTCCATTATGGATTTTGAGGTGTGTTTTGATATGCATTTCTAATATGAGCATTTCTCTCAGAGGGGTGGTTTCCAGACCTCACCATGACGTCCTGTGTCTCGGCTAACTGCCATTTCTTAATTACGTTAGGAACTGAGGAAACAGCTTCCTGAAATTGCTTTGCTATCTACTTATAGCCTTCTTCTGATTTGTGGGCATTGATTATTTTAATTTTCAAAGTGTTAGGCAGTTGCTGAGAAGAGTCCATGGCTGCTGATTGTTGGTGCAAGCTTTAAGGAGTCAGAGAATGTATAAAGCTTTAATATTTGCATCACTTGGCCTTTCCTTATGATTACTGTGAACAAAGCCTAACCGTAACAAGCTAATTAAGGCCCGAGACCTTGGTAAACATTATCTGAGAGTTCTTGGGTGCCCATATTTATCATGGCACTTCTTTCCTGATTTTAATTGTAAATGTACAGAAAAAAAATAAAACATTACTCTTGCAAAAATGTTGAAAAGAATGTTTCATCTTGAATTTTGCAGATTGCAGATTAGTTTATTATCCATTAATTTAAAGGATATTCAGAGATACTATTTACAGTAACAAAGATTTTGACCTCTTACAGAAAATGCAATCATATAAACAATTACACTTCATTTAATATGTTAATGCAGAGTCCCTCGGTTAGTTTAGCATTATAAAATAAACAAGCTTGTTAATATACATTTTTCTATTAAAACTACTGTCCATGATATACTGTTATAGAAAAAAAATCACATTCTGACCAAACAGAATCTAGCATTAAAAATCTAAGTATAAAGATATGAAGTAAACAAAATACTTTTTACCACATAAATGCATCTTGTAGTTGTATGCAGAATGCACCTTGTATGCAGAATTTGTCAACCACCATCCAAATCATATTTCCCTGGAAAGGCCATCATAGGACCTGAGACCCAAATGTTATATGAGTGATCATTTTCAGCACAGCTGAAATACTGGCACATACAGCTGTGGTCCGTGGTTTATATTATACACATCAAGAACTTTGAATTTGTCCTTTTTCTGGAGCAGAATTATTGTACAACATACATCTTTAATATCAAAAATTTGAATATAAGTTTAAATTTATTTAGGATTTTTTGATATCACCAAACGAGACAAAATACACATATACCTTATTAGATTATTAAATTAATGGTGCTGAAAGACCTGAGAGTGTCTGTAAATTTGCCAAGTCCAAAGCTTCTCAACTTTTTGGTAGTAATTATGATTGACTACAACTGGTAGTTTCTCTGTGCCAACAGAAGGGTTTGTTTGACAGCCCTCATTACATTGACTGACACACAGTTCAATAGGAACGTCAGATCTGAGAATGTTATAGATTTATAAGTCAGGAATGTCTCTTGGACATATTCATAAAAACTTGCAGATTCAAAAGTCAGTAAAGAATTTGTATATATGTACAGGTATTTGGGAGTGTAAGATCCCAAAAGATCTGAAAGAAGACCTGAACTGGCACCCTCAGCTGAGAGGAAACTGGTTCTGATGATCAGGAACCACCCATGAGCCACTAAGGCACAGGCCTGCAATAAAAAGTCTATTGTTACTGTCTACAGTCAAGTGAGTTTTACATTGCCATGAACTGAAGAAAGAAGTAAATACTTCAAAATTGACACCTTCAAACATGAGTTAAATTTGCATCTGACCACATGGACAAAGAACACGGACAAAGAGGACCGTTTTGACCTGAGATAAAGCGTAAAAGTGAGGTATTTTACCCTCCAAACACATTAGTAACTGTTAAGCATGGTGATGGCAGCATCGTGCTTTGGGGCTGTTTTGCTGCCAGTGGAACTGGTACATTCGACAAAGTTCAAAATTTGCTTCAATTCACTCACTCACATACCTGAAGCCTATCCCAGGCACGAGGTAGGGTACACCCTGGACAGGGTGCCAATTCATTGCAGGCGCACACACACTACAGGCAATTTGGGAACACCAATTTAGCCTAATCTGCATGTCTTTGGACTGTGGGAGGAAACTGGAGTACCCGGAGGAAACCCACCAAACGTGGGGAGAACTTGGGGAGAGACAGGAATCGAGCCTGGCCGGGAATTGAACCCGGAGGTGCAAGGTGACAGTGTTAACCACTACACTGCCTGCTTCAACTCAATTCAAGTTTATTTGTATAGTACTTTTAATAATGGTCATTGTTGCAGAGCATATTTACAAAATAAAAATAATGAAAATGTACTAAAAAAAGTATAATTATAATATCAGTTTGTCCTTGATGAGCAAGGTGACCAAGGAAAGGAAAAATCTCCCAGAGATTACAACAGAACGAAATCTTGAGAGGAACCAGACTCGTCTGTGACCCTGAATACATGATAAAGTGGTATAGACGATGAGTGGATCAGCATACCTTCAGATTGTCGGCTAGATCTGTTGAAAGTTGGACAAAACTGAATGTTTCAACACGGACCATGACTATAAGCACACATCACAGCAGGTTTTAAAATGAATAAAGCAGGTTTACTTTAAGTTGTGGCACCCTTAACTCTATTGAAGATTTGTAGGCCATGCTTAAAAGACAGGGTTGTTCCAGCAAACCAACACCTTAAATTGAACGCTAATAATTCTGTCCAGAAGTATGTTCAAAATTTATTTGCTGTATCAAAGGATTAAACATATATATCAGACCCTGAATGTAATATTTTGGCTGTGCATTCATTTTAGTAAACCACCACCATCATTAATATGGTGATCCCATTTTTATTTGTTTAGCCGGCATGTCTAGATAAGCTCGTCAAACTGAAATGAGAAAAACATCATTGTAAATCCATCAATCCTTCAGAATCAATACCGCATTAGACAAATGTATATTTTATGAGCAGCAGGTGGCAGTAGCAAACTACACAATACCCCTCAAAAGACAGGTTTGCCTTATTTATAGGCTAAATTAGTATTTTTTCAATACACGTAACAAACAAAACCCTGAATTCTTTTTCCCCATGGTCTAAATAAGTCTGAATTAGTTTGAATGCTTTGCAGTTTGTTTGATTCAGTGCTATATTTTGTTTATATTATGGAAGAATTTGAATAATGAGCTTATAAGATAAACAGCACAATATCTTGTGAATAGGTGCGAATAAATAGCAAAAATTATGCAGAAAAATATTTCTCATATTCCATAATCTGTCCTCTTCCCCCTCAAATAATGCATAATGAATAGGGCTTCATATTTAACTAGGTGATACTGGTTTAATTGTTGTAGAATGTTAGATCCAAAACAAAGGCAAATCATGACTACCATGGAAAAAAATTATGGCAACCCATTTCGGTCATGACTTTTACCCAGGAGAAAACAGACCGCCGGTTATTGAGAGGCTAGTGTTGGAGATTCCAGTTGTTTAGATCACCATTAAGAGTCGACTCTTTCCGATCACAGAGTGAAGAGTTCTGCCATATTAATAACAGGTAACTGTTATTCTCTGCCTACATTGTGTTGAAATTGCTGGCATCCTACCCTGTTTAATTGCTAATAACAGAAAAAAAAATGCTTTGTATTAGATTTTATGGGCAAAATCTGCTATTAGACAGTACAAATGTGCAGTGACAGTAATACAGTAAACATGCCCGCATCACCCCTGCTGTGTCTGTGCTTCATTAAAGAGATGGCTCTAGTTATTCTGATATCCGATCATCTCTCTGCAGTGAATCCTCAGTCATGCTTCCTGACACACACTCAGAGCTGAGAGTCAAGCATATGCTTCACCATCCACACTAATAAAATGCTCAAATGGTCAAAAT
>JAOVVB010000052.1:17356937-17371377 GCA_028570985.1 Heterobranchus longifilis
TCACCTTGGAGATATATCCATCGTTTCTATGGCAGCTACTGAAGGTGTCGGGTTGCTGGCTCGATGCCCCATTGTCATTCACACACTACAGGCAATTTGTGAATGGCAATTAGCCTAACCTGCATATCTTGGGACTTCGGAAGGAAACCGGGGCACCCGGAGGAAACCCACCAATTACGGGGAGAAAAAGCAAACACACATAGACCTGAGAAAACTCCAAATTACTGTACAACAATTTCCTATTTCTAAATATTGCTAGTCATTCTGATGGTAGACTGTTTCAGATATATACATCTACACACACACAGTGCTATGAAAAATATTTGCCCCCTTCCAGAATTTTTCTTAAATATTTGTCATACTTAAAAGATTATCAAACAAATTTTAATATTACACAAATATAACCCAAATAAATACAAAGATTTCATTTATTAAGGAGAAAAAGCTGTCCACACCTACCTGGCCCTATGTGAAAACATAATTGTCTCCCTTTGCTAAACAGATTTTTGGAAAGCTGAGTTAAAATTCATTTTCCACTCACAGGTCTAATTACTGCCAGACCCGTTGAATTAAAAAATCAAGTAAATAGATCCTGTCTAACAAAGTAAAGCATGCAAGATCTAAAAAAGCAACATAATCTAAATAAATTCAAGAACAGATGAGAAACAAAGTAATTAACATGTATCGTTCTGGAAAGCCTTACAAAACCATTTCTAAGGCTTTGGGTCTCCAAACCACGGTGAAAGCTGAAATTACTCCAAGAGCACAATGACAACTCATCCAGGAGCTCATAAAAGAACCCAGAACAACATCTGAACAACTGCAGGCCTCACTGGCCTTAGTTAAGGTCAGTGTTCATGATTCAACAGTAAGAAAGAGACTGGGAAAAATGGCATCAATCGGAGAGCTATAAGTGAAAGCCACTGCTAACCAAAAAGAACACAAAGGCTCATCTCACATGTGCCAAAAAATATCTTGATAATTCTCAAGACTTTTGGGCAAATACATATTGGGCATATGTGGACTGATGAGACAAAAGAGGAACTTTTTGGAAGGTGTGTGTCCTGTTACATCTGGTGTAAAATAACACAGCGTTTAATAAAAAGAACATCATACCAACAGTCAAACATGGTGGTGGTAGTGTGATGGTCTGGAACCTTGTGGCTTCAGGGTCTGAATGACTTGCCAAATTAAGGGATCCATGAATTCTGCGCACTACCAGAAAATCATAAAGGAGAATGTCTGGCCATCAACATACACTTATCATCCATTATCTAATGTTATACTAACTATACACTGGCTCATGAAGTTGATTATGCAGTTATCTAATCATCTAATTATAGAGCAGCAGCATGCATTAACTACTACAGATACAGGTCAAGAGCTTCAGTAAATGTTCACAAACAACAGAATGGGGGAAAATGTCTCAGTTTTATTAACCATGAGCTGGCTTGAGTATATAAACAGTGAATTTTTTATCTACACATTAGAACAACACTTGAATCTTAATATTTTTGTCCTTTCTTCTTGCCAAAATTGCTGAAGCTCTGTCATATTGGATGGAGACTATTATGATGAACAGCCACATTCATGTCCTGCTATAGATTCTCAATCGAATTGAGGTCTTGCTTTGACTGGTCATTTATAACACATTTATTTATAACACACAGCTTTGAACCAGTCCAGTATTGCTTTGGCTCTATGCTTAGGGTTGTTGCTCTGTTGGACAGTGAACCTGCACGCCAGTCTCAAGTCCCCTGATGTGCTGGCATTATAAGAAATATTAATTGAGTCTAGCTAGCATTTGTATTATCTTTTGGTTTGTTTAATTGCACATATGGATTTCCTCCATAGCTCTAGGCAAAGTTGTGCTGTATTCTTTCCGATTTTTAATAATGGAATTGCACAGCTGTTGAAGAGAGAATTAGTCTGAAAAATATGTATGATTATTTAGATAAGTTTAAGCACTGAAAATGAAGTTTACACCTGAAAAAAGCAAAAATTATTCATGCAGTATGAAGTGTGTCCCCCAAGTTGAGTCCACTGGACCTGTTTAAACAAATGGCTTGAAATGATTGTCTTTAAAGACGGGGAATAGCAAAATGACTTTTTGGAGCACTTCCAAGTGATGTTCTCTCACTCAAGCTAAATGGACTACTTCTGGCTAATCAAGGGCAGCTTGTAATGTGTGCATTTACAGGCAGCAATTTACCAGGCTGATGTCAGACAAAACTGTTTACATAAAATTTGGTGCAAGTTCTGCACCAAAGAACGGATTTTTAATCTGTGATTGGATTTTTTGAGGTTCAGAGATGTACAGTCACACAAAATTATTCATTGGGAAAAATGCTATTTGCTTTGCTGATCATTTTAATGAATCTGTAGTCAGCAGTATAAATTGCTTCAGACAATATGCAAAATGAAATGCAAGATTTTTTACCCGTTAGAGGCCAGTTTGGTGGTACCGCATTGCAGGGACTGCACTGAAGGCTGATGTTCATACCTTGTGAATAAAATTGGCTAAATATCACTGTGTAAGTAGAAAGCGAATCGATCAAACATGACTGAAAAAAACTGATGGTTCATCATTATGTAATGAAGACTGATTAAGGATTTCTAGGAAATTATATAGCACAAGTGCTGCTCAGGATTGTCTAACCATTTTTCACCCTACACTGAGCATGTCCATAGGTATTCTAATTGAAATGGCTAAGTTCAAGATTTTATAGATTACTTTGGGTAAACCAAATCAATAAGTAATAGTTCACAGGATTTCACATATACTGTAGAAGTATGATTCTTTATACAAACGTCACACTAGCAGAGCATCAATATATTATATCACTCATGTTTCAACTTGTCACACAGAAATATGCACATATTTGTTTTTCATGCATGAGTTGTTTTAATTTGTGTAATGCATCACACAGTCAATCACCCGGCAGCATATGCATGCTGTAGGAAGGACAATCAGCTCATATGCATGACTTGCATATGGGCAATATCTTATCACAATCACCTTCACTGAATAATATTAAAGTACAATGACACATATGGCACATTAAATGAAAAACAAAACAAAACTATAAGATATCAGGTGCAGTCATGTATGTAACAAGTGTGATTAGAAAGTTGTGTGGAAATGAAGGTGCATGAAAGTATTTAATATTTTATACAATTTAGACAACTAAAATGGGAATGGTTTAATTTAAAATGTTCTTGGAATATTCCTCCTACAATATTCCTAAATCATGAAAAAAAAAACACTGTAATGTTTCACTTTCTGACATTTTAAAATGTTAAATACAGAAACTTTGTTGAGTCGTGATAGTCAGACAATTTTATATAACCATAAAATTGTTTCCTGAGAACACTGGGTCTGTATTAGTGACAAAAAGATGGTAACCATTGTGGAGATTAGTGGAAATGGAAATTATTAGCCATAACAATAAAACTACCTGCTGCCCTGCTTGTGCTGCCAGAACAGCTCTGACCTCATAAACCCTCTGAAGGTGTGCTGTGGTATTTGGCACCACAACATTAGCAGCAGATCCTTTAATTTCTGTTGTGAGGTCCACAGATGCACGATCAGATTGAGATTTTAACACTTGTGTCATTGTCACTACTGTCATGAAAGGGTGAACTTCTTTGTAAACATGTTTAGGTTGATAAAGATGTTTAGGTAGTAGGTAGTGCATGTCAAAGTAACAGCCACATGAATTCCAGAACCCAAGATTTCAGCTCAGAGCATCACACTGCCTCCAACAGTTGGCCTTTTTTTCTGTAGTGCCTTGTGCCATCTCTTCCCAGGTAAACAACAGTCGTCAAATTCAAATCAAATTCAAATTTAAATTTTATTTGTCACATACACAGTCATACACAGTATGATGCAGTGAAATGCTTATACGACCGCCAGTGACCTTAAAAAATAAAAGCTTATAGATAAGAAATAAATATGAATAAAAAGAAATACGATAGAAAACAAATTTAACTAAAATAAAAATAAAAATATACTGTACAAATAAGAACATTCACAATATAGCAAAATATAGAAATTATAGAAGAAAAAAATAGAAATTTGTAAAAATGTAGAAATTTGGTGTAAAAAAATGAAGTAAAAATGACTGGGGGTGTGCAAATATGTATAAAAAGTGTCTTATTAAAGTGTCTTGTGCAATGGTCCAGAAATAAACATATAAATATATAAGTGTAGGTGTGCATGAATGTGTCCCTAGTGTCCGTGAATGTCCAGTCAGTGTTGGATGTTAAAAAGATGGTATTAGTCCTGTGTTGTGGTTGAGAGACCTTATCGCCTGCGGGAAGAAGCTCCTCCTCAGTCTCTCTGTGTTGGCCTTCAGGGAGCAGAATCGCTTCCCAGACCGCAACAGAGAGAACAGTCCATTGCTGGGGTGGCTGAGGTCTTTCACTATCTTCCTGGCCTTGGTCCAGCACCGCTTGCTGTAGATCAAGTACAGATCAGGGAACTTGGTGCGGATGATGCGCTCCGCTGATCGCACCACCCTCTGTAAAGCTCGTCTGTCCTGCATGGTGCTGTTTCCAAACCAGGTTGTGATGTTTCCCGTCAGGATGTTATGGTTGTCATGTTAACTAGTATCTCCTTTATCCTGTTGGTTTCACTTTTTTTATGTTTTATTTATATAAGCATTCACACTCTATAATCAGATTAGCTAAAGAATGAAGAGTTTAGTTCAACAATACGTAGAAGTTATTGATGATTTTAAAACAATTTAGTGTTTTAACCCATCCAAAGCTCATCCATGCCCATCAGTACCAAAAGTCTGGTCTGATTCCTTAGGAAGACCAAAGCAGCAAAAACTGTACCAGGCACCAGGACACAAGCACAAGGGGTTAATGTTAATCATTTCAATGTTATGGCTTTTATTTGATGGCTACATTTGCTAATTTACCTGTTGTCACCAGATTAAGTTAATTGGAATATATTCAATGCTTATCACTCACTCAACTACAGTCCTTATAAAAGCCGTTATGAATGCTTTACAGACCATAACACACCTTGCAGACACACCTCAACATTAACTGTTCAAAGGAGATTATTGCATATTTTTGACACCTTCAGCATTTTTACAGTGAAATAAAAATCAGCAAAGACCAATGTCCAAAATGTGTGTATGTAGCTATGTACAGTAGGTATGTACTGTATGTATGTTTGTACGTATGTATGTATGGTATTAGGTTGTTATCTATGTATCATATTATGCTATTTAAGAATGTACCAATCCTTATAAAAGGACTCGTATTGCCAGCCAGCCAGGTGACTCCCCTGTAAATGAAACGGAACAGGTGTGGTGACTGGCGTTCAAGTGTGTGTGTGTTTGCGTCAATGTATGTGTGTGTGTCAGCCCACTCCTACTAAGCTCTGACGTGCAGACAGCACTAGAGTGGGAGAAAAAAGCTGCAGCTTCACCAAATGAAGACTTACAAACTTAAGTACATGACAATTTTGGTACTGCCAAAATAAGATTTACTCACCAAACATAAAATCTTCCTGTATTTGATGCTAGGCGGGTATTAAATTTTGGATCCTGTTTGCTTATATTTCAAAACTGATTTAAAAAAGTGACGACCAATCAGACGATGAATGCTAGACATACAGAATAATCAGGACGTCGCTGAAAAAAATCCATTAAGTTTCTGAATACGCCTGACCTCCTCCAACCATAACCCTGAATTCTATTACTCTGGACAGTGAAGGGAAACACAAAGTTTGAAAAGTCTGAAATTTTTATATATTCAATATCAAGTGCTACCGTAATTGTCCAGTTTTTAGGTAAATAACAGAATTAATGCATGTGCCTTAGTATGGCTTTCCAAGTCCACTTCTGACTTAACATTTTTAATTCATTGCATTTGTCCTTCTACCTCCTTTCAAAAGTATTAGATTGTATAATTATTCAAACCGTGGGTGTGCTAGATTTGTTCATCAGCCTGCTCAGCTAGGCTGGCACACACCTTCAACAACACCTTTTTCTGTTTCACTTCATTTAGTGTCATCTTCCAAAGCTTTTCATTCAATTTCACACACAGCGCCCCCTCTCTTTCTCCTCTCCTCTTATCAACATAGATCCTGTATCTTAAAGTATGGGGCAATCCCAAATTATAAAATATAGAAGGAGTAAAAATAGAGAGTTTTGTTCTTTCCACAGATGAAAATGTATTTGCTCTGCTCTCAGATTTCCAAACTGATTACATTTTGCACTGGCCAGTGGCAATTTTCTAACTGGCTCCTCAGGTTTATTACACCAATGTACATATTTTGCAATAACCCTGGAAAGGGTGCCAATCCATCTTAGGGTGAATACACACACACACACACCATGGGCAATTTGGGAATAAGTTTAGCCATATTCTTTATACTTGCATAATAGGGTTAGAGTGCACAGTCAGCCCCTTTTCATGGCACTCCTGGAGCAAGCAGGTTAAGGGCAATGCTCAAGGGCCCAACAGCATCAATCTAGTAGAACTGGGGCTTGAACAGCTGACCTTCTGATTAGAGCCTTAACACAATGAGCCACCACTGCCCCCCTTCCAAGGAACACCAATTACCCTAATGTGCATGTCTTTGGATTGTAGGAGGAAACCATACTACCTGGAGGAAACCCACCAAGCACAGGGATAACATGCAAACTCCATGGACACAGGCTCGAGTTGCTAATTGGACCCTCGACCCTGGAAGTGCAAGCCACTGTGCCGCCCATTTTGCAACAGCAAATTTAAATTATTGATGTACTTGTTGTTACAAATTAATATTGAGTGTTACAGTAAGGAATCAAATTTAATGTTTTTAATGCCATCTAGGGACCTAATTCTTACATATACATTTAATGTAATTTAATTTGCCGTCTGGACCTGTCTAACCCATCCTGGTGCCCCGCTTCTGGTTGGAGATCACGTCACATGGATACCCCGTGTGTCTCTTTGGGATGCGTCTGGTGTCTGGGGACGGGTTCACTCTACCATGAAGACGGTTCTGGCATCGGCTGATGTTGACAACAGTTTCTCTGAGGACTTGACTTGGCTCCAGTCGCTCGACAGTTCAGGACTGGAATTTCCTACAAGTCTACATGAGCCACCAATAACTAACTTACCTCCACAGTATGAATGCAGATCAATTTCTGCTTTCTGTTTCACCCAAATGATGATGGGTTCTCTGTTTCTTTTTTTGTTTGTTTCCCACCACCACCAAGGGCTTATGCAGATTATTAATAATGAAAGAGACCGGTAATTGATATCGTTGTGGCTAGTTCAGGGACGATTACCCAAAGATCACTCCGGAGACCAGGAATGTTGAGGCCAATACACTTTATTCTGACCAGAATACAACTGAGCAGTTTCTCTGCAGAGGAAAAAGCTCTTGTCTCTTCTATGATGCACGCTTATACACATTTACGTGACACTTCAACATCCTGTTCCCACCAACACAATACTCCCATACATGTGTTATGTTTCTAACAAGATACAATGCTTCAGTACATAGGTTTACTTATTTCCACAAGACACAATGCTCTGATACATGTTCATCTTATGGCTAAAGGAAACATCACTCACTTAGTTGGAAGATTTGTCCATGTGCTCCCATCCAACAGCGGGAAGTATCTGCTCTGTAGAGTCATACTGAGGCCTTGGTGGCCCAGCACACAGTTTTAAAGTCATTAGTCGCTTTACTGGGTACAATGATACATTTTGCTCTATATTGTTCCCTACATATATAATAAAGCAGATTTAATATTATCTGTTAGGTACACAATTCATGATTAATATTTTGTGGTTAAATCACTACAATATTTGAAACCAATATGTATTTGCAGCAAACAATATTTTTTTTATAAAAGTAATTTTTAAAACATTTTAATCTTAACCTTCAATTTTTAAAATTCAGAATGACAATTTTCTACATAAACCTTTGTTAAAATGCCTTTAACAGTAGAATTACTGAAATGTTTTACTCAAACCTACCTTGCAACCTCTTGTTCTACTACCCACATACACTGGGCCCTCCCAATTAACAACTTTTGTTATGTAGATTTATGTGATCACACCCAATCAAAAGACCCCTAGCCAGAAATCACACTTTGAACTTGCTTCAGGAGTTGCAGAGTCTGCGATTTCAAATGCCCTGCATGGTCATCATGAAATAAGAATGATGTCTTCTGGCTGGGGGGTCGAGTGAGTAACTGTGACTAACAGGTATTTCGATCACAAAAGCTGTTCACTGCTCTGGAGAGGGAGTGGAATAAGGGGGGTACTAACTTTGTTTGGGACAAATTTTCATAGCCTTTAACTTTATAATGGTATCTTAAAATAAAAAGTGCATGGAGCTCTCAGTAGAATTTCTTATGAAGTTAACTTAATTTTGTAAAAAAAAAAAAAAAATGTACAAAAAAAATGCAGGCTGCTTCTGTGAGCAAAACTGTTCATCAGTGGCAGACTTCAGGGTTGTCAAAAAAGAAGCTTTGATTACAGCACACACAATGTGTACAGTTCATGTGTGAAAAAGATTCCTCATGCTCCCAGAACCACTCTTTCACAATCTGAGTCCTGGAATATGGCTGCGACATCAGGAAAGGAAAAACTCTATAGATGGAATAACCAGTTCATTCAGGTGACTTCATTTTATTCACACATAACGTTGCTGAGCCTAGACCTGAGCAACTGAAATAAACACAGATTCACCACTGCCGCCATAGGCTTGTATAGTGGCCACTATAAATGATGGATGAATTGCTTCATGCGCTTCCATTCTTACTCTGATGCACACATTGCTCTGGTATAGGCTCAATCTGGACCACGTGACTTTTTTTTTCATTGCCACAAAATCCAATCTTTATGTTCCCTACCAAAGTCAAGCCCTTTTTCTGAGGAGTCTTACAAACACATGTTTTTTTTTTATAGACACACAGCTGTTTAGTCCCAATCCTGAACGTTCTTATCACGTGTTTGTATAGAAATGGTCTGCCTTTCACTATTAAAACCATACCTACAGTTTAATCTTTTAAAAATTTGCCATGCAAGTTCTTCCAGTGTTCGAGTGATCGCCAATCATGATTTTTTCCTTCTGAACACAATTCTTCCAAAGTTGACGGTTCAGTACTCTCCTTACAAGAAATGTAACTTTGAAATTACTATAACCCAGTTCAAGAAATTTAAAACCTCTTTGATTATTTCTTTGTTTAATGAAGTCCAATGAATTGACTTCTGATGTTTTATATATACATATTTTCTAGACAGGGTATTTAGAAGTGACAGCAACACATACTATGTTGTAATCGTGTTACGGCTTCTCTTGTGTGTGAATGCGCTCGTGTCTTCGAACACGATCGGATGAAGCAAAACTCTTCCCACACTGCGAGCAGAGATACGGCTTCTGTCCAGCGTGAATGCGCTGGTGTGTTTGGAAGTAACTAGCTGTGGTAAAGCTCTTTCCACACTGTGTACAGAAATAGGGCTTCTCTCCAGTGTGAGTGCGCTGGTGTATTTGGAGATTACCAGCAGAGGTAAAACTCTTCCCGCACTGTGAGCAAGGATACGGCTTCTCTCCTGTGTGAATGCGCTGGTGTGTTTGGAGATAATTAGGAGAAGCAAAACTCTTCGTGCACTGTAAACATGGATATGGCTTCTCTCCAGTGTGAATGCGCTGGTGTATTTGGAGATTACCAGCAGAGGTAAAACTCTTCCCACAGTGTGAGCAAGGATACGGCTTCTCTCCTGTGTGAATGCGCTGATGTGTTTGGAGGTTACTAGGAGAGGTAAAACACTTTCCACACTGTGAGCAGGGATACGGCTTCTCTCCAGTGTGAATGCGCTCGTGTATTTGGAGACTACGAGCAGAGGTAAAACTCTTCCCGCACTGTGAGCAATGATACGGCTTTTCTCCTGTGTGAGTGCGCTGGTGTATGTGGAGGTTACTAGGAGAGGTAAAACACTTCCCACACTGTGAGCAGGGATACGGCTTCTCTCCAGTGTGAATGCGCTGGTGTATTTGGAAGTAACTAGCAAAGGTAAAGCTCTTTCCACACTGTGAACAGAAATAGGGCTTCTCTCCTGTGTGAATATGCTGGTGTATTTGGAGACTACCAGCAGAGGTAAAACTCTTCCCGCACTGTGAGCATGGATACGGCTTCTCTCCAGTGTGAATGCGCTCGTGTATTTGGAGACTACGAGCAGAGGTGAAACTCTTCCCGCACTGTGAGCAATGATACGGCTTCTCTCCTGTGTGAGTGCGCTGGTGTGTTTGGAGGTTACTAGGAAAGGTAAAACACTTCCCGCACTGTGAGCAGGAATACGGCTTCTTTTCAGTGTGAGTGCGCTCGTGTCTCCCAAGATGATTAGAAGTAGCAAAACACTTTCCACACTTTGAGCAGGAATACGGCATCTCTCCCATGTGAACTTGAGGATCTTTTTTCAAATTACTTTGGGATCTAAATATCTTCCCATAACCTGAACACTGGTCATTTTCTTTCTTCATTTCTTCATAAGATGTGTTCGGAACAGATAATGCCTCATTAGTACTTCTCATATTTAACCTTCATTTGCAGGAGAAGACTTGATAAATGATGATAGTCTCTGAGGGGAAAAAGAGAAGAAAAAAAAAACACGACTTTGATGACATTCTTAGGCATGGTCCAGATGAAAAGAATCTCCCCTCTCCCCGCCCCCAATTTAAATAAAACTTAATAGATCATTATTAGGTATACTGTACTGTATATTACTGTATATTGAAAGATCACAGGTTGTAGATGGGCAATACGTTTTGAAATTTTAAAATCCTGTCGTCCTCTCATGACCAAATGACAAATGTATCACCTGTGGGTCTGCAGGCCAATCAAAGCGGCTATGGCCTAATGTATGAAACACTGAGTAAACATTACATCATAACAGCAAAAAGAAATACCAGAAGCTACTTTCTAGTTGGCTTTAGCTTAAAATTTAGCCTCTTTTTTGAATCTGTGCACAATCTGCGGTGAAAAAGGAACTTTATTTATTTCGGACAATGTCTGAAAATGTACAGATTCAGTCACATGTGGAGACAGCACATGACATGTTCAATAATGAACCAGTTGCATATTTAAAAAATAAATGAATAAATAAATAATTAAATTCTCGCCCAAACATATATTTTCTGAGCCTTGCACCTACCGTGCTTGGGAATGCATGAATCATTACACAAGACCAACTCTGCAATCGGGCCAGGGATTGGTTCCTGAGCTCAGAACGATTGCGTTGTCACAGACAAAAATCAACTGATTCCGGGACCAAGTGTTCTCAGAAACGGTTTCCGGACCGAAGTGAGAAAGTCCCCTTAAATGGTTCCCTTTTCTTTTCTTCATGGGAACTTCGCTGCTCCTGCTGTTGTTATACCAGAGAACAGGATCTCCAACTCTGTTAGTCTGTGTCATTTGTGTCAGAGATTTTGACTTGAATTAACTCCTGTCCGAGTTGCCACAAACAAAGAATAATAAAACTCTGTCTGATCCTAACCCGACAACCTGCAAAACGACTTTTTGTGTCATTGTTTAAAATCTCATGTTTTGCAAGGAAAAGCAAAGGTATTTTTCAGCTTTATATCTGTTCAAAATGATAGATAAATGAAAATAAGACACTGTAGAAAAAGCTGTTTTGTGGTTCTGCCAGAGAAGTCAAGTAGAACCAAAGTTATTACTACTTTTAAAATGTGTAAATTCCACTGCTCCCAGAATATGGGAATGACTTCCCAAAAGTCATTCCCATAAGCAAAATAAGTCTTTCAAAGTCTCAAAATGTTTATAATAGTAATTCATTTATTTTTATTTTTGGTCACAGAAACAACAGAAAACAACTATAAAAACATGTGATCCTATGAATCTGTGCTATTTATTTGCCTATGTGCCCAATTAAAAAAAAAAAATTCATGTTCAAGTCATATTTATATAGTTGGTTAAAATAAATAAAATGACACACACACAGTGAACGCGAAAGCCCTCCAAGTACGAATGAATCGGTTCATGGACAAAAAAATCGGGCTAAAATGTATCCCTGTTTAAGAGAGCCTTCTCAGAACACAACCCAGAAACCGCCATCCCAAGCAGCCACTAGGGGGCACTCACTAACACTAACATTCTCCTACACCTCAGAAAGGTACGTGAACAATACATGAAACATTTAACTGTTTGCTTTCTTCTGTAGTTTTTTTATTATTATTATTTAGCGCTGTATATATTTTGCATAACTAAGGCCTTTTCATACTTTGTTTTTTATTTTGTAATCTAAAGGAATCAAAAGTCAAATATAGTTCATAGTGATGGGGAATCGATTAATTCTATTTACATGTAATCCTATGAAAAAACAAAACAAAACCTGAATCTGTGTACGACCAAATCGGGGCATTATGAACAGAATTTGTTTATTCATGTTTAAAAATGTAAAATGATTTTGTAGTGAACCACCAATTTAAAACACCTCAAGCACTTTTTATCTGAACTTACCTCAGACACAACAGGCTTATAGTTTTAAATCCTTCTTATCAAACAGTCTCTGTAGAAATCTACCAGTAATACCTAGACCTTCCCATTCTTCTTTATTGTTTTTGGCAACTGGCAACCAATCTATAGGTGCATTACTGCCACCTGCTGGACTGCAGGGTAAAATATAACCTTAAATTAGATTCTATCTATTAAGCTAGTTTTGTTTATATAATCAATCAGGGTATTATATATTTTCCAGGTAAATATCCAAAGAATGTTTTCTATTTAAACTGTTGTTTAAACTGCTGTCCAGAGAATTCACATTACACATCACAGTGTTTTAGCCTATTATACTAAGGCTCTGGTTTAGGCCATATGTATGTATATTTAATGACATCAAACTTTAAATATAGAAATAACTGGAAAAATAGACTTTAAGAATAGAACATTAGAATAACTCAAAGAATTTCGGGTACTTTAAACACACTGTTGGGTTGCTCTTGCTGTGTCAAATGCAATGTAGTGAGTCATTTAAAAATGAACACCTGGTTGGGTTATTTTCACCCTGTTTTTTTTTGACAGTTGTGTCCCCTCCTTTCTCTAGACGGCAGCTTCAGGGAATCCCCAGGTGCTCTGCGCTCATATACCGGCCCAATGCAACCTCACCTCGGAAAGAACTTCTGAAAACTACCACTGGGTGTGATGTCTCTATAGTGGTTAAAAAAACTGGGATTCTTTGGTATAATACGGTTATAGTATAATATGTGCGGCTGTGTGATGCATTCTGTACTTCTGCGTTCCAGACTCTTTGGTGGAGGCTGTTGATGTTTGCTTTAAAGGTTTTCTTGTAATCTTCTTTTAAATTTCTTTAATCGGTGACTACCCAGAGCACAAGCCAGGGAGCAGGCAAACAGGCTAATCCAACGGTCTGCTAGCAGCATAAAGTCATCAATCAGGGTTCATCATATTGTCTGTTCCCCGAGCTAAACACAAATTTGGATAAACCCAAAAAGTCTGTTTTAGCAACTTAATTAACATACGGTTGTGTTCAAAATAATAGCAGTCCAACATCAGTAACCAGATAAATAATAGTTTTTGGGAGAAATTATATTTCTTCATGGTAAATATTTTACTTGTAGGTGTAGTGGAGTAATAGACAATCAACAGACCCAACAGTCATGATTGGATGCACCTGAGTCTGTGTAACTTAATTATTAAGGTATAGTAGTGATGGCAGCGCACACTGATGCTGCGGCTTCTCGAGCTCCCTAAACAAAGCCTCTAGATAGCACACCATATACAGTACAAAAGATATCGCTTGTTCAGCACTGAAAACGCAAGTGAAATAAAGTGTAACTGAACTGTTGCATATCAGAGACAGCTCAATTATTTCTATTCCACCAAGAATGAAATCCGAACTCGGAAGACAGCGGCTCCTGCGATGGGCAATAAAAACACTGATCACATATCCGTACTGCTGGAGGCAGCCTATCGCCCCCTGCCTGGAAAGGATTCTAAAAATAATTAACCCCCGTAAAGCTGCAGGCCCTGATAACATACCAGGGAGGGTACTGAAGTACTGTGCTCACCAGAAGGACTGTGTCAAAAGTGTTAACAGACATATTTAACCCCTCTCTGTCAACTGTGTCTGTTCCCACCTGCCTGAAGACTGCCACCATTGTTCCAGTCTCTAAGGGTTCGACAGTGACTTGTCTGAATGACTACCGACCTATAACTTTAACCCCGGTAGTCATGAAGTGCTTTGAGAGGTTGGTCATGACCCACATCAAAGCCTCCATCGATGCCAGTGTGGACCTTCATTAGTACGTGTATAAAACAAATCGCTCCACAGATGACGCCATCTCATCAGTGATCCACACAGCCCTTACATTTACATTTAGGCATTTGGCAGACGCTCTTATCCAGAGCGACTTACAAAAAGTGCTTTAAAGTTTACATCA
>JAOVVB010000052.1:17371477-17382102 GCA_028570985.1 Heterobranchus longifilis
AGTATTTTGTACTTAGGCTTAATTACCATAAATGTTCATATATTAAGTTATTTTATTACATAAAAAAGCAATAAAAACTAATAAAACAAAGCCATGGGATTAAATTTTTGTTACTTATCATTAAAATATAGAAAGAATATTTAATATTTGTCTTGTATGTTGATTAGAGTTTGGGTGGGCCACAAGCTTCGTTTAGCTTAAATTAAGTTTGGGAATCATTGATATAACTCTTTGTGCTGCTGTGATAAGTGAATTTTCCTCTGGGATCCATCCATCCATCCATCCAGCCATCCATTGGGTCCTATTGATTTGATTTCCAGTTCACTGTGCGTCCTCATCATTTGATATATCTTAATGCCTGGAAGTGAAGAACTTTTCTACAAAGCTGTCTTTTGCCCAAACGCCAATGTCTCAGTGGGTTTGTAGTCCAGACAGACATGAGCCTCCTTCAGCATTTTAAGCAGAGTGTTCTGTAGTCTGCAAAGACAGTACATCTCCTTGTTTATGTTTTGTTCACCTTACAGTGTGTAGTGAGGCAAAAAGGAAAATTTATGTCTGATCTGATATTGCAAAAAAAAAAAAAAAAAAAAGGCTTAACTAAACAATAAGTCTGATACTATATTATACAATAATAGTACAATGCTATATACTAATATTTTACTCTAATTCTATATAGAGTCCAGCTGTCACTGGGCAGATTGCACTGGTCTAAATATGACTCAGTTTGAGACTCATGTCAAGAGCAGGCAGTAATTTCTTGATGAGACTGTTGACGCTGCAGGCAGGAAAGCAGATTTTCAGTAAATGTCATACTGGGCTACTACTTAGAGCTGGGCATTTTTTAGAAAAAAAAAATGCCCCCAAGTTTACTTATGCTTTGATGACCATGAAGAGTTGGACATTGTTTATGAGAGACCAATAAGAACAGCTGACTTCAGTAAAAGCATGATTCTCTTCCTCTCTCTGAGCAACCAGTGTAGGCCTTACCAGCATCGAATAAATCATGGGGTGGGGGAAGGAAGGGTAAAGGGGAGGAAGCTAATTTGTAATTTCATTATCCTGCTCAAGGTCAACTTAGCTAACAGGATTTGTGTGCTTGCTGTATGTTTGTGGGTATCTGTGTGTGCCTGTGTGGGTGTTGGGTAAAAGCTTGCAATTTATAGGTGTATGTATATGACCTGCATTCATCTTATCTGACATGGATCTCATATTTGCCATGTCTTTCCATCAAAGTGAAAGATGAGACAATGTCAGTCTATATGCTATGTCTTTCCATCATGCTAAAAGATGACACACTTTCAGTGCATGCCCTTTCAGTGTATTTTCATCAAACTAGTAGAAAGATGATACAGGGGTTGGCTTATGAAGCCAGTGTGGTTTTAATTATAACAGTCTAGCCTTGGAGAATAGGTTTGACTGACATGCACGAGTGTAAATCTATTGTGTTGTGTGTTGGCGCTCAGTGAAACATGACTAAAGCAAAATAAAGGGCAACCCTGTCCTGGTCTGTTTGCACACAAAAGCAGATATGTGTTTTTTTTTTTTTGATCAGGTGCTGGTGAACAACACGCCCTGGAGCTGAGGAGAAGGAGCCGTAAGATTCGTCTTATCTCTCTGAGCAGATCCTCATAATGCTGTTTTATCTCGCTTTGCAGATACACATGTGAAGAACTGATTCATCTAGCACTGTAATGATTAAGCCTTTGGATACTTCTTTCTGAGCCAAGGGATATTCTTTAAACTGTTCTCATATACACACACAGGGTATCATTAGTTCACTATATATTTTTGCACTGATACACTAAAGCAGAAAAGTCAATAGACACTGTCCTTGTCCCCTGGTATTAATGACGGGAAATATTAGTGAGACATAATATTTTAACTGCCATTATTTCACAAGAAGGAAGGACAACGAGCAGCCTGCAGTGGCATACAGTAGCTAATATTCAGTTCCCTGAGGATGGCATATGAGTTTTAATCCTCCTTTTGTATGTCATGTCTTTCCTAGTAACAGAACAGACAGTAAAATTAGTACGCAGCCGATATATTCCCACAGCAGATCCTTTTAAATGCGTCTAAATGGAATTTTGGTTTCGGTTACTGTACAGTCTGTAAAATGAGCTGGTAATGAACAATAACAGTAAGTAATGTTGGGCGATTTAGGTGTTGCGCTCTATAAATATGGACACAGCACAAGGGTTGTTGCTAATAGGATGATAGGTGATGAGATTTTTAGTGGCTCTGTAGTTGTTGGTTAGTTTGTTTCAATGGAGCAAGACTGCATCCAAAATATTCTAACTACAACACTAGCTAGCAAGCATTCATTTATATATAAAAAAAATTATACGGAGCTACACTAAAACTCATGAATTTACTCAACAGTTAACCTTCAAGTGCACCAAAGTTCAACCCAATTTAAAAGTGTTAATTGTCAGTATAATAATCTTGATCTTATTTTCCACAATTAATAGCATAAAAAAAAAATCGAATTTGGAATATAGACCTTATTTTATCAGGGACTGTGCTAGACATGAAGCTCTACTGCGGCACAGGCACCTGTTACTCAAATCACACACACTTTTTCCAAATGCATGTGTGAAATGTGTTAATTTTCATATTTATTAGCTAATGTTTTGTGTTATTATGCATCAATCTTGATTCCTGTTTTTGTGCTGATACATGATGAGGTGAATGTGTCAGCATTACTACACTGGCTACGGCATTCACGCTGCCACGCTTGAGTGCGTGCATTATGGTGTAACAACCCTGGTGTGCCTCAGCTTATATGTTGAGTTAAACTGCATTGCTTTAGCATTGCAAATGAAAAAAAAAAAGTCTTATTTATTTATTTATTTATTTATTTGAAATAATTTTCAGTTTCCAAATAGAACTATAGTTACTCTAGTTCTATAGGCGGAATGGTAGTGCAATGGTTAGCACTGTGGCATTCCATCTCCAGGGTTGAGGGTTTAAATCCTACCATCGAGTCTGTATACATGGAGTTTTTATGTTCTCTCTATGCTTGGTGGGTTTCCTCTGGGTGCTCTGGTTTCCTCCCACAGGCCAAAGACATGCAGATTAGATCATAATTGGCATTTCCAAATTGCATGTAGTGTGAGAGTAAGTGTGTGCATGTGCCCTGAGATGGGGTGGACACCTTGTCCAGTGTCCCCCACCCAGTGCCTCGTGTTCCCTGGGACAGGCTTCAGGCCTCCCGTGACCCTGCACAAGATAAGTGGTATCGAGAATGCGTGAGGGAGAGTTGATTAATAAATATGTCTATATTAATACCAATAATTATTTATCCAATAATTTGGTGTTAGCCTTTGAGAAATATTCTTGAATACAAAATGGTACATTTGATTCTTACATATTGCAGTTAAAATTACAATTGTACAATGTGGCAAAATAAACACAACGTGATTTAAACTCAACGTGCATAAACTCATGGTCCTCTCATACAACTTCCCAAGGGGACGCTGTGGTGCATTTATTGGAAGTCATTGTATATATACATATTTTAAAGGGGCCTCATGAAGATTTATGGAAAGTCTTTTTAACTTGCTATGGAATACCAGATACAGAACCTCTGGACATGAAGCACTTGGCATTTGCAGAAATTTTTCATAAAAACCACACAATGTCATGGTGTTGCTTTAATTACCTGCGCTTATATCATAAACTCTATGTGTGATGCATGTTGCAGATTCTGCTTCGGATAATGTAAGTTAATGTAATGTAATATCCATGTAATGTATATTTCATAAGAATTACTCACCATAAAAATAGCTACTGTAGTAGGTTGCCTGTAACAAAAAAAATCCTCAGAACAAATCTGATCTATGGTTGCTCCATAGATATATCAAATAATTTATAGTATTCTATAAATACTATATAGAAAATATAATACTATAAATAGAAATTCTGCATTCAAAGGGTAACTCATAAAATCCAAATGGATTGTGAGATATTAATAATGTACTATGAAATCCCATTAAAATCACATATTCTGCTGGTTCTAGTTCACTACGAGAACTTTCCATAAGGGATGAATGAATATGTTTATTTTAGGATGACACAAGCCAAACCATCTTTTCAAGGTTATGGACACAATGTAAAATTTAGACCGGGCAAATATCTACCTAAATTGCAAACTCCTTCTCATATCCTGTGTAAAACAGTTTTGTTGTTGTTGTTTTCTTGTTTTTTTGCAGTCAAGCCAGAGTGACCAAGCATAAATATCTGATCTCTGGAACAGTTCATGTCATTGCAGCAACAAACAGACCAAGCACTCGTGTGGAGAAAAACAACAGATTTTGGTGTCCTTGTTTTGGGCAGAAGGCCATTCTGTCTCAGAACGGAGCCGTGCTTACGTCTTTGGGTGGCCGGTGCATATTTTAAGGCAATTTCAGTCCTGGCAGTGACAGGGCACAGGTTACCATTTGTGCAATTATGCAGTAGAATATTTCAATACATGACATGGGAGAAAGCAAACATCTCTCTCTCTCTCTCTCTCTCTCTCTCTCTCTCTTTCTCCAGAGCCACAGTTCTGCTTGAGAGGAGCTCAGTTGAAACTGGTTCCATTTAATTCATTTTAAATCTAACCGATTCTCCTCGGGGCAGGCTCTTATATGCAGATAAGTGGCAGACACTGTGACCCACACTGCTCGCCACGTCTTTTAAAGAAACACCATTTTAAAATGGAATGCAATATATAGTCCGACCTAATAGAAGAATGTGCAATTGGTGAAAAACTTTTTTTGTTGGCATTTCCATTTGTGTGGGCATTTTAACATCTTTTGTCCCAGTGACAGTAATTAAAGGAACAGAATGTTCTTTTGTGCATATGGCTATCTCTTGCCAATTGTCCACACATACATTTAAAGAATTTGTGATTCATCAGGAGTCATTGCACTTTGAAGCATCTGTCTACTCCCATTGTCTGCGATCATAAACCGTGACCCTGTGAAAGATACCAGGGATGCCAAGGACGTGCGGTGTCTCCCTCCCGTCACACCGGAGGCCGCAGGTCTGGCATGATGAGATTTCATCAGTCACTTGGAGAACCCCAGCTGTCAGGGGCTTACCTATGGGCACTGTAAACAGAGCTCACCTCCTGAGACAGCCGCACAGCCCGCATGCCACCTGGAGATGTCTAATTGCAGGATAAATCCACTGACAGCTCGGCAAAAGTGCTATTGATCACATTTTTGTCCTCTGCCTGGTGTGTGCTCTTGACTAGAGGTTCTGGCAGCCTAAGAATGATTTGTATCTTTTCCCCTCCTCATTTGCAGCATTCCAGGCTAGTCCTATTCTCAATCTCCTCCTCATTCACAAAAATAAAAAAATAAAAAAATAAATGGTAAGGCACTTCCAGAGTGCTTTTGCCGTCCAATAAATGGATGCCTGAATTTATGTGCAAGGGCGTTCTGTACGTGTATCAGTGAGACTGTATGAAAGCGAATAGGACTGCTTACTCACCACCCTCACTGTCACATATCTCAATTGAATTACATGCCTTTTTCCTTTCTAACCTGTCAGAATGAAAAAGACAAAGCTTTTAGTGAGAATGCTGTGCTGCATGCATAATTGTTTCCTGAGAATGGCATGACAGCATCTCCTTCTCCACATCTCTGTCGATCGGGTCTCTGCTGTCAAAAGTCAAAAGTGAGGAGTTAGTGATCTCAACCCCAACAGAAGTCAATACAAAAACCAATATTCTATGGTACAGAGAGCCTTTTTGGATCTTGTCCCCATGGCGATTCGCAACCACTACCCGCTTCTCATCTATCTCGCAACTTTTGTGCTTTGTGTGTGCATTGTGCTTTGAGAATTCATCCGTCAGTAGAGGATTCTTTAAGATGTGTGAGGAAGAACATACAGAGAAAGTGACCAGATCCATAGCGTGCGAATCTCGAAACTTTTTGATAAAAACTCATAGTGAAAAAACAAAAACCAAGAACAAATTCCATGACAGAGGACCCTTGTTACAAATGCTCTATTACAAACATCAATTGTCCGCAATGTAAATTTTAAATTAAACAGAAAAGACAAGAGATGGCAACAAAGCCTTTGCTGCAAAGCCCTTGTGAGGGTTACAAGCGCTCTTCCTGCTGGCTTCATGCTAATTAAAATGCACTGTGCTTTTAGACAGGCGTGCTACAGGATTAGTGTTTATGTGCATCCTCAGCCCCTGCACATTAGTATGCAAGCTGCCATCGGTCTTGTGCTTTAATATTCCTGTAAGGTTTTGTAAGTTAACATTTACACGCGTCATGCTTCTGTAAAGCCCATCAATTTTAGATTACATACAGTGCATCGATAAGAAAATAAACCTGTCTGTGAGCTTGGACAGGGATTCAACCTGAAAATCAACACTCACACACACACACACACACACACACACACGCACACACACACACAATTAATGGTTTTAACAAATCTTTATCAGATCAGCTGCGACATTTGACATTCATGGTCACTTCAGTATATACAGTACCTAAAGGCTTTTCTTTTTTTTTTTTTTTAACCTAAAAAACCCCCCCATAATAATAGTAACTCTGTGAACTAATATGTATTAGGAATAAATGTTTTCTCATCTCCAGCTCCAGGCACAATCAATAAAGCTATGTCTTTTATATTATTGAACCATTCACCGAGAATAAGTCCATTTGCAGGGTTATTAAAGCGGGCAGGGTTATAAAAATTTTGTATGCTTGTCATGGTTCTTAAAATTCCACTTCCTTGTACCTTGGTTTTCAAGGCAAGCCCATCTTGGCCTTCAGAAAAGGCCATGGTGAGACAGGAATACTGATAAATCAATGCAACATACTGAGGCCTGAAGGCTTCATCGAAGCTGAAAGCTACATAGTGCATTGGTAGAGAAATGAGAGTCATGTTGTCCATGCACACACATACACACACACTTATCACTTTATGATTCAGTAACTTCTCATTCCCACACTACATGAATGTGCATGATGATCCCCTGACAGAGCAATGAGGCAGAATGCTATTTGTGTTCCGATGACGAAATCCTCGTTCTGTAGCCTCTAAACAATCTGCTCAACAAATACCAAGCATTTTAGGTATTGCTTTAGATTTCAGTCTCCCTTTTTCTTCTGTGGTGTTGCTTTTCTGTGCTATGAAATATATTCATGTAGCAATGTAGAGGTGTTGTTTATTTCTGAGTTATTGTATACATCCATATTTAACACTTATATAATAGAAATATGATTCAATGAAATGATATTTTTGATAAATCTGTTTTTGTTCTAAAAGCATTATTTAACAAAAAAAAATGTAAGCAAGTAAGCAATTTTTCCTTGTGCATGTTTTTTTTTTATACCAAATAAAGGTTATAAAAGAAAGTCTTGTCATCTAACAGCACATTTTACATCAATTATCAAATATACTGTATATACTAAGGCATACTAGTATAGTGATTTTCTCCCTAATTTAGTCATATCCGATTCCCAATTCTCACTAGGGGTCTCCCACATTAAGGCTACTACTACCAGTCAGGGAGGGCCAAAGACTATCACATGTTTCCTCTGAACCATGTGACGCCAGCCAACTGCATCTTTTCAAGGTGCTTCTTCACACTCTGTTGGGCGTCACTCTGTGACGTAACACCCTCGGAGGACAGCGTTATCCGCTCCTTCCACTTGCATGCGCTCACAGAGGCCCATGACTGGCTGTAGAGCCGTGATTGATGTCAAAGCTCGGCCAATCAGCTCTCTATAGGCCCCCGGCAGCGGGAGGCTACAGCATCACCCGGGAATCGAACTAGCGATCTCTGGATGATAGGATGAGCACTTTGCCACCGTGCCACTATTATTATTATTATTAATAGTAGTATTATCATTGTTGTTAGCAATAGTTAGCACTGTCGTCTCTAGGGTCCGGATTCAATTTCCACCTCTGTGTGCATGGAGTACTTTGGTACTTTGGTTTCCTCCCACCATCCAAAGACTTCCCCTTCCCCTTGTGACGCTTATATGAGTATAAGAAACCTTAATGTCAGACTAAATGCCATCGAAAACAACTCCAGTTCTAACCGTTTCCAAAGGGAAGTTAACCTAAGAAAAAGATGTCAGCCTTCTTGTGTTGTTTCATGCTATAGAGCTCTTAATAGAATTGCTGAGACTGCAGCTCAAGTTTGTGTCACAATAGGATGTTTCAGGTGTTGGTGTACTTTAATGAGCCATGTTTCTGGATATGTTAAGAGCTTTAGTCTTTAGATGTCTGGAGCTGATCTAGACTGATCTAATATCCAGCAGTTATTTTTTTGTGAGAGATCTTTTTTTTTTGGCCAAAGGGACGACCAGTGCGTGCTGTACTGTACATCCTACATGGAAAGCAAACTCAAACATATAGTTTTTGCATTTCTCTAAAATCCATACATCTAGGCCTTATCTGGCTAAAAGAAACAGTTATGATAAAAGTTACAGTGGTGAAGTGACTTAGTAGTGAAGGATTTTAAAGGATTTCTTAAAGGATTTACTTTTTAAAGTGCTCGTTGCTTTCTCTCCCTCTGTCAGGAAAAGAGAATGTTTACTCTTCCTCTGTTTACTCTTGCTGCTTGTGTTTCTTCTTGTGCTGAGGTTTTTTTCTTGGCATTCAGTCCAGCATTAAAGTTATTAACTTGGATCATGCCCCTGCAACATACATGTAGGAGATTGAGTGGTTCAGGCGGTCAGGGCTTTGGGTTGCTCTTTGGAAGATTGGGGTTTGATCCCCACCACTGCTACTCTAGTTTCCCCTGAATGGCACATACTGATGTAAAGGACAATTCATGAGGATGGTGTAGAGTGTAGAGTGGATGTAAAGGGGGAAAAATAAGAAGGTTCTTTTGGTCAGTATTGTTATTAGTAGTAGTATTTTAACTTGGTTAAAATTGATTGATTGATTAATTGATTGATCATCCAAACATAGTACAGTCAGCATTTTCATTTAAACGCCTTGGCGTGTATAATGCTTTATACAATATATATGGATGAAATCGGCAGGTGTATGTGCACTGTTATGGACTTCATCCATCCATCTAGGAACCTCTGTAGTCCAACCAGGGACCATGGAGGCCAATGGTAAACATTTGTATTTGTTCCAATTTTTACGACTGTGGTAGGACCTCTGGTCCACACTCACACATGCATTCACACACCAGGGACAATTTGGGAATTCCAGTTAGCCTAATCTGCATGTCTTTGATCTGTGGGACGAAACTGGAGTACCCAGAGGAAACCCACCAAGCATGGGGAGAACATGCAAACTCCATGCACACAGACCCTGAGGCAGGAATTGAATCCGGACACTAGAGGTTCAAGGTGACAGTGCTAGCCACTGTTATGGACTGAGAGTCCTTAAACACAGAAACTGACAGGTGCGCACAATCAGTAATCAGGTGAATGTGAATAGATAAGTTGTGTGCTTAAATGACTGTTTGTGTTCAAAGCCATTTTGTACATGATTGCGATATTCTCCACCTCCACCTCCACCTCAGGACCTAATCATTACAATCACAGAAAACCTTTATGAAGTCACCCGAATGATTGTTAACCAAATCAATAATGTGTTGTTATAGTAGGTTGTATTGGTTTTGCTGCAGGCTGTACACATTATCATGTGTGAAACACTGTGAAATTATATCGAATGTTATGTAAGCTTGCAACATATATGTTAACAAACACAAATGTTAGACTCAGGTATTTCACTACATGCATAATATTACACAGAAACAGAGAACATAGCTGCATTTAACTTCATTTCTGCAATTAACTTTATTCGTCTTTATAGTTTTTTGTGATTTATATGCTTTATTTATAGACTTCTTATATATTTTGTAGTTTTTTTGTTGTTGTTGTTCTTATCATTGCACTAGTAACTTCTGGTCATTCTCTGGTCAGTTCTACTGTGTATGAAGACTATGTAAGACACAGTGTGCAATCACATCTACAATCTGTCTTTGTGTTACTGTATCTATTTATCTATTATTAGCATGTTTTTCCTCTTTTTCTTTCCTTATTTTTCTAAGCTCACTCACTTATCGTCTATACCACTTTATCCTGTATTTAATGTCGCGGGGGGCCTGGAGCCTATCCCAGAAGACTTAGGGCACATGGTGGGGTACACCCTGGACAGGGTGCCAATCCATCGTAGGGTACACACATACACTCACTCATTCACCCACTATGGGCAATTTGGGAACGCCAGTTAGCCTAATTTGCAGTTCTTTGGGAAACCGGAGTACCTGGGTGGAACCCACCAAGCACGGGGAGAACATGAAAACTCCATGCACACAGAGTTGGGAATCAAGACTGGTTGGGAATCGAACCTGGACCCTGGAGGTGCAAGGCGACAGTGCTAACCACTATTCCACCATGCCACATTTTTTCTAAGCTGTGACTTTTTTTCTAAGCAGTGATTTTTAAAAAAAAAATTTTTATTTGACAAGCATCATTACCCATCCCCCTCATAACACTGTCAATAAAGTTTAAAGACTATACCAGTTCACCTTGGTGGTTTGCAGACCGGTTTGATATTATTGTTAACAATTTTGCACAAACAATGAAAAAATCCAACAATATATGTGCAACTACCGTGTGATTTTACACAATTGATTT
>JAOVVB010000052.1:17383130-17402229 GCA_028570985.1 Heterobranchus longifilis
ACCGTATGATTTTACATAATTGATTTTACAATAATTGCACTGCTGAGCAAAGTTGTGTTTCCCCAGTTGCATGTACACCCCCCAGTACCCTGCTTAGTTCACACATGACAATAAGGTTGACCGAACCACATGGTGACACAATATCATAGACAAGCCATGCAAATGAGCCATAGAAAACTGATCGTACAAATGTCACCACATTTTTACCACTCGTCCATGTCCCTCATACCTAAATCTGTATTTGTGTGACTGGCTGGGCTGCAAAATGTCTTGAGCGCTATCATGATCCAGCTTTGTGGGATGTTATTCACAGCCTTGTAGTCAATCCATGTCATGCTGATGTTGCCCTTAATTTTTTCTGTTCTAACAGAATCTTCACATCCTTGTGTTGATCTCCAACATCCTTTTTTTTGTGGCAAATTATTATTATTATTATTATTATTATTATTATTATTATTATTAGGAGTGTCTGTAACATATTATACTGATAAATCATTTCTTGCTGTGTGCCTTACTGACTTTTGTCCAATCAAAGCACATAAAGTCTCTGGGTTTATGCAGGTAGATTCATAAGACCTATAAGGTCTGAGCAGCAGCCAAGCAGCTGTGCATCAACTCAGCGACACTAGACTATCTCTGGACGCAGGTCTTGTGTGATTGCTATGGCCGTGAGGCTCGCTCTCTTTTAGAGCCTGGCCTTCCTTCTTTTTGGAAGCCTGAGATTTCAAGGCATCCCAGATTTATGAGCATGGTGCAAAATGGATGGCTAATTCAATGAAGTCTATTATTCCTCAGGCCTTGCTCTGCTATCTGCACTCACCGCGCAGGCGTTTTTTGATGCATTGCCTTTCTTCCCGAGGTTTCCACTCCTCCCAAAATCAAAGGGACCAGTGGTCCAAGAGGAGGAGCACATCAGGGCAATTTCAGCATTATGAATGTGACATTCGGACTCTTATTGACTTGCAACGCGTCACATTGCCTGCTCACTGAAACAGTTGAATCTTGTCATGTAACCTTTTAGAGAAAATAGAGAGAAATAGTCAAAATTTTGTCATACATATGCAGAATAAATAAAAAAATATGGGCAGCATGATTTCACAGCTGGAGCATTTCCATCTCCAGACTCCACCATGTAATCCTCAACTCAGTCTAATGTCTATCTGGAGTTTCAAATGTTCTTCTCCTGTCCATGTCTCAGTTTCCTTTCACCGGTCAAAAAAAACCCCAAAACAACAACAATAAATAGATTGATGTGAATGAGCATGTGAATATATGTGTGCATGGTGTGATAGATGGGTGTACCAATGATTCAATGATTATTCCCATCTGACAGCTACTGTGTTCCTGGGATAGGCTGCTGATCCGAATTTCTCACCAGGACAGGACAGAGTGGTTACTGTGATGACTGAATAAATACATGAAAGAAATAAGTACCCTGAAAATCCAACATCATCCTTTGCCTTTCTGAAGTAAATAATGAGGCTAAAATCTCTTTTAAAACAGTGCAGTGTCACTGAGCTCCTACTGGGCTGGAAGCACCCCTCATACCTGATGAATAAAAGGCATAATTCTCACAAAAATACTTTCAGAACCATTAAATAGAGACTGAAGTGGGTAATTTTCCCCCTCTGTGCTCGCAACTTTTATTGTTCCACAGAAAAACTACATTTACAAATGCATTTGCATGCAGTAACACCTCATCGATGGTAATGTACAGAGGCATACTGTATTTCTGATAAGTAATATTATTACCTCCATTCCCAACCTTAGAGATTTAAAAAGCTTGCGCTGCTTATTGGCCAACTGGGTCTCAGGTGCAGAAGGAATGTCAGATATGGAAGTGTCTGTATCAGCTCCTTATTATGACTGGCAAAGCCCCAGACTGAGCATTAGCCAAGGCCATATTTCTACAGCAATCTTCCTATGTTCTTTAGCAACAAATCTTCATTTGGGGAAATTAAGTTAAAAGATGAAAACTCTTTAGAGACAAGGGATGGTGAGTATTTTGCATTTTTGTATTAATGTCTTTGTACCAAGTTCAAGGTACAGTAAGGTGTAAATTCATCATTTTATTTTTGGTAAATTTCAAGAACTAAAGTATGCAGTTTGGTTCAGTATGGAGGCCAGTGGTGAATCATTGTATTTATTCCCATTTTTACAACCGTGGTGGGACCTTCAGTCAACATTCACATACCCATTCACAGACTACAGGCAATTTGGAAACACCAATTTGCCTAATCTGCATGTGTTTCGCCTGTGGGAGGAATCCAAAGTACCCAGAGGAAACCCACCAAGCACGGGGAGAACATGCAAACTCCATGCACAAAAACCCAGAGACAGGAATTGAACCAAGGCACCAGTGCTAGCCACTAAGTCACCGTGCTGCATGACTTCATTTTGAGACTCAGTACAGTGGACACTATGCATGATGCTTTGTGCGTTTCCTCCGATGCACCAATGATTCTGGAATTGGTTCGATCTAGACTAATTTTTCCATTGATTCAAAACGTTTTTTTTTTCTGATTAGCATAATTTAATTTTGAGCTTTTACCAGGTAACTTCACCAATCTAGATCTGACTAACTGAAACAACCCCAGATCATAACACTGCCCCTGAGTGTACAGTGCCCACTATGTATGGTGGATGCATCTCTTCATTCACTTGTCTTCTTACCCTGATGTGCCCATTGCTCTAAAATAGGGTCAACCTGAACTCATCAGACCACATGAAATTTCTCCATTTGCTCCAAAGTCCAATATTTATGCTCCCTCACCTCACTAACAAGCAGTTTTCTTATGTCCACACAGCTTAGTCCCAATACTGTTCAGTTCCAAGTTCTTGTTGAAGCTCTTATTTTGCTTTTCTTTGCTTAATTTAGGGCAAAAATTTTACCCTTCTCAAACACAGTAACATCTTTTCCAAAACCGTGGGATATGTCTTCTGATGTTTATTTAAGACATGCTCACTGCATCAGTTAGGGTTAAAAGAATTGCCAACTGAATCATTAATCACTGCAGTAATTATGCAATCAAATCCTCTTAAGTATTTGCTTATTTAAATCCAAATGACTTTTTTTCTGGCAGAGTGCTGCAATTCAAGTGTGTGTCTAAGGGAAAATAGAGAGATTCAGAGAAAATCAGAGAAAATTTTAGGAATGGGAAATTTATCTTTAGAGAGTGGTTCACCACTGTAATACTAGATTTTTCATTTTTTCCAAAGTTTTCTCTTACCCAAAAAGGTCTAGATCAATGCAACACAATGCTCTCTAACTAAAATAAATTATTCCAGAGTAGATAATAGCAGGACTTGGGAAATGACCTTCAATTTGACCCTTAAGAAAAAAGGTCACTAAATATTTTATAATATGGCATTAATACAAATTAGCAAATAAATTTATGATAAGGTGAATGGAAATGCATTTTGTATTTTGAGTGGGTTGGATTCCTATACACAAGGTTAAGAAACTGCTCCTCATATCTCCGTATCACTGAGAGCTAAAACCAATGTAAATACCTATTATGCTTTGCTTCTTATTTGTTTTCCATGCCCGGAGAAAGAGCTGGAAATATGCATAATGAAAATATATACAAATTACATTTGTGACTGTTTACCTCTCTTGTGTGACTTTTCTATGTACAGTAAATCAAAATCAGGGTGCTTCAGGCTCACTATTTTTTTTAATATGAATCAATTAAATATTGGATGATTAGGTAAGAACTTATTATGTTTATGGACCATTTTTATGGTTAAGGATGTAAAAGATCCAAACTCTATTACACTGTAAAAACTCCAACTAGATAAATATTGAATGAATTAATATTATATTATTGGCCCAGCTTCTTACAGTGGTATTTGTTGAAGCAACAGGTAACATTCTGTTCTTAAAAACTTTGAAAACACAGACTGAATAAACTAAAAAAATCAAGCCAACCATTTACCTTCCCTGAGATGCAATCATGTGATTTATAAGACAAACTGAGCTAGGCAGGTGAAGATGGATGTTTTTGTGGACTATTTATTCTGCATAAGTAAATATATATATATATATATATATATTTTTTTTTTTTTCCCCCCGATTTTCTCTCTAATTTAGTCTTGTCCAATTCCTCCCAGTCACTAGGGGGCTCCCACATCACGGCTACTACTACCACTCAGTCGGGAGGGCCGAAGACTATCTAGCTGAAGACTACGTGACGTCAGCCGACCGCATCTTTTCAAACTGCCCACTCACGCACCGTTAGGGGCGGAGTAACACACTCGGAGGACAGCGCTATCCGAGTCCACTTTCACAAGCTCACTGATTGGCTGTAGAGCCATGATTTATATGGGAGCACAGGGTACCTCTCATCCCTCCCGGCCAATCAGCTCTCTCTAGATCGGCTGCGAGAGGTTACAGCATCACCCGGGAACTGAACCAGTGATCTCCGGATGATAGGGCGAGCGCTTTACCACTGCGCCACTCGGAGGCCTTATACTGCGTAAGTATTTCTTTCTTTCATTAAATAAAATATGTTTGAATATATGATTTTAGGGAGTTAATGTTAATGTAATGTAAAGGCCGGTTAATGTAAAGGTCGGTGTGTTTCCGATTATCATTACACTGAGGCACCCTGACATTACTGAGGTGAGCTTAGCTACGCTAGGCTTCATGTTACATTAGAATTCCAGAAACAGTACTTTACACACTCTGGTGGTATAGAGCCTTATTCATATCTTTATATTTATATCATAACTAGATATTCTGTAAAATGTATTTATCTTTTTTTTTTTTATCTTATTTTCTTTACCTAGAGCTCTACTATGGAGGATTGGGTCAGAGGAGTGATGGCTGGCCTTTTGAATCTACAGGAGGAGCACGAACAAGCTGTTGATACTGTGGTGTTGTAATCCTTGAGGGCCTGGGTGACTATGCAGCAGCTTTAGGAGTGATGTTTGGTCAGGTTTATGCTCTGAATTCCAGAAGGACTGGATGTACACCTATGAAGCCATCCAAACCATTTCTATTGTACTTGGAGAGACACGCTACCATCAGATTCACATGTTGAGACGTGTTGAGGAATGCTTATCTTTGCTATAGTTTTAACAACAATGGTTATGATATTGTAATATAAAAAATATTTAAGAGGCAGGTATTTTCCTTTCTTTATTTTATTTTATTTTATTTTATTTTATTTTATTTTATTGTACTTTAAACAAAATAGAACCTGTATTCTCCTGTTTTATGTGGATCACTGTTTTAACTTTGACTAGTTTGGAAGAATAAAGTTTTTTAAGTAATGTACTACTTGAGCTGACTTAAATATTTGAATTACAAGTTGAGTCAAGTTAAGATTTTGAACTGGGTGATCGTTGTGGCAACTAAAAGGTCATGTAAAATATTTTGCTTGGTCAGCTAATTTCTATTACAATCATCACCATGATATGGAACAGCAGTGATCTGTCAGAGTTTTGGGCATTTTGTTTTGACTCAGCATTGTGATTCATTTTTAGCTTTTGCAAATATCAAACTCATTTCTATAATTTCCTTTCCATCAACAATACCTTGAATCTGACTATATTGTTCTTATTTGGTCTCACTATATTTCTGTTTTCCAAGTCAAAGTTTGACCAGGATCCTGGGTACGGCACTGACATAAAAAAATAATCTGATTCTTAGATAAACCCTCCTGCTGGGTGATTGCTGCGATCCTACTTATCATAATACATAACAGTGTAGGATTATTTCCAAATACTGGTTGCCATTTTGTTTGGCCGCTGCATAATGTGTGTTGTATGTCTAGGTAACATATCTAGTTTGTATTTAGGATTATCAGTAACACTTATTATTGGTAACACTTTCCAGCTCTTAACTTACATTACTAACCCCATTAGGTAACATTAACACAGAATAAATGTAACATGAATAAATCATTAATAGTGTTAATGTTAAGAAAGTAAAAAGTCATTTTGCATACTGCAGGTGAACTGACTTCTTTAGATTTCCCTTATGATTGTGTGTGTACCCCAGGGCCCTGCAGTAAGACTACTGTAATGTCTAGTGTACATTCCAGTTTCATGATAGTGTTTTGAAATCTACTGCAAACCTTGCAAGAATAAATCTCACTAAAATTAACAACTGATGGAATTATTTTTAATTATTATTACCTTTATTATGTATTTATTTTTGGCAGATTGTTTTAAATTACACTTGTAAACCCTGAATGAACCAGGAGCTTGCCTGTGGTTGAAGTTGCAGCCTCTGTCATCATTATAAGCTTGGCTTGCAATCACTTCCCCTTGAACTTTATTTTTTTCCTGCAGTGTGTTGTTCCCTCCATTAATCTTGCATCTCCAGGAGCTGTTGGATTAGAAAGTGATCAGCCCCCCGCTGTAGTGCGCCCTCTGACATGCCAGCAGTGGAAATGTGCCAGTGCTCACATCCCTGGCACTGTCAGTTTCTATGGCAGCAGTGTCGTGTCCAGCAGCACATGGCCTGGCCAGCCAAACGTCTCTATTCATCCTCTCAATATGTCCAGTTCTCACATCTCACTTACTGTGGCGGAGAGATGCACAAACAAAGAGCTTCCTAATGCTCTGTGTTCAGGTGACTTTCCCCGCTTAGAGAAGTCTATGCCCTGATGCTGACCTACCTGACATACAGAAAACATAAAAATTTTTAGCATGATTTGCTGGGCTGGGGAAACAAATCTTCCATTATTTTGTCTGAAAAAAACCTGGATGCTTTAATGAAATGCAAAACAACAACAAAAAGGATGGATTTGATTGGTCTCAGACAGTGGCGCAGGGAAATGTTATTTTTTAACACTTTCATTTCATTAAATCGAGACAACCAACCACGTGATCGCGCGTTATAAAAGTAATTTCACTTAATCGGTATGATGTAATATTTGATGATTATGATAATTTTCGTGGGTTACATCCCCACCAACCCCCACAATAAGTTACACCCATGCCTATGTCTATTTCCTTTAGAGTATTTAGCATTTTTGTTAGAAATAAAAATATTATTGGTTAGCATATACTGCACCTAATACTGTATGTGTATGTGTTAAAATGTTTGCTCTGACATTTCAGAAATAGAATTAATATTACCAAATCAGGACCTTCTAGTTATCAAACTCTTCAGATATGCTTAAGTGTAGGCACATACTGTAAGGGCCAGTTTGAACAACAGTCTCATCATCTATACCGCATAATTCTTTATTCTTAAGGAAAACTTAGGGCACGAGTCGGGGTACACCCTGGACAGGGTGCCAATCCATCGGAGGGCACACACACACTTACACACTCATTTACACACTACAGCCTGGAGGTGCAAGCGACAGTGCTAACCACTAAGCCACTAAGCCACAAATATTGTGTTTCAAAAGTGACAAAATTGTATGCAGTCACTTTCAAGGTTTCAGCATTTGGGATCTGGGCCACAAAAAAAGCCCCAAGTACAACCAACCATATCTAATATTTGTTCTCATTTACATTTTGGCCAACAAACGTTGTGTTGTGCAAGGTAGATTGAAAATCTGAAGGTCCATCTGTATTAGCAGTGACTTGAGACCAATAGATATTGTTTGGGCAGGACAAGCAATAATGACATAGCCTTAAAGAAAATTAGGTCGAGAGGCTATCACACTTGGCTTATGCTTTAGGCTACTATCTACAGTAACCCCATAATAGTTGTACATAAAATGGATATAAATGTACCTTTGTCAAATTGTGTTTGAAACAGCAGTTGTATATCACCAACCAAGGTTGCTAGCTTCCGGAAAAATATTCAGCCCAACTTCACTTTTGAAAAACCAGACAAAAGACCTGAAACTAGTCCAAAATACCCAGACATTTTTTTAAAAATAAGAGAGACATATTTCCCTTCTCTTTCTCTGCCTTTGTGTGGGAAACAAGGTCTCCATGGTGCACATGCATTCCTGATATACAGACATCCGTATCTACATTATAATACTTCTTTCCCCGTACAGTCATTGTAATATATCTTACGAAAGAAATGGTTCTATACTTTATAGATATGCTGTCTGCAATTATATATAACATTGGCTTATATGTGCCGAATAGCAAGGCTCCCTTTTTTTTTTTAAGGTTGTGCTCTCAAAAGATGTATACACAAGTAACTACTATACATGTATACAGTGTACTATACAGTGTAATCCCCTGTCACTGGTCTAGTTACACCTTAATGACAAATCACACTAGTTTAAGGACAAATTATATATTATGCCAATATCATTTTCATGTATTGTATAAAAAATAATGAAACGCATAGATGAAATAAATAAAGAGCAATGAAAAGTAAAAGCTTCTTCTTCTTCAATATTTGGCTTGGCCACTTTTTTCCCTTTAAAACTGAACATATTCATGTCAACAGATTTATTATGTATAATGAGAGCTTCGCTGCCAGACATAGCAAGTAATTACTGTCTTAGGTAAGCAATTATTTTTAAAGATAGTTCATTAATTATTATTCATGTAGGATCTAATGTCTATACTACTCATACAGTCTAACTGATAGAGGAGGCATTACACAAAAACCTGGCAACACACTTTTTTAAAGTTCGTTATACTATCATATTTTTTGACAGTATGACAAATTGTGCATTTCATTTCACACTGGAGGCTTATGAACTTTCTTCTCATTAATTCTGACAAAGCAGATGTCCTAGGACTAGGACCACATGCATCTAGATAAAAGCTTTGTCATGCAAAATCAACAAATATATTTAGGAATTATTGTTCAATGACGAAATTAATACTAGTTTACAACTGATGATACCATTCCTACTTTTTGTTGATGGCATCCCAGAGTGCCCTCTCATCTTTGTTTCCTTCTGACTCTTTAAAAAAGTAATTATTTTTATACCCATATCTCCATCAGTGAACAATAGTAACCTTAAGAAAGTGGACTTTATGTGAATTTCCTTGTTATACAATTTCACTTTTTGACCAAGATATCAAAGAGCTTTATTAATGGTTGCACAGACTGGTATTACCCTAAAGAGCATGGGTTCACTTTGAAATCTGGTCCCTCTCAAGGTTTCTTCCTCATATCATCTTAGCAAGGTTTTCCTTGCCACCACTGCCTTTGGCTTGCTCCTTTGTGATAAATTGATGGATCTACTTTTTTCTTTTTCATTTTATTTCTCTATCCTCAATTTATATTTCTTTAATGCTGCCTCCTCAATTTTAAAAGCACTATACAAATAAAATTGAATCGAATAGTGATTTATACTCTAAGTACATATGTGCCGGTGTTTCACACCATTGTCCTTGAATACATTCATTACTAGTAATTCAGGCTTTAGCTTAGAAATAGAAAATAAGGCTTATTGTGATGTTAATGATAACACTCAGAGAGACACACATAGTAAAGGCCAAGTGACAGACAAAACAGCCTTGAGATGTCACCTATAATAATTCACATCGTACAAATTTCTGAAGTATTTTTTTTTCTCATGTCACACGAGACAGAACATTACCATTTTAACAAGAGCTTTACGCCACACCAGCTGTGTCAGAAGTGCATTCAACATGTATAAAAGACACCGCAGAGAGCCACGCTGCACTTCTTTTTTTATTCATCATCTCTATTTTTGTTTCACTCCGGCACATAAACACAGTGTGAACTCAGAGAAAACTCACAGAGAACCATTAAAATTGCTTAATCACCTTTTCTATAATCTGTGTGAACTTTACTTATCATAATAAACTATGATGACTGTTAGCTTGTGAGAAATAAACTTGCATAAATAACAAAAATATGTTTGGCATATGCATACTGTATGGTGTAGATTCAATGGCCTATTGAAAAAAAAAACGTCATGTTTTATTGAGCTGTTTTAAGCAGCTTTGCTCATGTTCCTTGGGGGACATAAAAATGCAAAAGAAATTCTCAGAAAGTTTCATCATCCACCTTTAAAGCATCATCCAATAAAAGTATATGCCTTTATTTTATTATAATTCAATTCAGTTTGTACTGTCTTAAAGTATGGATTTGTGTTGGCTTTCTTGAGTTCTATTTTTTGTGGTAATGCTTTACATGAGTTGGGTTTAAATTAGTTAGTCTTTCTATGTTGAATTTATACATACTCAGGTACATATGTATGTATTACACCCCCCTCCCTGAAATTATGGAATTTTTTTTGAATAACAAAATTCTTTTGCAAATGGACCGACCAGTAAATCAATTGATATACATTGAACATTCTCTTTAGAGTGATTCTTTTATTTCTATTTATTTTCCAATAATGCAATTATATAATTTGTAATCATTTAAGATTCAATTATTTGTCACATGTACCTTACAAGACACAATAAAATGATTTTTCTGGACAGAACGCAGGGTCTGCCAGGTTACAGCGCACTGGGATAAGGTTAAGGGCCTTGCTCAAGGGCTCAAAGTACTGTAGTAGCTCAGCAGTGCTGGGGCTTGAACCCCCGACCTTCTGGTCAGTAACCCAGAACCTTAACAGCTTGAACCAGCACTGTGATCAATTCATCTTTCCAATTTAACTTACCTGTGAGTATAGACACCAATATGCTCATCCACATACTCATTCCAGTTATTATGGATTTACTGCAAAGTAAAGATTTTTCTTAAAAAATAATTTAGATCTCTGTGCGGTCTGATGGATCACTTTATGCTTACAAGTGCAAACATAAAATGCTCCCTTCAAAATAATGTGCCTCACAAGGTGCTGACTTAGGAGCATTATTAAAAAAAATAAAAAATTCAACAAATAATTGTATTTTTTAATTTATTTAGTTTAATTGTACACATCCATTGGCTACAACTGTGCAAGCTCTGAATGACCTTTTGTTACTATGCTGACACACAATAGTGTATTTTAAATAAGGTACAATTTTTAAAGTTTGTATACAGTACATACAATTTTTTAATAAACATTATCCAAGCAGATTACTCCAGTTGTAATAGAAAAAAACACTTATATATTATGATGATGGTGATGATGATTATTATTATTATTATTATTATTATTATTAATTAATTTATTTATTTTTTATTAGTATTTTTTTGCTATAAACCTAAGAAATATTTTTAGAGGTTGCAGGGGGATCCTGAAGTTCCTGAGGTTTCTCTCCATCTTACTACATCACAGGATAAAAATATATATTTTTTTAACGGGAATGTTTTTTTCCAAGGCAGTCCTCATCGACAAATTCACTGGCCGCAGGAACCGGACATGATTCACAAGAAATCTGAAAATATGCATCACCCAAAGTGTGACTTAATACCTGCTTTTATGTGATGCTTTCTACTGCTTGATTCTGTGCTAAAACTTGAAAGCTTTTCAGTTGCTCCAAGAACAAAAGTGATAAACATCGCCACCACTGTTGATTCTATTGAATCATTTCGAGCACATATAGACAGCATAGAATATACTTTTTCATTGCTGAGCAAAATAATATACTGTACAATTCCTACTTAAGACATAGAAAAGGTTGGATTATTGTTATGCTGTGCAGGCTGGCTGGCTTGCTAGAACCTAAAATGTGACCGCGTTAACCCTGTTATCAACACTACTTTTTCTATGAATCCAATTTCACGTTATAAACAAATGGCCTGACATTTCTTAGTATCTAAATAAATTCAATATTTATTTTAATATGCAGCTCTACCGAGGCTCATCGGAGTCTCAGCTTGCACTCTGGATGTCATGTACATGTGTCAAACCCAGTGTGCCACTGTCTGCCAAATAGAATTAACAATTAATTTGCCAAATATATGGACTTCTCCTATCTAAAAGACTGACACTGTAGCATCCTGAGGTGCTACTCATACTTTCTGACATGCTTCTGATGCAAGATCCTGAGATGGTGCTCTTAATTTCAGGTATATTTCATCAATCCTGTGCGGATAGACAATCATCACTACTTTTATACAGTAAATGCTGATAACAATTTGTACTCGTTCCACCCTCCTTATGTTCCATGTTTAAGTATTCATTTATCATTCTACATATGAACAATGAACAGTATTCTTTTGTACAATATGAGGTACCAGATCGCAGGTGATCCAGCTCATCTAACGTAAACATGACATCTGGACACAACAGTAGTGTTGTTCTTGAGGTATTGAATAGCTTTATACATGCTCAATAGCATAGATATATTCACGGTCACAGTTTTTACACCAAATTGGTCAAGTTTTGAAACATGGATGAGGCTGAAAAAAGAACTTATAGCTCTATAACTCTATAGTTTAAAAATAATCTGTGTCCATGAAGATCTTTTTCCATAGCACATAATGTAGATACAATGTTTCTGGAGGGTGCTGGAGCCTATCCCAGGAGACTTATGGCATAAGACGGGGTACACCCTGGATGGAGTGGAAATCCATTCCAGGTCACACACACATACAGACACACTCACACACACACTACAGGCAATTTGGAAATGCCAATTAGCCTAATCTTTTTGTCGTTGTTCTGTGGGGGGGGAAACAGAGCTCCAAAAGGAAACCCATCAATAACGGGGGGGAACATACAAACTATGAAAGCATACAAACTCCATGCACAGAGACTCAAGGCAGGATTTGAACCTGGAGCCTGGAGGTGCAAGGCGACAGTGCTAACCATTAAGCCACCGTGCCACCTACCTATATACTTCATATATACTGTACTGTATAATCTTTCAAAATTACTATGTCATTTAAACAACATATATTCATATAGCAATATTGAAATCAGTAAAAAAAAAAAAAAAACAGTCAAAAAATGATTTATTTTAGTGTCTAGCCTAATTATTTAATTAAATTGCTCATCAATGCAGTCATGAAACTTATGAAACTTATCCTTCCAATGTTGCACAAAAATTGCTCGCATATAGAACAGGGTTAAATTTTGTAAGCAATGAGTCAACAAGCTTCAGAAACAGAAATGACACCGCCCTTGTCTTTTAACATGTTTTTCTTCCCCATCACTTTTGTTTACTTCTACAAGAAATGACAACAAAGTCATCTGCCTTTATTCCCTTTCTCCATGATGCATGAGCACATGTGACTCAAGAAGACTATGATTAGGCCTACTAATTGGTCATCATGCAAATGAGTCACTTATACGTTTGGAAAGGATTAAGATCATTAATTAAAACTATTTTATAATTATTGCTTTATTTAGTTTCCCTTTAATCCTCATTACTGTTAATTACTGCTAATCTTAATTGTGCTTTTGAAATCCATACTTGTATTATTCTTACTGTAAGTCCCCTATGCAGTGTTGGGTCTTTTGTTTTTAACAATATTTACACTCGCTGTCAACATGCACTTGCTCATTAGGGATCTGGATTCCTGTAAAACTGCTTAGTGACAACTTAATTGAATGTAATTATGCACTGGAACCTCAATAATCTTTTGATCCCTGATGCGTTGATATAACAAAGAAAAAAGGGACTTTGATGAAATTTCTCATTTGTGTGTTCGCACAGCATATACAGAGCAGTCGAGTTGAGTGTTTTTCGAACATAATAGACATGTGATGGACAAGTGTCTAAGTGCAGGGAAGGATGTATATAACTTAGAATGAGATATAGAGTAACAGGGGTTAAGGGTGAAGATGAGAGAGAAGGAGAGCTGCCCCTGTCATATTTATTATAGAGCCTTTACCCTCAGTAAATCCACTTTAGCAGCCCCTGGAATGAAGGAGCTGCAAGTGAAAGCCGTCTTCCTGAGAGTTTTAAATACACAGACTTCGATGAAGCATTTTTTCTTTTTCCGTAGCATGCGTCCATGCGAGCATCTGTGTATACATGCAAGTGGGTGTAATTTCTAGCTGACGTCTCTCACATCGCTTATAGTGCTTAAATGTGTTGTTATTATTGAGTACCTAATGGTTTGCTAACAGAAGGACAGCCTTCTTCTGGGGGCGTTTTTCCAGATCCGATTTGATCAAAGCATCGCTGAAGTAGGACATACTGTGTAAAAATGGCTTTTGTTATAAGAGTGATTCAGAGCTGTGACAGAATAATGCAACAATACTTTGAATGTGTGATGAAATTAATATTCACTGAATGTTAAATGCTTTTTATGAGCAATGTTTGTTTCTTTCCCGAGCTTGAAAATGAAAAGCAAATGTAGTCAGCGAGAAGAACAGTCATGTTAACAAGAACAGTCGCTCCCAATTATTCCTTGGCAAACAGAAGAAGGATAAAGTAATGCATTTTTTTTTTTACTTTGAAATATATCTAGGCATAAAAGTCCATTTCCCACTGAAGACTACTAATGCTACGTAGAAAGAAAAAATTCTAAAGGGTCTAACACAGGTGTAAGGAGAGATAGTGGCCTGAAAGTCTGTTCATAGAAGAGCAATCATATTTAATCCAAAGCCGGTACAACTTTCCTGAAGTTTATTAAACCAAAACCTGAGCCGAAGAAGAAATTTGAGACACCCTGGAAGCAATCCTACTTTCAAGAGCACAATAAAGCACAAGGAAGGACACTTTTTAAGTATGTTTTGTATGTAATCCCTCTCGCTCTGTTTTAAATTAAATTCAGTGTCGATTCAACAAAGGCAGATGCACCACATATCACAACCAGTAGGCTGCAGATAGACCTGGGATTTAAGAATCGTGGCATTATCTTTGGATAGATATCTATCTGCTTGTCCTTGATAAATGGTTGAACCATGTAATCTATTTTCATTTGTTCCTCTTTTTCTTTCCAGTGGTTCTACCCGGTTCTCGGCAACACTTCGCAGTCGACTCTGTAGAAGGCAGTGTGATGGAATTCAAAGCGCTCAGAAACACTCCTGTGCATAAACGTTATTGCAGGTATTGTGTTTTAAGGAAGGCATGAAATCAGTGTTAACACCCCAAGGCCATGCTGAATGACTGCAATTCGGAGCTTTAGATATTTGTTCATATTAGATTAACATAAGACTGTGTCACGGAAACTCTTTCTTGCTACTCGTCACCCTTTTTCTTCTATTTTATGTTGTGTCGATTTATTTTTTCCCTTTAACTTGGTGTAAACTTGAAATATTATTTAATGTGACATCTGACCTGTAAACATGCTGCAGTACTGGACAGAGAAGCAGTGGGTGGAGGAGAACAGGAGAGAGGAGGAAATTGTGGTCTGGGAAAAAATTACTTAAATTCACTCTGGATGATATGTAGGAAACAAACAAACAAAAAAAATGCGACGACATGTAGCACACTTAAACACCTCGCCTTTAGAAAACGTCATTTACCAAAATGACCTGCATTATTTTTACTGACTTTCTAACATTGCCATGTTTTTGTTTTTTGGGAACACGGACACAGTCGTGCAATGAGCTTAAAGATGTGTGGAGTCTTGCTCAGTTTGTGTATTTTCTCACACAGTGAATGTCAAGTAGCTCTGCGCCACAGCACAACACACATAAGCCTATTCAATTCAGTTTTGTAATCAGATACCAGCTGTCAAATTTTCTATGATGCGCATCTTCAAAATAATGAAACAAGCTTACACACATGCGGAGGACAGTAGACAGAGTTTTAAAATTTGAACAAATTAATGCAATTATGGGAAATTTACCCAGCAGAACTGAACTTACTGAATTAATCTGCGAGTTAGTGAAGTGAAGAGACAGTGATGAGGCTTGTGTTTGATTGTTACAAGTGATGGAACAGAGCTTTATCTGGATATTACTGGATGATCAAAGTGATCACTCACTTCTTGTTGTAACCTTGTGACTCTTTAGAATAATTGTTTTGACTATTAAAATGTCCCTGTAGTTGGGAGTAGATTAGGTTACTATATGTTGCCACAACCTGATATAAGCTCAGGATAATATAAATAAAGTAATCTCAAAGCTTTTAAAGACTCCATTATATGTAGATATAACGATTTCTAATAAACTACAAACTAACACGTTCTTCCTCTGAGATACTGTATGTGAAGCCAGCCAAGTACATCTATTTGAGCTGCTGCTCATGCTGCTTCACAAAGAAAGTGTTATCTGCCCTTTTCCACATACATGACCTCACAGATGGCCATGACTGTCTATTGTCATTCTGATTGACAAGATAGAAAGTGTATGCCATCTCTCCCACTCAGAGAGCGTGGCTAATTTTGCTTACTTGGCTTTTGGCCACATATGGATCTAACATGGTCTGGATTAAAAAATGCAATTTTCCAGCTATATGATGTTTGTTTTTTTTGCTTAAGCAGACAAACAATCAAACAAATTAATTAATGTATTATTTATGCATTATTTTTATTAAACAGACAATGTTATATTGCATTTTATTATATATCAAATTTATAATTTATGATTTAATATTTTTTATTTATTTATATACAACCCAAATTCCGGAAAAGTTGGGACATTTTTTTTATTTAATTTGAATAACATAAAAAAATAAAAGACTTTCATATCACCTGAGTCAATATTTTATTCACAATAGAACATAGACTTTATGAACTTTTAGACTTCAACACACTTTTATCCACTAAATGAGCTCATTTCAAATTTGACGCCTGCTACAGGTCTCAACAAAGTTGGGACAGGGACAGCAAAGGGCTGAAAAAGCTAAAAAAAAAAAAAAAGATTCAGCTGGGAGAACATCCAGGATCAGGTCTGTATTCAGGACCTCAGATGACACTGCATAACTCATCAGCATGATTGTATCATTGACATTACTAAATGGGCCCAGGAATACTTCCAGAAACCACTGTCAGTAAACACAATCAGGCGTGCCATCTGGAGATACTAACTAAAGCTCTGAACATGGTCCAGAAGCACCATCGTGTCCTGTGGGCCAAGCTCATTTAAAATGGACTGTTTCAAAGTGTGCTATGGTCAGACGAGTCAAAATTTGACATTCTTTTTGGAAATCATGGACGCTGTGTCCTCCGGGCTAATGAGGAGGGAGACATGTTATCAGGAAAGAATGTGACCTTCCAACACCAAAACTTCAGAAACCCATAACGACAATGCCCAGATGTTTTCAAACTGTCTTAAAAAGAAGAGGAGATGCTACACCATGGGAAACATGCCCCGTCTCAACTTTTTTGAGACCGGTAGCAGGCATCAAATTAAAAATTTGCTCATTTTGTGCATAAAAGTGTAATATTTCTCAGTTTAAACATTTATGTTTTCTATGTTCTATTATGAATAAAATATTGGCTCATGTTCTTTGAAGGATTTTGGGTTGTACTAATGATTTCAAGAAATAGCAGTTGTTTTTAGTCTAGGTTTCTCACTTTTTTCCTTTTGCAGGTAAGGAGACATTAAAATGTTATAATTTATAAATTGTAATAATTATTATAGCAATTTATCTCACTCATCTTCTATGCCACAGCAATTTATAATTTATGTATTTATATTTTCTCATTTAATTTTAGGAATGAAATATATAGTAGGAAGTGTCCATTTCTAAACTTGTGAAGGGTTTTCCCATACATAAAGACACCATGCATAAAGACAAACACAACCTAATAAGAGATAATGCATGATTAGTACTTGGGGAACTAAATTTAAACCCGTTAACAAATTAAAATTGACGTCTTTTCCAATTACCTGGGAGTGATTGCAATCCCCAATTCTGTGAATCACTGTGTAATTGGTTGTTTTCCTCTTCCTTCTGTTACACCTATTTCCCTTACAAGATATCACTGAGATTGCTTGGCAACTGAAGCAGCTTCAATCAATCGATTTCATTTGTCTGTTACCGGTGACTAAATATCTTCAGGTTTACTTGGAATAAAAAGCTTAGACACAAAAACAATTTTGTCACAGCTGAGCATTTTAATATTTCACAAAACATAGGAGATATGGGGGATAGAAAGTAGAATGATAATATGTGTGCCCTATCCTTTAATCCTTTATAAGTAATGTCTGATTGCTTACAAGGTCTGGAGTAATATTTTCTACCTTTGAAAGATTGATGCTCCAAAATTTATGAGTCGTTCACTTTAGTTCAGGCTGGACACTGCAATAATTCAAAGTAAAACAAATTAAGTTTTATTCTAATTAGAAGTTAATTTATGCAAGCTTTTAAGACATCCTAATTATAATGCAGCAGCTACTACTGTAAGATGAAGGGCAAAAATACTGCTTATGCATATCATGCATTTTAAATTGACCCATAGCTTGACATTTATGCAGAATGATTATTATGTCAAAATGGCATTAATTCATGCATTTTACTACATTCAGGATCAGCTACCTGTAAGTTTGTGGCTAGTGACGTGGCTAGTGTTATTTTTCAAAATCACCGGTGAGCACCTTACATCAATTCGCTTCACTGTTATGGCAATAAGCTTGGCTGTTTATTGATTACCGACATTGTCATTTAAAAAAATCTGACTGTTGTGAGTATATTTGCCAGCTTGCTGAATTTATTACTTACCCTTGGAGCCTTATGAAAGTGGCCCCATTTTGGCACAGTGCTAAGCTAAGAAATATTTACCACTTTAATTTAATTACAGATGATTTTATAACGTGAGAGCAGTGATGACTCAAATGGTTAATGCTCCAGTCACAAGGTCATGGTTCAAGACCCAGCACTGCCAAGTTGCCACAGTTGAGCCCTTGAGGATTGCCCTTAGCACTATCTGCTCCAGGGGTGCTGTATCCTGGCTGACCCTGCACTCTGACCTCAGCTTCAAAACCGGGATATGTGAAAGAAAATCATTTCACTGTGATATAAGGTACATGCAAAAAATAATTGAATCTTCATTTTAATAAAAAAATCATTTCAGATCAATTCTCAAGTGCTCAGAAAATGTCCTGGCTCAGAAAATGACCTGGCATGTATAAATAGCCTCAGATTCCTATTTCAGTCTGACAGGTGTAAAATCTAGTGTGGTCTTCTGCTTTTGAAGCCCATCTAACAAGGTTCAGCATGTTGTGCAATCTGAGATAACTTCTTTGCTCAACATAAGTAGTAGCTAAGTACGTTATACCTATACCGTTCCATTTAGCTCAAAACTAATATGAACACATTCCCTCACATATGTCTCATCAAAGATGAAATGCCAATCATTTAATGTTTTGTTTCCTTGTTTGTTTTTCAGTGCGTGTGTCTCACTGGTATAATCAACATCTGTGCGCGTGTGTACTGTTTACTATAACACTGTGACCACGTGAGT
>JAOVVB010000052.1:17416414-17428092 GCA_028570985.1 Heterobranchus longifilis
TCGCCATGAGGGCAAGATCGAAACCTACCTCTGCTGCAGACGAGAAGTTCATTTAGAGTTACCAGCCTCAAAAATCAGTTAACAACATCTCAGATTAAAGCTGTTATGAAGGCTTTACAGAGCATAAGATGTCCAAACATATGTAAGTGTGTCCAAACATTTTGCTGGTACTGTATATGATAAGGCAAAAAAACACAGAATAATACATGGGGTGGGAGATGAGAAGGAACGAAAGCCTGTCTCATTCGGTAAATGAATGATTTAACATTCCGGCTCATGCTATTTTTTTTTGCTTTTGACCAGAAATAAGGGCCATGAGGAAAGAACAGAGGCATACAGTATATTTGAAACAGGGCCTTTCAGCCCCAGGAAAGTCCTGCGGAAAAGCCAGAATGCACTTCATGTGGCAGCTGTGACCCACTTAATGCATCCATCCTACAAACAACATCAGGAGTAAGCAAAACAGAAGCAGCTGTAAAACTATCCCTCTGGGAAGCTCGGTTTTGGAGCACATAAGCTGTTAGCCGTTTACAATAACTCTTACTTCCACATGCAGCAATTGCACAGCTGACAGTAGGCTGCCAACCATGTGCAAAGGTGTCAGATGTGTGTGATGGCAGGCAGCCTCCTCTTCTTGAGGACTAGCATTGCATTTCTGCAGCAAATTAATCAATGCAAGTATTGCTTCGACATCAGACGCAGAGAGAAAAAAAATGAAAAGATTTTGTCCTACATGATAACCCGGACTATAAATTTCCAGCCACTAATAAATGCATCATCATATAAATTTTTTTCAGGCAAAAATGAGAAAGAGAATAAAAATAATATGTTTGTGTGCATGTGTAAATCAGAAATTCTGCAATTGCAACTTCTTTGTCTTTTTTACTGTATCTTAACAGATCGCCTGTCTGGAGCAGATCAACAATCGTCAACTGGAGCTCAGCAAAAAAATGTCAACATGATGAATCTCTTAGTTTTATGTAAAGACAGCTCAAAAATGTAAAGACTGAAATATAACTCCAGTGACTTAAATGGAATAAATGACTTAAATAAGACTTCAAATCAGTCTTACTGTCTCAGTCTTTTGAACGATGCAGTCTTGTGAATATTAGCACTATACAGTATATAAGTTATAATGTAGCACTGTTACATTAATGAATCAGATTTGTCAAAAAGTGTTTTAATTATAAAATATGATTCTTGTCATATGTTAACAGATCTATAGCAGTAGTTTATTCATTTTTCCATTCATAACTCATTCTCAATGGTGAATGCTCCACATAAACTGATTTAAAAGTGTGTGTTAGTGTTGATATATTGAACTTATATGTGATGAGATTTATTACCATTGTCAGTGCTTTGTAATACTTTTCTGACTGCAAAGTTTCTCAATAGTCTGAGAAAATAAGAGAGGCTGGTGAGAGTTTGACTGCTTTAATATGTGTGTGCAAATTATTAATATCAAGTGACAAATTTACTTTCCATATGTTTCACTATGTTAAATGTACTGTACAATGTGCACTATACTGTATGACCCAAAGTATGTGGATTCCTGAAAATCCATACACATCCATATGGGATTTATTTATTTATTTTTCATTTTTAACATTAGGAGCTGATGAAGGTTTGGGAGGTAGTTGGTGTTCAAATCTATGGTGCATAATGTTATTGTCATCTTCAAACAGGTTTGAAATGAGTTTGGTTGAGAAATCGAAAGATTATGATAAATAAAGCCTACGTTTTGTCTTAAAATGACTCCAGCGCATTCAAATTAACTTATACCACTTCAGCACTGTTATTTCTTTAACTAATCCCAGTAGATTATTAAAGTAGATTATTAAATCTGGCACATAACTGTTCATAACATCGCTTTTTCACAACATTTTGATTTCACATATAGTGCAGTTTAAATTTCAGGCAGATATCTAAGTACTGCAAAAGTTTTATTAAATCCTGTCTAGAGGTCAATCTAATTCGCACCCACTGTTTGATGCGTTTGCAGCACACTGTCAAAATTTCAGATTCATAATCTAGCACATAGCTGCTCATAACTTCCCTTCTACTCAACATTTTGATTTTATTTAAGGCAGAAGGTAAAATTTTTATAGTGTATGTCCCATTTTTTATGGAGTAAGCCATGACGAGTCGTGCTGTTGTGTGATTTGGGTGCCTTTTAGGGGCATAATGGTTGTTTCTGTGAGACAGGTTTCGGGTCCTTCCCAATGTCGATGTATTGAATATAAAGATATCATTGAAAGAGCGAGTTCTGACCAATGTACAGACAAAACCTGTCTTCTATTGATATAGTCTGTAATAGTGCAGCATACGATGATATCCTATACAATTTGTGTTACATGGCAAAAACGAAACAACCTGGCAAATTATATTGCTTAGCCACACAAAGTTGTCTGTAATTAAATAGTTAATGATGATGTAGCCTTATTATAGAAGCTTTAAACATGCATGTTTTTGGCAAAATGAGACAGTAAATGACTGCATTTCATAGCCAAAATGCGACCCCCAAAACAAAGGCAATTACATCACTTTTTTCGTAGTGAAACTATCAGCAGGGCAAAATATCAGCTTCCAAGAAGCTCCCAAAAGCTTCATGCAGACTGCCACTGCATTTACTCTAGCAGTCTAGGAGTCCTGTGATAAGGCATTGCCATCAACGGCAGAAGTGGTAGAGGTGCTAATGATGCATTGCTGATGATGCATTGTAAACTCAATTGTTTTGGTATTGTTTTTAATGTCCTTCAACAATCTTTGTAAGGCTCCGTCACACTGTGATGAAGACCATGAAGTTCCCACTGTGTGTCCTAAAAATATCAAAGAAAGCAGCAGGAACCTGTTCAAAATGGGAAAATGTGCATTTATCAAGCTCATACTTCTTCCTAGCCACACATTCTCATTGTCTATCATGTTGTCACTAATTTCCCATATTGCACACGATCATGTGCTCACCAGATGATGAAGATCGGACCAAGTTATTACTATGTCCGAGCAGATCGCACCAGGCAGTAATCATGCGCATACTACAGCATCCGTCACTGCATCCGTTGGGTTGGTATAAATACCGTGACACATCCAGTGATGGTGTGAGGAATTGGATCCAAGATTTATACTAAATTCTCTGAACATGACATAGACGCACTGATAACCTGCTGCATGCGTGCCATAAACGTGGTAAGCAAAAGAGAAACATAATATGACCTTAGTCTTCTACAAAGTGGCATAGACCTACCATGGTCACAGCACAAGCCTAAAGATGTTGTTGTGTGAACTCTGGATGTAGTAGCAGCGCAGTGACAATTAAAATGGTATGTGTGCAACAAAACTCAAACTTTTTTTTTTATGCTCCAGTGTGCTGCCTACTGTGTGTGACTCACTACAAAAATAATAAAAGTCTAAGTTTGCTATATATATTTCTAAAACCTCAGTCAACATACAGTATTATTGGTAGTACATTGCATATTTACACCACTACAATCAATTTTGAAAAAAGGGATTTATAGTGTTTTGAAAAATAATATATTTTAATTTTGCATAATATTTTGGCATTTGTGCGCTTTAACACTTTATTATTCTTATATTATTCTGTAACGTTCTTTTTTAAAAAAATATATATTTGTTGCATCTTTTGCAAAAAATAAAAAAATTAAAAAAAAAATTCTCAAAATTGCCAGATTAGTTTTACTTTTTTGATAACAGGAATGGTAGAAAGTTTTCTCAGAGTGCTAGAGCCATGATCAGGCTGCCTGTGGCATTTCTGAAATGCTGGCCTTCCAGGAACTCCTTTAAAGGCCCAAACATGTGGAGATGGCTTAATAGTCATTCATGGACGTATGACCTTCTTTAAAGTGTTTACACAAATCTATTTTTTTTTTACTGCGGCCAAAAAAAATCGGTTCATTCAAAAGAAACTTCCTCACAAGTCCCATTTTGCTCACAAACTTTTAGCCAAATAGCATAGCTGTTAACTGATGAAAAGTACTGATAGTTAATTAAAAAAGCAGTCCTGCTAAATGCTGTGGTATGAGCATAAAAAACTTTAAGAGACTTTAAGAGTTTTCCTAAAGCATCATGTGCAATTAGGTTATATGCCTTTCTTACTTAATATACTTAGAACAAATTACAATGAGAGTAAACCTTTCAGTCTTGGAGAATGTTTATACAATTCTTAGTCCATCACTTGATCTGAATGCTAATTTATTCTGGAAGTTCACCAAGCTAAATGCACACAGCTGTGGCTAAGTTGCCTTGACAACACCTGCGGCTGGGATCTTACGGAGATTTTTACACTTTACATTTTTACACTAATGCTGTTCCATTTGCATGCATGTCTGAGCCGTAGCCTGTTATAAATGTGTATAGATTATGTATCATGATCGGCTGGGTATGTGCAGCAGCATGTGGTGTGGATCACTCCATTTGTGTATTCGGTACGCACAGATGAGCTTTCATCTCACAATAGATCTTGTGCTCACAAACCTGTGAAGTGCCAAAGGAAAAACAACAGGCTGTGTATGTCAAAATCACAGTTAATTCATACAGGCAACACTTCTTTCTTGCTGAGATGGAGGAAAGTATGTAATGGATGCTGGCTCTCTCTCTCATGCACTGATGGAATAGAAACTTTGATTAATGCCAGCAGATATTCATACTCTGTAAATCCACCAAAGAAACTCTGATCAGGTTCAAACAAGATGCGTTTAATCAGTTTCTTCACAAAAAAAGTTATTTCAATTTGTATGGTGGTGTTCAAGTCAAACCGGGACTTTTGTTTGACCTTTATTTCTCCATATAATCCCCTGCTACACTAATGCACTTATCCCAGCGTTTCACTAGTGCTTGGATACTATCAAGGAGTCATGACCATACTGCCTACTTCATGCTTGAAATACTTACCTCCCAGGAACTCCTTCAATGGCACAAACATGTAGAAATCACTTGGAGCGAGGTCAGGACTATATGAGGGTATGAGCCAATAACAATAACTCCCAGTCGAGTTTATGTAATGTGTAAGTGGTGCTTGTGAATGATTGTTCCCACAAACCGATGGGTCTCTTTTGTGAATTGGCGACAAGTTATCCATTGATTTTCAAGGATCAGGTGTTCCTCTCACTGAATGTTCCAGGAACAGGACTGCAGTGGGCTCTGAGCCACCTCGACCAGGATCATCACTTTAGGCCTGCACAATATATATACAATCCTGAGATGCAGTCACGCTCACACGGTGTAAAACAAAACACTATAAATTCACCAATGAGGCCACTGATTAGCGAATGACTCAGTCATACATTTCAATCACTTCTCTTATCTTGCATCCTCATTTATGGCATTTTGCTGTCGTTTGAATGATGTGTAACACAGAGACAATCCTAAACAAGCCAATCAGTTACTTGGTGAAATTGGAGTAGTATGCCCTTATATTGGGTCTAAAACTATAAGCATAAAGCTCTTGTTGTTGTTCCTGTGCACGTTCAATGTTATACAGCTGCACTCGCTCAATTGTAGTGTCGCCTTTATGCGCATGAGCAATAAAAGTTTTGACAAAAATTAAATCTAAACTATGTGGATTGGCACCCTTTTCAGGGTGTCTCAGGCCTAGGCCTCCTGGGATAATCTCCAGGCCCCCCGTGATCCTATAATCAGGATAAAGTGGTGTAGATAGTAAGTGAGAGTAAACTAATGCATGCAATGATGAAGCACTGTAGTTGTCTGATTGTCAGATTATTTTTTATCTATTTTTGTTAAAATTTTATTTATGTTCGACTGCTTATTCAGGCTTTTTTGATACAAGACAGTTAAAAGTCCCTTGTAGACAGCACATGTTTTTCTTTACTTGAGGTCAATAAATGTTTTTGGTTTAAAAAAAAAAAAAAGATTTGTGTGAGAGAATCATGATCTTAATTCCCATGGAGAAAAATCGAGATCTACATTTTGGCAAGAATCGTTCAGCCCTATTGCACGGCCTTCTTTAAAATGTTTGCACCATTCAGATGTTTTACTACAGATACAAATCTCCTTACAGTACTGTACATGTCAATTATTTTTAAACCTTTATTCACCGTAAATCTCATCGCATGTCCCAGTTTGAATTGAACGCTCATTATATTTTGCTAATTCGGTAATTTATCGGTGATTTAAACTCATGCCCCCTAGACAGATGTCCTCATTTTTACTGATTTTGCTGTCTCCTGATTTTACAGAAGGATTGGACTGCTGTGCTACACATGGACTTCCTGCTAAACAGAACATTAAAATGTCATGGACAAGGCAATTTTAACCCTGAATAGAATACATGCAGCTGTTAGTCTTATCAAAGGCATTAAAGTGTATGATCTCATCATTATTCTTTGGCAGTGGTTATGAAATTGACTCAAAGATATAAAAAATTGTTTAGTGATAACTTAATAATAATGCCACTTGAACAAGTAACAGCAAAATGAACTGCATACTGTATGTCTTAAGGATTGTTTGCACAGTGAAGAACAAATATGGTTTTGGCACTGATAATAGGACATCCAAGAATGTTTCCTTTATACAAGATGTTGAACAGTAAAGTGGACCAAGAAAAATATTAATTATATACTAAGGGACACCCGTGGACACTTCTGATTACCCAGTACTTACTCGGCCAGCCTACCCATGAGTTTATTCTTGTATTAATTCATGTGGATTTACACAATAAACACTTCCAGATGGTGTCGGTGTCCTTGTATGCAACACTGAAAACCTATGTGTTCACTTCAAAGCTTGTGTATTGTGCCGTTATTCCCTTCCAGCAGATGAGATGCATTCAGAATTCTTGACCGAGCACTTTCTTCACAGAGACCCTACACACATGCTGATACACAAGGGGACGGTGTGTTTAAAAGCAGTGTTGTTGCCAAGTGCTGTGTTTGAGAGCTGATGAAAAAAAAAAGAAACAGTAAAGGTTGAGACAAATGCAGAAAATCTTACAGCTTTGTTGCTTTTGATCGCGCTGTAAATGGCAAAGGCTTGAGTTTCATAAACCCCTTAGATTATCAGAGATCACTGTGTACCTGTGCAGAGTGTAAATACTCTCACTAATACATAGAGTGTGATGAAAATCAATATCATATACTGAGTACATGACCAGCGTTTATTGTGTAACTCCACATATCGCGTGTAGTGCATGATTAGAGTTTATTGTGTAACTCCACATATCGTGTGTAGTGCATGATTAGTGTTTATTGTGTAACTCCACATATTGTGTATAGTGCATGATTAGTGTTTATTGTGTAACTCCACATATTGTGTGTAGTGCATGATTAGAGTTTATTGTGTAACTCCACATATTGTGTGTAGTGCATGATTAGTGTTTATTGTGTAACTCCACATACTGTGTATAGTGCATGATTAGTGTTTATTGTGTAACTCTACATACTGTGTGTAGTGCATGATTAGAGTTTATTGTGTACTGTAACTCCACATATCGTGTGTAGTGCATGATCAGTGTTTATATCTCCACATATCGAGTGTAGTGCATGATCAGTGTTTATTGTGTAACTCCACATATCGTGTGTGGTGCATAATTAGTGTTTACTGTGTAACTCCACATATTGAGTGTAGTGCATGAATAGTGTTTATTGTGTAACTCCACATATTGAGTGTAGTACAGTAAGTCCTCGTCAAACGAAAATTTGAGTTTTGTGAATTTATGTTCAATCGCGGAAGTGGCAGTAAATCGCATGTCCGGTGTACATTGTCATGTGCCTGCAGTGTGCATACTCTGCAAGTCTAGGATGTCTGGAAGCAAAGTGTAAAAGCAGTGGTGATGCCTCAGTGGTTAAGGCATTGGGCTACAGATTGGAAGCTCCCGGGTTCAAACCTCAGCACCCCCAACTTGCCACTGTTGGGCTCTTGAGCAAGGCCCTTGAGCCTAAATTGCTCAGATGTAAAAGTCACTCTATATAAAGGTGTTTGCTAAATTCTCAAATGTAAAGGCAAACTTGTTTGTATGTAAAGGGACTTACTGTTCATTGTGTAACTACACATATTGAGTGTATTACATGACTCGTGTTTATTGTGTAACTAGTGTCCTACGAAGCTAGTTTACATTGTGTATATACTGTAGTCCATATACCTAGTGTAAAACCAAGCCATTTCAAACTGGATTACTACGGCATGCACTCTTCACATGCTAATTTATTTAGACGAAACAATAATAACATGGCACAACACTTCTGTGGATTAATGAAGTGATAATGCCATCACAGTTACTTGTGGTACAAATAAGTTCATCAATAAATACACAATCAGCTCCTCAACACTAATTACGGCAAATACAATGCTAACCGCTAATGGGATTCATATTTGGGATTGAAGAAGGGAGCAAAGTCATTAGGGGTTTGATTAGATGGTGAGGATTAACATTTATGATACGGTCACACGCTTAGAAGTGTTTTGCAGACTGCAGTGTGTTGTTCTGCACATTTGTAGAGACAGTTTCTCATGCTGTTTGCTTTGTGTCGTCCGATAATCTCTGACGCCTTTAATCAGGTAGGCACACATGCTGTGACCCAGGGAAATAAAAGCGCAGTGACAAAATCAGTATTTCTTTCTGTCAACAACGTCCCGATTTTGCGAAGGAACTTGCAACATTTCAATTACTCTCAATGTGTTGCAGGTTTTATATATGCAGTAGTGCAGTACCTTCAATTTCAAATTAAAATGAGTACTGGGAAAAAGCATTCAGTCTGTAACAGCAGTAAAGCGATATAAAGGCTTAAATTGTAGGTGGGATGCAGACTCTTTACCAGAATACTGCAGGCTTTAATCTTCCTCTGGACACAGCCTCTGTTCTCTAGAGCGAGGCAGAACTCTTGACTTGCTTTAAGGACACTGCAAAACCGCACCCCTCCCTTTTCTCTCACAAAAGCACGACTGCTTCGAATACAAAATGGGGCTCCTCATAGTGTTCCTCCTAGCGAATGAGAATGAAACAAACGCAATGAGAAAATGAGGGTGGCTGTCTGTGAGTGGCAGAACACGTCGGGTTTCACAAAATATATGCATGCTATATAATCTGCTTTTATCCTGCCTTAATACTGTATTTCTATTGGACTAGTCTTCGAAGTATGGACGTTTCTCTGAGCTCAATATATCGTTTTAAGGTCCGAAGTAAAACTTCACAAGGAATATTTAAATTTTTCATTACAGTAAGTATGGATGGCGTAAAAAAAATGGTAGCTTAGCAACTGCTCCTAGGCTTTATAATCAGAGGATTGTGTAGGCTGTTCATTCAGAGATGCTCAAAGCCTACGTACACACAATATTTCTATTTATTTACTTGTTTCTGATTATATAATAGCACCTGATTTTTGCATTTCATCTTTTTTATGCATACAATTATCCTCTTGAACCTTAACCTTAACTGCTAACTGCTGCACGGCTTCCGCAATGAATCCTTAACTCAGCTAAGCATTGAAACACTCCTATGTTAGAGACTATTAGTAAATGATCACATAGGCTTAACAAACAGAAATTCAGTTTTAGCTCAGACTAAACCAGTGGAATTGTTATTTAGAAGCAACACCTTCATAACACACTCTAATGAAGAAGAAAAAAAGTACCACATTGTATCTTTCAGGGAACAAACTCTTGTTCCTGACATGGTTCCCCCAAGGGCACATCTTTTGTACCTGTAATGTATCAAATAATTCCATGTACATGATTATATATAATATACAGTACAGTAAATTGAATATTGAGTGGTCTTTAAATAATGTAGTCATCTGTAGAGTAAGGTGTTTATCTGACAATGTATAGAAATTATTAAAATTAAAACAGCAGACCTTCTTGAAAGGAGGTTCTCGTAAAATCAATCTGTTTGACACATACTGTAGAAGTGAGACTGAAATATAACACTTTGCCAAAAGGAAATCTCTAATGTCAAGGTACAGTAGGTCTTCCCCTTTTAATTAATTTTTCATTTTCGCAACATCTGTGCCTATTTATCTGTACGCTAATGCACCCGCATGCCTCATCATCTCTCAAGATTAAAGGTAGCAGTTAAACAATAAAAATGAGTGCTTTATGTTTTATGGCATGTGCAATATGTGTGTTAGTAATAGTGATCTGTTGCCTGTGGAGCCTTGTGTACTGCGAAGAACTACTCAGGCTTGGAGAAGAAGCTGCAGATGGAGCAAGCATGGCTGGAGCGTGTGCTACCTTCATGAGCACACATCTTCAAACTCAAGACATTCTGTCAGCCAAAGCAATTTCCATCAGTGCAGTAAGAGTGACTGCCTCTGACAGCTGAGCATCTCTACCTGCCAAATGTCTGCATGTGTGGAGCACCAACGAAATGGATGGAGATAAAAGAGAAGGAACAAAGATGACAAATATATAGAAAGAAAATAGGAGGAAACGAGAGAGGGAAGATGAGAAAGTAAGTGGGACATTGAGAAAAAATACAGAGGAAAAGATAAAAAATGAAAGGGGAGAGAAAGTGAACAGTAAATGAGATAGACGGTGAGGAAGATAAGAAGGAGAGACAGGGAAAGAGAGAGAGAGAGATGGGGAAATGACAGACAGAAAGATAAGTAAGGAAGGTGGGGCAGAGAGGCGAAATTGAAAAATGAAAGGAATGAGGAAAAGAGGGTGGAAAGGATAACAAAGACAGGAACAGAGCGATAGAGAGAGCAAGACAGGAGAGGAGATAGGGAAGGGTGAAAAAGATGGAGACAAGAAGAATGAGTGATGGAAAGATAAGAGAGAGAGAGAGAGATAAGAGAGAGAGACGGAAGAGAGCCAGACATGGAGAAAGACAGAAATATGAGAAAGAGAGACAGGAAGAAAGCGTGTGTGAAAGATGAGATGAGATAAGAGAGGGAGGAATTGAGAGATGGAATGATGAGGCAGAGAGGGGGGGGGGTGGTGAGGAAGAAAGAAAAGACCAACGCTGCACTTGTTTAAACAATGGATTAACTAATGTCTGTGAATATATTCATGGCGCAAATGAAAAGTAACTCAGCGCGCAGAAACTGTGAAAGATGTGCAGCGGGCTTTGCGCTGAGACTGACATGTTTGCGTGAGAGCAGCGGCAGCGACTGCGCTCGGAGCCGTGACGTCAGCAGCGCTCTTAATGATGCAAGGCAGAAGGGCGCGCGGCTGCTGACACCCCGCTCACTCAGCGCTCCGCCAGCGCCCGCGCACCCAGCTCGCACCGCGCCACGCGCAGGTAAGTCCCGCTCATATTTCATACAGGACACTTTTTATATTTTATTAATTTTTTGAAAAAAAGTGGAAGCTCTGGCTACATCTTAAACCGTATCCTGCTGTGTTTAAGTGTTTAAAATGGGCAAGAACCTGGCACAAAATTAATTAGAGATTTCACCTACAGTGAAGTAACCAACAGGAAAATGCGGTTTGGATCGTAGCCATGTCTTATTGATTAACAGAGTTCCGGATTGCTTCCCAAACCCTAAACGCATGTGCGCTCCTGAACAGAGTGTCCTCCGCCGTACGCATAGGAACAAACTCAGAAGTGATTCTGGTGTGCAAATTGTTACATATTTGATAATTACGAGTTGGTGTTCTGGAATGCATTCATTTATAGTGTTTAAATAAAGTAAATCTCATTCACTGGCTCAAGACAAGCCAAGCCATCATCCCTCTTCATCCTCACACACCGGCTCTCCTCGCCC
>JAOVVB010000052.1:17428192-17477422 GCA_028570985.1 Heterobranchus longifilis
TCTGCTTAATTCTCCTCACATCAACATGTAATGCCTTGTCTGACTTAATAGACGGTCAAATAACAGTCAAGTGCGTATGTGCTTCTTGCCAGAGCAAGATGAAAAGCAGAAGGTAAAGCTCGCTGGCTCAGAGCTCTCGCTCAGGGCGCCGACTGGAAACGCGGGACGAGCGATGTATGTTCATCTGTGTGACTGGCACGTCTCCTCTCTGTCTATCGAAAGCACGCGATTCCAGTTACACTAATGGCGCTGTCCACGTAGCCTGTAATGTTCTTAGGAGACTCTTAGCAGAGATGCAGAGAAACGGAGGAAACTGGAACTTTAGGACCGTGTAGAACACGAGAAAGCAAATCATCATCGGCAGGAAAAGAAAAAAGGTGAATAAAACATAACAGGAGGCTAGAACGAGCCATGGGCCATCCTGCTCCTTGGGCTATCCTGCTCCTTTTGATTTATCTGGACCCGTTGAGTGTGCTGTGCACGTCGACAGCAAAGCGCACGAAAGTGGCACCGCGGCGGACCGCCAAGGCCAAGGAGCTGAACGGCACCGCGAACTCCCCCGCGCCCGCTGCCCCGCCTGCGCCCGTTCCCGTTCCCGCTGCGGGTCAGAACCACGACACGTGCCTGGGCTACTACGACGTGAGCGGGCAGTTCGACCGCGAGTTCGAGTGCAACAATACGGACCACCGCTACTGCTGCGGCTCCTGCTACCTGCGCTTCTGCTGTCAGTTCCGGGGCAACCGGCTGGACCAGCGCACGTGTAAGAACTACAACAAGCCCGACTGGGTGAAAACCGCGGCACCGTCACCTGCACCGACCAGCGAGCCGTACGACCCGAGGGCCGACCAGACCAACACAGCGGTGTACATCACGTGTGGCGTCATAGCCTTCGTCATCGCGCTCGGAGTGTCGGCTAAGATCGCCTACGACAAGGCCACGAGGCCGCCTCAGGAAATGAACATACACAGGTGAGTGTCAGGACTAAAGACACGCCCCAAAAACCGCATATGACTTTATATTATGGACATAATTATAACGGTACTCCGTTTACACTGAGTGGTGTGCTATATTCACATCATCGTTAATGCAGGAATATTGAAATTAAATTAGAAATTTGGAAAATAAATTAGCTTATTAAGTCTGTTAAAATGATTAAAGGTAAAATTAACATGTATTCTGGAGCATTGCACTAAATATTACACTAATTGTGTACTTGTGGACACAAGTCACCACATGTGTCAAAGACGTTTCCAATACAGTTTAGACACTGCTTGTGAAAAGTGTAACAAGAGAAACTTCACAGCCAGAGTTATTTACTTAAGTAAATAAATCACTGCATACACGCAGAATACAGTATACAATATCTAAAAAGCCAGATGCCTTAATGCCTATCTAGTTAACTTCTGAAAGTTGTACAGAAGTATACAAATCTATATGAAACTCTACATGAACTTATAGTCACTGTTCAGCAGATTTTATATACAGTACCCTCTCCAATTTAGTATGCGATGACAAATGATTGAAGTCTCTAAAGCCTGTGAACAGGGTTTTGAACACAAAGTTTTATCATCACTAAGCACTTGACCAAAGCAACTATTTCTCCTGAAAACTCCTGGTTTTGGAGATAGGAGCTTTCTGAGTAAATAGCAACCTGTGCAGTCTTCCTTTTCTGTAGATGTGCCTCTTTTTCGCATCGCTGCCTGCATGCAATATTAGATGTGGTATGAGCTGGTCGTGACCAGATTCCCAAGTGAGGCTGAATATTCGTCCTTATGTGGTCATCAGTTCTAGCCAAACACCCCATGCATACGGTCAAGAAGGAGACTTTACAGTTCATTGACTGTACTTCAATTTTAGTTTTAATTTCAAGTGTTCAATAAAAGCTGATTTTATAACAACACCCCCCTGACTGGGCACATCATAAAGCATCACAATTCATTTATGAAGGAGAAGATGATCTCTAGCTCTCACATTATTCTTTCCAGCACATGGACAATTTCATGTCTTAGTAATAAGCAAATGAGGGCAAAAAGCTGATGGGGTATGTTATTCTCGGAATCATACAGTATATTCCCGCTGTCATGTAACCATGGCTGTGTGACACAGCGGCAGGGTTAGAGGCAAGGCAAGGCGCTAGTGATGAAAATGTGTCCACCAGTGAACTCAATAAATCCAGCGTGGTAGATAAATTGATATGCCACATATATTATTGAATATTTCTCAACTTTTCATTTTGCTCCTCAGCATTGATCAATATTGCTGAGTTTTATAGGTTTAAAGATTCACTAGGCTGGCCTGTTAGTCTCTGAGTCCTAAATGCATTTTAACAAATGTTTTAAATGCCAATGTCACATTTTACACATTACCGCATAGCATTATATTGCAACATATTGCATCATATCATATCAGTGAAACATTGTCATATCTGTTTCATATAAGATATTTATTTTTATATATCTGAATTCAATGATAATATGCACATTCAAAAAAACCCAAAATATTTTCTATAAAACCAGTGATTAAAAAATCAGGCAGTAGTGGTGAAGGAGGTTCTTATAGTTGTGGTGGTTGTAAACTGTGGCTTTTGTGTAAATATTCAAATCTTCAGAGCAAACAAATAAACACGCAGAATATGAATGTAATTGGAAAGTGTGGAGTTGACATTTCCATTATGCTAATGGAGCGGAGGGAGCAAATGGCAAAAAGATTGGGTTTCTCTGTATTAAAAAAAAGAAAGAAAAAAAACCATCATAACGCAGCATCCATAATCTGGAATTATTCAGAATTTCAAACACTACCCATAGATGTATACTACAACATCATTTTAAATGATAAAGTGCTAAAAACCTATGCAGGCACATCACATTCACTTGTACTTGCATGTCATTATTTTGCTGCGCTGTTGCACTGTGTTAAACTGCATGAGCAGAGGAGTTGTAAATCATTCCTGTTTGCAATGTTTCTGTGTGATCGCTTCCTGCAGAGCCCTAGCAGATATTTTGAGGCAGCAAGGACCCATTCCTATATCCCAATATGACTGTGAAAACTTTGCAGCAATGAACAGCTCATCCAAAGACGACACTCCACAGCGGACAGGCTCCAAAAACCACTACACTCCTGTTCACACATCCAAATCCAATCATGGTGAGATTCTAGACAACACTCTTGATTCCTAATACTGTTGCTTTCAAACGAAATGGGAAAATCTTTATATAAAGTCATCTTCTAGCATGATGAGCTCATGAGAGTATAGTAATAAAAAAAATAAAATGTATCAAAAAGCCAAACTAAGATATCAAGCTGTATTCGATGCTGCTGTGTATTTATTTAAACTGATACAAGTTCAGTCTCGGCTTGTCTGTCTCACTCAAAGCCATGCTGTGTTAGACTGCTGTGTTAACCATATATCAGAGAGCTCTTTGATGGATGTTTATGGGTTTCGGTGTTGTCGAGGTGCCAGACATGTGTCACTCAAACAGTGGATAATTAATGCTGAAGCCAGAACAGTTAAAAATGGGCTAACGTGTGTGCTTCATTTCTGCACTGCAGATTAATCTGGCATGTTAACCCTCGTTCATCAGCTGATTTTCCCATGCCAAATTCAGGCACATGCATAAATAGTTGTGCAATTATGAGCTGGTTAGCATTTTGGTATCGATTCAAACTGAATGCTGTCACTGGTTCAAAAATCTTTTCCTTCACAGAATGTGAAGATTTGGGAAGGGTAATTTATTTTGAATCAGGTTGTGTTCTTGGTATTCTACATAATTAATCATTATATCTATAGTATGAATTTCATAATGGCCTTATTAATGAATAATAAAGTACTTTTTTGTGTTGTAAGATGGGTGTTCAGGTCAAACTGAGACTTTTCTCATGAATCAAATGACTTCAGGAACAGTATGGTGATGAGACTCCTAGGTGCAGTAAAATATTTGAATGATGCAAACGTTTTAAAGAAAGCTGTATGTTAATAAATGATGATCCCAACATTTAGCTAGTGGATCGCATGATTTAAAAAAAAAAAAAACGATGGGTAACTTGTTCGTAAACTTGCAAAAAAAAACAAAAAACAGATCTGTCTGTGGGAACGGTGCACACAATCATCCACAAACACCACTTGCACATTACAGGAACTCGGCTGGGGAGTTCCTGTAACTCGGGTGTTATCGCCACATCCCCAATATAGTCCTGACCTCGGCCCTAAGTTATTTACACATGTTTGTGCCGGTAAAGGATTTCCGGGGAGACCAGCGTTTTAAATGTGAAGCAGACAGTCTGATCCTGACTTCAGCATCCTGAAAAAACTTTCTACCTTGACGGTATCATACATAGTAGTGAAAAACTGGGATATGTGCATTAGTGTAGCAGACGATAATATAAAGAAATAAAGGGTGTTTTACTCGCGTTCTGTCATGCTGCACAATCAGAAGTCCCGGATTGACATGAACACCCCTAGAATATATTGCCAGATATAAATTATCAAGGATTTTAGGAAGCTTCTCCATTCTAGTTAAACAAATTTTCCATTTTCAATCACCTAAAGATGTTGGAGCCTTGGGTGGAGACTAAGAAATTTCACACAGCTCAGTCACAAGTGTTTGATTCCTTCGATCTGCAGACCGTGATGCGAAGGACTGAATGTGCTGTGTGTTATGTTGAGCTTGGTTGTCCTTGTTGACCTTGTCTTGTCATCATAGCACTTGAGGTCACCTATCACCGAGACTCACTACGAGAGAGTGCTTGCACTAGAGCCTTTGACCGACATTAGATTTACTGAAAGGCTGCAGGGCAGTGTGGGAAATTAATACATAAATTGGAGTCTTGTGCACGTATGTGCAGTACAATGACAGTGTCAGTACAAACATAACATGGATAATGACCTGCCCTGATGCAGTATGGGAATAAACTACAATGCATTCTTATCCAGTGCATACTGATTCACTTTATAGGATTGTTCGGATTTTTTTCAGGACTTTATGTGTGTCCTTTTAGAATTGTGATTGAAAGCTTGTCCTTGCTACAGGGATAATTGGATTAATTAATATACTATTATTATACTAATTAATAGGTAAAAAAAAAATTAGACAAAGCAGAATGAAGCCTTAATATTAAACCTCTTAAAACTACCAAAAACAATAAATTTTATTGCTGTAGGTCAGTATATCAGTGCAATGGTCCCTCCATGTACACGTGTCTGCTCTTCTAGAATGCTTTAAGAGATGCATGGAATTCACATTACTTGTTAAACAATGATTCAACATGTGGGTTGCCAATTATTTCATATGTGGGTTGGATATTTTATAATTATATGTGTTACCTCTCCCTTTCGCTCTCAATCTCTTTCTTACTCTCCCTCTGTCTCTCTCTCCCTTTTTTTTTTACATCATGGCATCTATATGTGTTCCCCAGCAATTAAAATTAAAAATGTGCTGCCATGATCTCTTATATATGTACTGTAGTAATGAGTGAGATTTCCCCCATGGGGTTTGACAACTCTCACATGCATCCAGAGACGAGGACGTTAACACCTGCTGCATCAGTCCGCTTTTGCTCCAGGACACACCTGAGGCAAAGTGTTACATCAAACACACACTTGCACTGACAGCATCTAGAAGGTGTTGTCATTTAAAGGTTCCTGTGACGTGACTGAAGGCTAAAGTTGATTTTATAATACCCCAGGGAGATTAATAGAACGGTTGGTTATATTTAGCCAAAAAAAGCTGCATAGCGGGGCTTTATAATGAAGGCTTAGCTGGATCACTCAGTTGCTCCCGTCAGCTGCCGCGGTGACGCTCTAAAGACATAGTGCCTGGTTCGTTTGGTGGCTTTGTTCAATTTGAACCACCCTGTCACACAGTCAATTATTTGATTCCTATGATGTGTCAGACCTCGCCTGGTCGAGCACAAGGCAGTTTTACTGAATTTGTTTTGCCGGGCTTGTCCGACGGTTACTGGTGATCAAAACTGCTTTTGAAAGCTGGAACAGTGAAGTTACTGAATAGAGCTTGTGTAAACAACCTATTACAAGACCAGTCCATATTTCATTTGGCGGTTCTGCCTTGCTCCATTTCACGCATCCCTTTTAGCTCTGAACAACACTAATATGATTTTTTTTTATAATTCAGTGTAGACCATGGAATTAATAATAGTCCAATATCTCTTGTGTCCTCAGTCTCATGGTATAATTGAATATTTTCATGGAAGCTGAAGCCTCCTATTCTTATTTCACCAGCCACTGTGTCATGTAATTGCCTTCGGATTATAAATCTGATGGGTTTAAGCTTCCAAATGGCATCCAAGGTTATCAGTGGGATATCAGATAGAGTATAATACTTAGTACTGCACTGGCAATTACAATGTCAAGAGCAGAAATACCACTTCAGGATGCATGCAGGATTCCGATAGTCACCCCACTTGCACAAACAAGGTGACTTCATGTCTGAAATATAGAAAGTCATAAATCTGGGTGCTGAGGGAATTATGCTGTTTATGGCATTCAGCTTCTGTTTACCCTTAAAGAAGCGTCAACTGAAAGTGCATATGCTGGCTGCGGACATCACTCACGGTAGACTCACTCGTTTCAGGTGGACACTATTCGAAGGAGAGCAGCCGCGGTGGAGGAGGACACGACCTCCATAACTTCATCTCGTCTGGCTTCGTGACTCTAGGGAGAGGCCATGCGAAAGGTAATACTATGCGTTCTTGTGCAAAATAGGCAAACATATCAGACTGAAATATATTTTGAGGGCTATTTGGGCTTTTTAATGCTTACTGGAGTGTAGTGCACTCAGGTTTGTTAACAGAAAAGTGCTATTAGCGTGATAAAGTCTAACTCTTATAATCAGCATAACTGAATGCTGCCTGCAGATCAAGTGCTTTTACCTTAGCTCTATGCAAATGTTTATGACAAACACTTAACTGGATCCCTTTAAAAAAAAAAAAAAAAAAGATGAACATAATTATATTAACTTCTGGTTATAAAGCAGGTAAGATAACACATGCTAATTTCATTTCATTATCTAAATCCAATCTCGAAGAATTAACACCAGTGAGCAATTACTGTATACTGTGGTTTACAGCCTAAAGCTATGATGTGATATTCATGATTTCATTTAGCCGATGACTCTAGTGTCTGCTCAAATCTCCTGACATAAGGCTTTCTCAATTCCAGATCACACACTTGGAGATTAACATGCTTTTATTTTAATGCGTATAGACCTTCAGCAATATTATAGTGAAGTTTCTCTTTTGGTAAACAGACCCATGCCTCAGACATGTCGGTGATGTATATTTGTTGCCGGGGAGATTCACTTCCCGGCATTACCAGTTGGTCCTTTCTTTGCCGTAAAGCATTATAGCGAGGCTGGGCGTCTCTGAGTAGCGTCCATCGCCTATATAAATCAAGAGCTACCCTAGAAATAAAGCAGCACAGATCATACGTCCATGCGAGCTGGAGGAGAAAGGAAGGCGTGAGCTGCATCACAGCCAGTCTCCATTAGGTACCATTTATCTGCCTGCTTTTTTTTTTTTTTGCTACTACAAAGCAATGATCTGAAATCCATTTCTTTTTGTTTGCTGTGACTCATTCCCCCACCACTCCACCCGGGTGGTTTGTTTTTGCTTTTTCCGTGTATGAAAGTGCCCTTTTTGCAGAGGCCTATTCACCTGTGTGCCGCCAAGACAGAAATGTTAGTTATTTTTAGAGATGCTTGATGAGGTATGAACAGGGAAGGTATTGGTGTATTTCCAGAATGTGCATTTTTAAAGACATGAATACAATCACCGCTCTCATATTAAAGTAGTGCTACTGGCTGTGCAGCTTTCAAAATGTGTGTGTTTTTTTTAACTTCTTTGTACAAAGTTCTTTTTTTGGTCTATTCTATAAAGGTCAGCTTTGTCTCCGTACATAATGCAAAATCATTTAGATGGAGCTGAACCCTTTGAACACGAGCGAGCGTTCATTTCTTTTGCTTTCTTTCTTTCTTTCTTTCTTCCTTTTCTGGTATGCTATCTCTCAGAATGTTTGTTTGCCTTGCAATATTAATGTCTGGAGCAAAATTACAACAGTGGTTTGTACATCAGAATACATCCCCACAGAGTGTCGAACATAATTAACTGAATTTGGATTCGACTGCTGTTGTAAATGAAAGTGGACTTTTTGTGCATTGGCATCCACTTTGTTAAATTAGACTTGTTGTCCTTCTCGACATCCTCTTCTATCCTTTTCTTTTCCTCTCATTGACAACATCAGACAACATCTTGTCATCCTTGTCATCCTGCCTCCAGGCCACTTGACACATTGCTGCTTCCATTTTTAAGTAGAAACCAGTCGTGATCAAAGCAAACGAAACCTATTGATTACAGACTTTTTTGTGTGTGTGTTGGCCTTTACACACTGAAGATCCTTCTGATGCAAGAATCAAGGCAAACAGGAAACTAAGAGATTATTCCTACTTATATTTTTTTAAGTGAAAGGGCAGTCAAGCGTGTAAATTAAAGCTTGTACCATGTGCACAAGGGAGTTTTTTGGTGAAGCTCGGTATTAAATAATTAGCAGTTTGTTTTGGTGCCTAATTATAGCTAGAGACTTTGTTGTTTGCTGCTCTCAGGAAGAAAGCAGGGAATGTCAGAACAAGGACAAAATGGGCTCCATGATACGTAGCTGCAGACTTCACCTATGGTTGCTCGCAGAGCACGTTGCAAAACTTTCAAGAAGTTTACTTCTGCGTCCATGTAACCTATAGCGCTTTGCTCTTTTTCAGAATGCATCCAATTTCTAAATGCTTTTATTATAAGAATGTTCTCACTTTTGGATTGAACCAATCTACTAGGAGTTATAAAAGAAGACATCTTCAAATGAGACTTCTGAAGATTACCCATCTGTTTGAATCTCAGAAGGATTATCTGGTGTGCCACCAAAAAGCACCCTGTTTGAATTCGACCACAAACACAGTAAGGTACTAATTTTTATTCCTTGAACCCAGCATGGAGAAAAGTAATGCTGTTAAGTATAATATTCACCTATTCTTTAGACACACTGCTCTGAAGCATCATCCAGGGGCAGGAGGAAAAAAAGACGAACCGATTGGTTTGTCAGACTCTGACCTTTGCTTTTGCTTTGTGAATATAGAATAGCTCCCTAAAGAAAGCTGTTCATTCTTTTCAAGCTACTCTTATCAACATTCAGTTGCTTATTCAGTCTCACTTTCAATAGACTCCGGCTCCATCCGTCAGCTCACGCAATCAAACGCTGCCATCAGCTCATGCGGCAAGGCGAGGGATGAGACTGCAGCAGGACGTTCTTATGGGATCTCCTTTGTCTTGTGCTGGCCTGAAGAAGTGGTCCAGGGGATACAAGGCCTGGAGAATCGCTCGCCATGAACAGTATTTCCCTAAGCCGTGCACACACTGGTAGAATTTAATGAGGAGCAGCCATCTGTTCAGTATGCTTTTAGAGGAAACTTGCTCCAGTGCTTCCTCATTCCACTTTCCGGGAAAGTAGTGAAGCGCTACATTTTAGCCATCCATAAATGTCCACATGCACCTCAATCTCTGTTGCATTCCTCCAGTTTGAGAAAACACAGTCGTCTGAAATATCTGCTCTAGTAATGAAAAGAAACCTCAATCGACTCTGTTCAAATGGGTTGTAGTGATGGGAAGTTTTTTCTTTTGATCAGAAATAAAATAAAATGTAAAATTTTCAATAAGCAGACCCCCAGCATGTCTACATACAAAATTTTTGGCTATAGTTTCAGTAAAAAAAAAAATGCAGCTAAGGACACATAATGATAAACAGAACGAGCAGCTCACCATCGTATCTTTTGGTCAGAATCGTTTGTTCTTTTGTCACGTGACGCTACGCAGTGCATTACACAGGAAACAGAATTGAGCGGTTCTTCTCATGAGTCTTCTAGTTCGAGTCATTCATTCTTTTGAATCTATTGCACTGCATAGAGTCTATTGGAGTCACAAGACAAAAGAACGAACGATTCGGACTAGAAGGCTCAACGGTAACAACTCCTTTCTGTTTCCTGTTACATAACCTACGGAGGTTTTGCGATGCTTTGCACATGCGCGGCCAGTAGAAAACGAATTCATCACTCTTTCATTCTTCTGAGTCACGTTAAAGACTCACTCAAAAAAAGCTAATCTTTCATGAACGACCCATCACTAATAGGTTGCATGAAAAAACTAAGGATCGAGAATTGCTGTTTGTATGCTTTAAAAGTGATTAAAAGTTGTGCTCTTTACAATCTTTGATATATTTTCAGTAAAAAAAACAATGTTTTATACTTTATTTTAAATAAAGGATGCACATTTGTTTAAATATCTATTGATAACTTGTATTGATAATAATTATATACGTTTGCATACTGTATGTAGCCAATCCAATTAAGAATATGTGGCAAGACTTGAAAATTGATGTTCACAGACGCTCTTCATCCAATGGGACTGAGCTTGAGATATTTCACAAAGTAAAATAGACAAAAGATTTTACTCTCTACATATGCAAAGCTGGTAGACACATACCCCAAAAGACTTGGAGTTGTAATTGCAGAGAAAGGTGGATCTATAAACTATTGACTCGAGGGGATGAATACAAATGCACGCCACACTTTTCACATATTTATTTGTAAAAATTTTTTTAAATGTTTTTAATTTTCTTTCCACTTTACAATTATGGGCCACTTTGTGTTGGTCTAACATGAAATTCCAATAAACTACATTTAAGTACATTTTGTGGTAAGGTGACAAAATGTGGAAAAGTTCATGGGGTATGAATACTTTTGCAAGGCACTGTACAAATTTATTTGTGGAAACGAAAACGAAAGCTTATACAGCTTATACATAAAATATTTAAGCAGTTTGTTTGAAATGCGTCACTCCTTGCTTGATATTCACACAGCATAGTAAAGCGTTGGATCTTTTAACTTTCTTGATTGTTTTTAATAACCGTGGACGGGATTTGATTATATGCATTGCTTTGAAGGACATGAGTGACACTCAGCGTAAGTGGTAGCTTGAGATGTTTAATGAATTTAAGTGATTTATCTATGATTGCGCAGTCATTAACACATACTGCCTTGTTGCTGAAGGAAGACAAAAAAAGGGCTTCGTGCACGATTGGACATTATCTTATGGAAAAATGTGGCGCTGTTCAATTTCACAGCCATAATGGTGTGTGACTTATTGGCATCCCTGTGGGATCTGTTACCATTCAATACGCTTATTTTTATTCAGGAGGAGTAGATGAGTGGATTACCTGTCCACACTCGAAAATAGATGACTGTTTGCTATTGGCTGGAATGTTGGTTTGTTTGAGTGGATTTCATAATCTACTCTTCAAATTGCACAAGTGAAGTGTGCACAGATGATTTACAGCGGTTTAATAGTTCTCTCGTTCCTTATTCATTCTGTCTGATTTTATGAAACTCTGAGTGTTTGTATCTTCATAACTCACATATTTCTCCAGACAGTAATACTGTGTGTTTTTGTTTGTGTGTGTGTGTGTGTGTGTGTGTGTGTGTCTTGGTTGGAGCGGAGATTGGAGCTGGTGATTATGATCTGTGGGCAGGTGACTTGGCTGGGCTGTCAGAATCCTTACCAGAAAATTCATTATGCTGACAGCAAACAGGAAATGCCTCCCTCTGTGCCCATAAACAGCAAAGTCTCTAAATGTCAGCTCAGTCGTCCTCTGGTCCAGCTGTCTCACTCAATACCCCCTGTGTGCTGAGAGCCCTGTCTCCAAACCTTGGAGCGAAATGCTAGTTAAGTCACTTTCAATATCTACATAACATTGCAAGTGTTTCTAGCTATTACAGGACACAGCCTCCATTAAGGCTCACGCTTGGCAGTATGCAGTATATTTAAATGCATGCAGTTGTTGAAAAAGAAGCGTATAGTGTAGATTATACAGCAGTTAGTTCTGACTGAGTAATCAGATTGGACGAGAGGCATTCCATGACTGGAGAGAATAGGCGTTTAACTATACTGTAGGTATCACTCCGTGTCCCAGGTGTTCTAATGAGCGTTAATTACAGTACTTTGTCAGTCGTCAACAGGGATAGAAGTAGGTCAGCACGGTCTGCAGTACTGAGGGGAGAGCAGCTACCGGCCAAAACCCACATTCAAAACCAATCATAGAAGCACTTTCAGCAAGAAAACACACGTAATAATGTTATATCATCTCAAACAACAATTTAATAATTTCTTCTACGTTGTTCTGAATCATCTTTGACCCGACTGTGTTCTTTAATTCACGGATACAAATCTAACTAACTTCTAAGACAAGGCTGAATCCCAAATCCAGGCTCCTACTTGTCGTTTGGAACAAGTGATTCTACACCATAGCATCGTAGCCTTCCATTTCATTCTATTTAGGATTTAACCTTGGGACCAGAATTTAGAGAAAAAAAAAAGAGAAACTTACGAGATTTAAAGGACTGACTACCACCCCCATGGGTTATTCTCCTCACCTTTTTGCTACGTAGTACCAGTAATAATTTAAAGCTACTTTCACCCCTGTTAATTACACTAACTGTCGGTCAGCAGCTCCGCCAGTCGCGGGTAGTTAGTTCTAATAGGCGCAGAAGGATACGTGTTGGTGGAGCAAAATAACTGGTTAAATAGACAAGCAAATTATAATCTGTTGATAATAAATTGCATTTGTGGATTTGTTGTATACTGTAAAAGGAATATCACACTCAAGGTTGAGCCGTTGTGTGGAATATCAGTATCAATGCCTCGAGTGTGATATTACTCAAGCATAGTCTGCTTTGGAACCTCAAATATGCACTTCAGTTTTGTAGAGCTCTGTAGTGTCACAGAATATTTTTTTCCAAGGTTCTTCCAAGTTACCACACATTTCTCTGTATTGTGCCGTGGACTTGATCAATTCTCGATTTCTTTTTCTTGCTGTCCTCTGAGTTTGACCATAAGACCAATTTACAGGTGGCATTTGCTGAATTGCTTGCTGAGCCTTGAAATCCTCAAAAGCTAGTGGTAATGTATTGTAGAACGGGCGTGGAAAGTGGAGAAAAATTGCAATAACTAGCTCAGGCCAATACAAGTAGACATGGAGGGTATACCAGAGTCTCTCATGGCTGAAAATTGACTTCTATTCATTTCAGCTCCTTTTATCACATGTGGAAGGATTTCCTGCTCATTTCCTGTTGAGAGAGAAAGTAAAAACTACCCCACTGCCCACTTATAGTATGACGAGTACGAAATGTTCGAAAACCAATAACAAGTATGACAGAAAATGGGCTGAGGCACTGAGACGTTTCACTTCAGGGTTCATATTCCTTTATGTTGATTTGCTTGAGTGGATTTTTCTCGCCTTCTTTATGGCGTTGGGTTTCCTATATCCTCGCCACTATGAAGTGGTTTGTAGTCCGCAAGCTCGGACGTGCCTGTGGAAAAACAGCAACAGTGATTTTATGCTCCGTTTAACATTGAAATTGAGTACGATTAATGTGTGAGCAGTTCCAAGACATTTATTCTTAAATTTTCTTTCAAAATGATGTAATTTTTTTAAGCGTTCAAAAAACTGGGATGTTCTGCAACAATCTGGGCATCGTCTCCAAAATGTGAAGTCACCGTTTTATCATTAGAGGAAGTGCAGATATGATATGCAGCAGTTGAAACATAAAGAGAGCTTTTCAGGCTAATTTCCCTCATGCACAATTTACCGTTATTATAAATCTGTGGGTCATGTATGTTTGAAACTGATAAAGAACAGCCAATGGCCCCCTAATCACCACTCTTATTATTCTCCTCTTTGCCACTTTGAGGTACTATTTACTGTACAAGCATGGTTGGTGTAATTGCTATACATACATTTCATATAATTATGAACCTCCAAAGTGCATAATTAATAAAACACTGTCCATAGAGTAACATAATATGTAATATTCAAATGATTCTTTTTCTTTTCAGATTATTATTCCCTATTAATATAGATAACAGACTTTATACAAGTAATGAGCAGCAGTGCTCTGAAAAATCTCTAAGGGGAAAATAATAATTATCACCTCAGTTCTCCACCTGAACTGGCTTGTCTTATATACATTTCATAATTATATGTGCTTTTTTGTTTTACTCACTGAAGTTCTGACACACTGTGCTTAATTTGTAGGGATGGGAATCACCAGGGACCAGCAATACAATATTATCACGATACCTAGATACCAATTTGATTTGTATTGCGATCTAGTTGTATCGCAATTTCATAAATATCCCACTTCATTCTTGTTCTTAATTCTCTAAAAATAATTTCTGGTAAATAATTCTCTCCTGCCACACAGGACACTGTGCTACCTGCCAGTGTATGAATAGATGAGATCATGCCACCTATAGGGTTATAGATTTACCGCAACATTTTACCACCTCAAATGCAAACAAATATAAATCAAAAGATTTTTTGAAAAATCAGTGTTGGAGTCAGTGTCACGATACACAAATTGCCAAAGTTCTGTGTATTTCTTGTTGTGTGATTCAGCTCCAAATGTTTTTAGCACTGTACCTAGTGGAGAAATCTCAGGTGATCCTACTTTCGTTGGCCTTGGTTTGCAGCCTAACCTGTGGTTTACTGTTGAACAGTTAAGGCTAGGTGTAGCGTAGAGAAAACAGGTGCTGAATAAACTCTTAGGAAAGGACACATTCATGACCCAGAATGGCTTAGATTGGGAAGGAAAATGAACTTGTAAACACTCTACAAACATCCTTACTTACTTTATAATTGCGTCTAAAGGTGAAAAAGGAAATGCAAGGATTTGCTTTTTTGTCACGAATTACATTTACATCATTTTACGGGTGCTTTTTAATGCACCAGTGTGCCAGTATTACTGTAATAGATCCATTTTTATTAAATTGGATTGAAGGGAATTTATCTTCCTGATGGTATTATGTGTAACCAAGCTGTGGCTTAATGAACCCAGTGTGGCCTGATGTTCAAGGTGACCTTTACATAGCTGAAACCGAGTGATACAGAATATGGAATCATGGAATAATAACCATGGACCCGAGAAACTAAAGGAGGCAAAGCTGAATCATCCTAATTCCCAAGGGTATTTCCTTGACCTTATGGTATGTTCACCACATGTGAGGCAATCTCTAGTTTTCATTTGTGATCTATTATTCATATGGAAGCGGCAGGAAAGAAGACAGAGGCAGACCGCGGTTATCCCTCCGTCTCTTCTATCTCTTCTCCTCCATCTCACGTTCAGTCAGCATTGTATGGGGGTACAAATGGAACAATTGCTTTGTTGCCTGGAATGGAACATACCGTAGACGTGTGATTTTGGCCAAGACCTTCTCATGATCATTTGAGGATTTTGTTCAAGAGACATTGTCCGGGTATCAAATTAGAACGCAACAGCTCCGGTGATGACTGGTCAGGATATTTAATCAGAGTGTTGAATCACTGTGAAACTATTAGGATCTAACCATATAATTAGGATTTTCATGTATTGATATGAGCATAAAACAGATACACATGCTCAATAACAGTCAGCTAGGTAGCACTACTCATTCAGTTTAATTTTGCGTTTGAAGTTTAAAGTCATGCTCCGTCTCTTAATTGCAAGCATGTTAAATGAAGCGGTTAAATTAAGCGGTGCTTACCATTGGCTAGCACTTTTATTCAAACCAAGGGATACGAAATGTATAGCGTAGACACTTGTTCCTTTAAGTACTTTGCACTTTGACTGCACTTTGACCGCACTTGCAGTTTATCTTTATTATCATACTTGCTATTATATTTCGTGTGCATCTTCTCATTCACTGCTGATGACTATGATGGATGTGACAGCTCCATTAATCTCCCCAGTGGACTGTAAACCTAGGAGGGGTTTCACCAAGGCTAAACACAACAGTCATAATAGGCTGTCTGAACATGCAGTCTGGGCTTGAGAGCTCATTTATACCAGCCATCCATGCAACAGTTTCAGGGGAAAAACAAATCCATTACAAGGTGATAGTGAGTTGGAAGATACAAAGAGCATCTGAGTTCTTGCATATACCTGTAGTGTTTACTTTTGCAAGGCACTCTGCATTTCTATCACTGACTTTGTGGCACTCTTTCTAAACGCACAGGCTATACTCAGTAGTGTCTGTAATGTTTGTAACGCCTTTGCTTAAGCAGGGCAGTGTTAGACATACTGTAGCATGCAGACAGGACACTAATCCTATACATCCTAATAACACTACAGTATCTGCACAGAATTATATTTACCTGGGTTCCTCAGGTAATGTGCTTATGTACAATCTGTGACTTTATTTCTGTCCATATTGGTCACATGAGTAGTTTTCCCAGGTCCCCTCTGAAAATAAATTACAGGATGAATTGCCTACTTAAAAAAAATAATAATTTTTTAACCAAACTCAGCAATCATCTCATAAATCATGGAAAGTGCAACCGATTAGAAAGATTTTATTGCTGTCCAGGTGTGAGAGTTTTATCTTAGAGAAGTATATTAAAAATAGTAATAAATCTATCACTATCATCCCTCTGATAAACTCATGCACTCCGAATAGGGCTTATGTGTGACATATGGTTGTTGAGTTTGTTTGGTTATTGCATAAAGGTTCTATGCAAAGCAGGAAGGTCGGGGATGTGGAACAGCATCGCTCGAGCACTTAGTTTCTATTATACCTGACTGAAGCAGCCTGTGAGTAATTGCCTCATTAAAGTTCATGCTGGCTGCCATTTTGGATATAGACCAAATCTTTAAAGGATCTAGGAAGGACATACAGTACACACCCTTGAGTGGAAAAAAAAATCTTATATACAAATCTAGTTTTTTAAGTGTGAGAAATTAGAAATTTGCTATGCGGTACAGACGTCCTACAGCATATCTCATTAGATGCATCTCCGAGCTAATGGGCCTCAAGCAGATCTTGCAGCTTTAACTAACTTGCCAAATGCCCTTGGAGGCTACAGGTGTTTTTTTTTTTTCTTTTCCTTCCTGTGTCACATTGATTTGATGTGCTTGTTACATAATTGACAGCCTTTTCCAGTGGTAATAAATGCTGCAAGATCCAATTAGTGTGTATATCGAGGGGGGGTGGGGGGGGGGAGGGTTTACGTAGGTAGAGCAGGTCTGTTGATCTGGTTCTCACTAGGAGCCTGTTACATTTATGCACGATAATGAAAGGATATGTCTGTGTGTTAATAAAATAAAGAAATTTAATAGACAGTTTTAATGCTCCTGCTATTGATTTGACATGGAAAAAAAAAATGCATATTCATAAAACGAACAAGATGAGGAAGATAAAGCAATGATTCTGATGTAATCACTCGCCGTAGTGCTGTAATGTTGTTTTATTCTGTAGTTGGAGATGCAGATGGCCAAATCAATCAAATGTATGGTCTTTATAAATGCTGCTTTTGTCTTATAAATAGATATGGATAATGGCATTTTTTTTATTCACGAAAGGGAGTGTGTTCAGTGCATTTCTGGAATATATCAAGAGTGAAAAGGAACAGTAATAAGACCTATGTTTTAGTCATGATTGTATTCTCTTGGTTCTGTACATGGGGTGACGTGTTTTCTGTACATTCTTGACGTGTGCAAGAATGGCGGATTTTTTATGCTGACACTAAGTGGTAGGTGGATGTTAACATAAAAGCTGTCAGAAGGCATATCTGAGGTGGCACGCTGTGCTGGGAAGCTCTCTATGGATTGGTAATGGAAGAAAGAGAAGAGAGAGAGAGGCCCAGAGAGAGAGACACCCCACTGCCCAGCATTGCTGTATAGCTGAAAAAGCTTTGTGTTGATGCTTAAACGCACATCTCAGAAGTAGAAATTTGCCATTGTATGCAGTCCAAAGGGGAATTTGAGAATAACAGTTTGCCTGTGGATGTTTTTTTTTTTTTTTTTAAATCAGAGATTATTTTTATATGCAAAAGAAAAAGCAAAGCATTTTGTGTCAGAGATGAATGTGATTCTCCGCATTGTTCAGACTTTCCATCGCTAAGTGCACACCCCTTGTGTGAAAGATGGCCTCCAGGAAGACATGAATATAGTAAAAAGTAAGCTTTTCTCTAACTTGTGTTCTGATCTTTTGAACCGAGCTTTCGTATCCGCAAAATGGAGGCTGTTCCAGAAACTCTTGTTGCCGATGGGAGGACACACTCAGCTTTTCTCTTAAAAGCAATGACCCTGGAGGCCGAGTTCAGCCGAGGCACGGAGAAGAAAGATTGTCTCTGCCACTCTGACACGTACACTCTCTGTTCCACATCTGCTGCTTAAGTTGGTTCCAGTCTCTGCACATTGACCAGCATGGATGTTTTCAGACCATTGATTCACAACCGTGTCTTATGAATTCCTTTTTTTCTTGTAGCACTTGTAATAGATATTCTGTTCTTGTCAGCAGAAAGACACGATTTTTTTTTTATTATCTCTCGCTGTCAGAAGAATGACTTTGCATTTCGAGCTTTTGAGGCTCTCTGCATGTCTGCATTGTCACAACCATGGTACCATGCAAGCGGAGCTTTTAGACTGCCTCTCCAATGTGTCGCATCTCGAAAGGCACCATATTGATTTCTTTCCCGTGAGAGCATTGTCGGCCATCCCTGCTCTATTAATACCCCGTCTAGCTTGTTTAAACAACTTTGTAACCGGCAACAAACCCCCACTGCTGTCGGAGAGCACGGCTGAGTCGTCCTCGCATGCGGCAAACTGTTATTCCGATGCACCAGTATCGTCAACTCATTTCCATTTATCCCATGATAGAAGGTGTACTGAAGCCGCCGTATAATTTGCATCCACCGAGTTAAGGGGTGTGTAATGACACAGAGCTGCGCAGCGTAATTTAACTTCATTCTATTCATTCATCAGCACACGGAGCATAAAGAGGTAAATCTGCATAATGTTCCACTGCATCGTGTTTCTCATGTCAGGTTTGAGTAGCTCACGCTCCGAGGACCGTCAACACCCCCTTTCAGAGGTACCTGCTTAAGACAGAATGCGACAAGTTCGGTTATGTTGAGACGTAATGAGAATGGTATTAACCTTCCGACGAGCCATTCGGAGTGTAAGATCCCGCTCGTGCACGGGGACTGCTTTGTCAGCTATGCGAGACATATCCTATCTGCAGTGCTCCTCCATTCCTGTAAGAGTTTCAGCAGGCTAGGCAAGCATGAAAACAATTAATGAAACTTTGGGAAGTCAGAAGGGAGTCATGCATCAGATATGAGGTGAGAAAGACCTTGGAGAAGGTTGTGATAGAGCTGAAGTAGCTTTAAGCTATACTGCACATATTAAAAAAGTGTGGAAATGCAATTTCAATTAAACACTGTGTTGCACTTGACCCTCCAAATGTAAAAAAAAAACCAAAACAAAAAAAAAACAACTGTTTCTTTATGCTTAAAGATAAAATCTGTATAATTTCCCCTCATCTCACCTGTAGTTATTCAGCTAAGGCATGTTCAATGCAGCAAATTTGCTTCTTTACTTTATCTTTGCGAACAAATAATGCTGGCAAATTCTTCTGTAAGAGCATTTAAGTATCAGCTCTTCAACAAAAGTTAACCTTTGTAAAGTCCATGTTGGCAATTGCGTTTCATTCCATGTATTTTAAATTGTACTGAAACTGATAAAATGTTGCTGTTTAACAGATATGCTGGATTGAGTTGCTCACCTTTCCAGATCAAGCTCAATGCTCCATTTAGGTTCCTTTATTGCACATAATGATCAAAAATGGGAAGTGACATATATTGCAATGAAAGGGAAAGGGATATAGATTTGTTCCACAGTAACCTTGTTTTCCATGAAATGGCTGAGAAAAGACTTACAACGTGTCTCCCATTTCCAATTGACAAAGTTCAAGGTTATTAATGTGATCCTGCTCCAGCAAACTCAACCTATCATCCAATGTAACTCTTACACAGCATGACACGAAGTTACAATTTGCCTCAACATGACTTCTACTACTGTTGTAAACTATTTAGTGCGTGTGTGTGTGTGTGTGTGTGTGTGTGTGCTTTTATTAGCTTCTATACATATCACCATGTTATAAGCAGTGTTAAAAAATACGTTCAAAATAATTTAAAGTCTTGACTTACACCACTGCCAGGTGTTAGCCATGACATTAACACCACTGCCAGGTGACCTGAACAACACTGATGGTCTGTACTGTAGTGAATTACACACCAGCTAACTGGGTCAAGGACACCCAGGTTTCTCCTATGGCTGTGGAGGCCAAAGGCAATCCTGTCTGGTCCGATCCAACAGAAAAGCCAATGCAGCAAAAATTTCCAAATAACGTAAATTCTGTCCATGAGAGAAAGGCTCCAGGCAGCCCATTGCACATGTGGCCCAGCCAGCAAAGAGTACAAGGCCAATGAATCAGTCTCCAAACTCCCCAGATCCCAGTCTGAACAATGCACCGGACAAACAAGTCCAAGCCATGGAGGCCATGTCGGAAACCACAGCAAACCCCAGAGGCCCTGCAGAGCCGTGCCCTGGGGGGCCAGTACTGCCCGGGTGGCACGAGGGGAACCCAAAACCTGTGTGGTGTTAATGCTAATGTTTTAATGTTATGGCATAGCTGATTGGTGTATTGTTTTGTTATACTTTTTAACACATAATATGAATTACTGTATTTAGTAATCATAAATAAATGTATAAACTAATCATTTTGAAGTAAAGTACATACAAGCAATGCAAGCCTGGTTAACATACTTGTACAGTATGATTTGAAGCCAGTGTGTGATCATTGATATTCGCAGTTGGCATGATGCTAAACTAGTGTACCAGACTTGTTCTCAACTAGCCTTATATTTTATTTAAAATCACAGCATCTGTGAAGTCCAGAATCTCTTTTATCCCAAAACTCAGCTAGAATCATCAATCAGTAGCTGACAAATTTAGAGTCAGCTTTCTCCTCAAAATCTGCAAAGAGTTTAAAAATTGCTTATTGCTGCAGTATATTGTTGTAGGTATGTGAGATATGACAGAATATACTGCTTGACTTAGAGCTTATTATCACGTCAGATGTGTATACCTTTTCTGCATCAGCTATATTTGTGATACAAGCAGAGATTAGTCAGTTGCTGTACAAACCTTACATTTCCATCTTGAGCACGTTTCTTGTTCTATGCTTAAAATTGTTTTAATTATACGTTACCGTATTACATATTCCTGAGCAATTTGTGCCATTTCTTTACTGTCATACTGTAGATGAAGCATCAGGGTAAGGAAACTTGTTTTCTTATACCAATGTGCTTTTGAATCAAATCAGATTGGTCAGAAGGACCTGATTCATTTTTTATAACAGCTGCACCGACAGTCATTTTAGCTGCAAGACAAAATCACAAATTTATATTAATGTGCTCATTCAACTACAGTAGTGTTTCTATAGTAACTACTTACACAGGGACCTGTACGGAAGATGCTCCAGTTACTCTTTAATTTAAAATGTGTTGGTACTTAACACAGAAAAATGTCTAATCATTCTCGGATGGGAGCACTTTCTACAATAACAGTCAGGGGTAAAACTGTTCCTTTAATTTTTCCATAAAAGAACAGTCTGAGGATGTAGGATGTTGCACTTTGTGCATAAGACATTTTTCTGGCCTACTAACTTTAATGAAAGTACAATATATTCAATATACAGTACACTGATCAACCGTAACAGTATGACCACCGACAGGTGATGTGAATAACATTAATTATCTCATTACAATGGGACCTTGAAGTGGGTGGGATATATTAGCCAGCAAGTGTTGGAAACCGAAAAAATAGGCAAGTGTGATGATCTGAGCAACTTTGACGAGGGCATAATGTGATGGCTAAAGGACTAGGACAGAGCCACTCTAAAATCGCAGCTATTGTGGGATGTTCCCGGTCTGCACTGGTGAGGACATACTGAAAGTGGTCGGAGGAAGGAAAACCAGTGAACTGGCGACAGGATGGTGGCCAAGGGTTATTGATGTATTTGGGGAGTGAAGGCTGTGCCATGTAATCTGATCCAATAGAAGAGCCACTGTAGCTCAAATTGCTTAAGAAGTTAATTCCGTTCCAACAGAAAGGTATCAGAATGCACAGTGTATCATAGTTTGTTGCATGTTGGGTTTTGTACAGGGATTTACAACTTACAGGATTTAAATGATACTCCATTATAAGTCTATTTTGTCATATATAAAACACATGATGTACTGTTACAAGAAATCCCTCAGGATGTGGTGCAACACATCCCCTTTTTGTTTTTAAAGGAAAGATCTATTTCAGTTAGAGCTCTGCCCTGTAAGCTGAAGCAATAAGAAGGATACATCCTCTGAATACTTATTCCTTCATTTATCTTCTATACCGCTAATCCTGTACAGGGTCATAGGGGGCGGGGGGCATTGGGTGGCTGGAGCCTGGATGCTATCCCAGGAGACTTTTGGCACGAGGTGGGGTACACCCGGGACAGGGTGCCAATTTATTGCAGGGCATAGACACTCATACACACTACGGGCAATTTGGGAACGCCAAATAATCTTATCTGCATATCCTTGGACTGTACGTGGAGGAAACCCACTAAGCACAGGGCGAGCATACAAACTCCATATACACAGACCCAGGACAGGGATCGAACCCTCAACCTTGGAAGTGCAAGGCCACAGTGCTAACCACTACGCCACCCTTACATATAAATACCAGAACATAGAAAAGCACCAACAACTGGTGGTTTATGACAAGGAGCTTGTGACAATGAACATATTTATATTTCTTCTTTTATTAAGACAAAATGAAAAAGCTTAGTTTAGTAGCATTGTATAGATTATTTTCTGTGCTTATTGCTTATATGTCTGTGTAAGTTCACATGGGTTCCGGGTTTAGTTGGACTGTGTATTTGTTCATGGATTTCACTGTGTATTTCAAAGCGTTGATATAAATAGAGATTTCTAATTTGTATTCTGCTGTTTGATATTGATTACGGCATGCTCGACTGTATTCCCATTTCTTATCAGTGTTGCTCACAGACACAGTATAACGCTGTGTGAGCAATGACCAGGCCCTTTGAAAACAGCCTGAAAGGCAAGCACGTAAGAAATGCATCATCATCTCAGTAAAGGCCCGGCCATCAGCGTCTCCCTTTTATTTTGATTGATAACACGGAACACTTTTCAAATTGAGTGCAAGAATGTGCCACGAATGATGCGTTATTTGCCAAAGGGCTTACTATGATACAGATACATTTCATGGATTTGAAGGTGTGCATAGTGTTTAACTCCTTCACACCTCTCAGAATGATTAAAAGTAAATATGGGTGTATCCCAAAACTTTAACCGGCGCCTTTTAAGGCATGACCTAGACATTTTCCTAGAAAGTTCATCCAGAAAGTTTCTGAATGAAGAATACACTAGTGTTTGACAAGCCTTTGTGAACCTACAGATGCGTTTGAGCCTTTAAGTGAAAACATTGAAAAGATAAACTAATTAGAATTTAAGAACCACAAATGCAAAATGAATAATTTTAAATAGGCTTCAATAAACAATGGATAAAAATGACAAGTGAAGCCTTAGCAAACAAGGACGTCTCACATGCAGTGTGTTTGTTTTTTGATTGCTCCTGCCCTTGTCTCCTTTCTTTGCATCCTTTTCCTCGTTTCCTGGAAGGGCGGAGCTAAGAAGCGAGGACGGGAAGCAAGGAAATGAAACGCGGAGGTGCAATTAAAGAAATGATAAGCACGGTATGAATGAACAAAGCCCTCTTTTGATGGAACGATCTTCATAAATCTCACTTTGCTCTTAGTGACTCACTCATTCAATGTAAATGCTTGTCTCTATCAGATGAACAGAACGATTAAAAAAAGGGACTGAAATGAAACTGAATGACTGTTACCAGTCATTAAATCTTAATGAGTCGAGGTGTCTGTTAATCTCTTAAAATTGTTAATTTTTCTTTTAGACCTGCCAGCAGAATTACTGGGAAGGATTACAGGGATTGATCCTCAGATTACTTTCAGTCCGTGCTCATCAATCAGTAATTTCAGGCATAAAAGAGTGGCATAGTTTTTTTCACAAACCACTGCCTAATGCAACATGCATCTATGCCTATAGCTTCCTAGGAGAAATAATGACAGGCTTTGTTCTTCTATTAAATATTAAACAGTTATGCATTGCTCATGCAGTTCATGCTCGAACAGCCACACCAGTGAAAAACTGGCATGCATTTAAATCAGCATCTTAAACACGGCCGAGCATTTTCATCAACTTGCCAGCTTCACTGCAAACAAAACATCAACCTCCTCCACTTTAAAAATGTGAAGCATTAATATAAAACTAAATTTGAAATCAATAATCACAAACCGGTTAATATCTATCTCCAATGTACTAGATTATCTTTAGTCGTGTACCACATGCACCATGTACAAAACTGTGGAAAGGTTTTAAGCCCCACCTCATTTCTTCATATTTTGGTTCTGACGTGCCAGACTTTCTCATAGTTTTTAATGTAGTCTTAAAGGAATAGTTCTCCAAGCAGATGATCAGGCTGGTGATTAATATAATTAGTATACTGGTGATGCTGAATACTGAGTGGTTGGAACTGACGAGAGGGGAAATGAGGTCGCTGCTGAGGTTGTTACATGAACAACCAAATTTTAAATTGTATCTTTAGGCACTTTGCAGCCTTTCGTGGTAAAAAACTTTGTTTCCTTAATTGCTTTAATTTAATCAACATGATTTAATTTAATATGGAAAAAAATGTGCTGAAGTTAATTAAAGCAAAGTTTAATTAAAGCAATGATTCAGAAATAAAAGGTAAGCAGGAGGCTTTTTTGACATACAAATCGAAATTTTGCAACACGTTGGCGCATACTAATAACTATGGCGCTAACATTAATGTTGTGCTAAATGGCTCTTAATTTTAACCAAAATACAGTATGTCAGTACCTTTGTTTGAATTTTTTTGTTTGTTTGTTTGTTCATCAACTGATGTCTTGAGGAATATTACAAAACTAGCCCAAAACAGGATCGTGAAGTTGTGAAGTTTTTTGACATTCATTGAGTAACTGCTAATTGGTTTCCAACAAATATTTTTGGTATGTGTGAAATTTGGAGGAAAGTCATGCATATGAAGGAATTTATTAATGTTACATTAACAATAATTCTACAAAAATAAATGCTGCTTATATGGAGTGGGCCAGAAACAAAGGGGTTTAGCTGAGTAAAATTCATTCATATGTTCATCTTCTATACAGCTACATCCTGTACAGGATTACGTGGGCCTGGAGTCTATCCCAGGAGGCTTTGGTGCCAGACAGGGTGCCAATCCATCATACAGTAAGACACACATAGGGCAATTTGGGAACGTCAGTTAACCTAACCTGCATGTCGTTGGTAGAAACCAGAGTACCCAGAACGAAATCCACCAAGCACAGGGAGAACATGCAAACTCCACGCACGCAGACCCGATGCGGGAATCGAACCCTTCACTCTTGAGGGACAAGGCCACATTGCTAACTACTACACCAGCATGCCACTGCTAAGTAACAAAAGTCATTCTCTTTTCTTCTGTTTATGAACCATGATTCATTCAGTTGTGTCATGGTTGTCTTACTGAAACGAACACAAGTCAATTCAGAAAAGAGATAAAATTAAGAGTAAGCATCTACTTTGTGTGATTCTGCGCTTTATTTCCCCCTGGACAAGTAGCGACGCCTCTGCCTTTTCTGTAGCCACGTTCACCTTGAACAAGTACTTATCAGTCCAAATCGGGTTAGTTTCCTGCCCTTTTTATTCTTTTTTTTTTTCAATTCAGTTTTTACGATTTCTAATAAATTCACCATTTTTCAAAAAATTTCCCATTGCTTTTTAATTTAAGAAATTCCATATTTATTTATTGTTATAGTGAATTGCAATGCATTCTGTCCAGCATGAGTAATTTAGTGTGGTTGGGCCTGAAAAGAGTTGCTGCCAGATAACACCTTGCCATTGCAGACTTGTGCTTTAATGTTATTTTTGCTTTTTGAGTACACCTGGAATACCGAGTTCCTTTTAACAGTGAATTTTGCAGTGTTGTTATAGAAGATAAAAGCTGTTTCCCATCCATCCAACTACACTAATAGGCCATTTGCTATGCCAGCCCTGGCCTAGTTGTAATTGTGGTCAGTCATTTGTGTGCTGTTCGTTGCCTTGGTGCTCTTGTGGATGTTTGCAGTGCAGGTATTGATTGACATGGTTTCTCTCTGTTACCAGGGATGAAAAGATAATAGCATCATATTGCAAACATGAATCGATACCAAGTCTTAAACCGCACAGACGATGCGAATCTTCAGTTTCCTCAAGTTACATTAAAGGTTTTTAGTGAACGCCATATGGTAATATTTTTAACTTACAGTAAAAGGGGGAGACTGACTTGTGACAGAAAATCCAATCTTACGTCTCGAAAATCCGTTTGAAACCGTCAGTGATTGTGCTGGTTTTGACTAAGGCTTAAAAACAGCTTGTTGATAAGGCTTAATAGACATCCAGCACACAGTAGAAAGTCTCCTACAAATCGAGAGCAGAAGTGATTAATCTGAACAGTATATGAATCTTACACTAACTTACTTTTGCATTTGAATGCATTTGAACTTGAATGCTTGTCTACTAGTTAACTTTTTCGTTTGCACACTATCATACAGTACCTATGAGCTCAGATACTAACCTGTTGCATGCAAACCTCCTTATGCACTTGCATAATAGCTTATTGCATTATTTTTTTATTTTATAGTAGTCTACATAGCCTACATTGTATGTACTTTCTAGCATATACATGCAAATGCACACGCATACTTAAATGCGTGCTTACCAATACCAGTGTGCCATTTTTTATTTATTTTTTTACCGTGTATGCACTTATCTCCTACAAGTCTTGATACAAGCTTGCATGCTAATGATGGATGTGATTTCCACCTCTGTAGTTTAATTAAAAAACACAGAGCCCGTGGCTAAGCCTCAGGGACCTGACTTTGAGAACCCCTGCTTTATATGATTTGCATTCTACTGTAGCTTTAAAAATCAAATTTAGCTTTTAGCCATTTAATATTCCAATAATCCGAACAGGATTCAAAAATATATATAAAAAAAAAAATTAATTACAAATAAATTAAATCGTTTCAACACATCATGCTTGCATTCAGTTTACAGTACTACGTAAGCTCTTGTGTACTACTGTAGCTGTCTCGCCTGCTACCTTACACACAGCTCCTAATGGAGTGACATTTGTTAGGCGATTTAGTTCATTTGCTCATTTGATGAAGCAATAATTCCAATTCAGTTTTTAATTTATCTATAGCTGAATTATTCCAGTCGTTCTGTGCTCTCCTTTTTCTTTTGTTGTCATTAGCTAAAATGTTATTTAGATTTCTTTTTTCTAATTTCTCTTAGGCTATTAATAATTCTGTACAGTTATTCTGTGCAGAATCTATAAAGGCAAATGTCTTACAACATTTTATGAATTTCATTGGTTATCTGTCCCCAGTCAAAAAGGTCCTAGTTTCTTTCTTTCTTTCTTTCTTTCTTTCTTTCTTTCTTTTTAAACATACACTTATTTTCAGTTTTTTGTTGAGTTACAATGCAGCAATTTGCAGTATTTGAGTGTCTGTCTAAAATACTGGTTATAAGGAAATTGTTCAAATGTTTATCCGTGCCTCTTGTTTTACAATAAGAAGCATATTGTTTGGTCATTTCAGGCCTGCTTTCATTTATATATTTACTTATTTGTTTATTTTTTCAATTTCCGCGGATTACAGGAGGAGGTTGGTCGCAACAGACAAACAGTGCATGAAAAATAAATGACTATTTAACAAGCTCTTTTGTTTAAGAAAAGGCCAGGGGAGATTGAAAAATTGCACCTATCAATGAGTATGTCGAGATTGGATTGCCCCCTCTTTTTGTGAAAACAACTTCTTCCATATTAATGGGCTCTTTTCTCTTAAAACATGGCTTAGCCTGCTTATCCCTGTTGTGCTGAGCGCACCAGATGGTTTTGTGTATAAGCATAGAGAAGCCATGGTAGACTGTGTCTCGGCTTAGCGACACTATTCTGTGTCGCTCCACCATCATGGCATCATATAATGATGAAAAACATTTATAAGACCTGCAGTTCCTTCTGGATCTAATTAAAGGGTAGAACGGGGGCACTGGAAATAGCAACAGTGAAATCTGAATACTGCTACTGATCTAGAGTGAAAACGGTCTTATGTAACATAAGCGTCTGTCATCTATTTGTTTCAGCTTTTGGTGTGACATGAAAAAGTGAAAAATCTGACAATATCAACACTTCTTTAACCATCTATGCTCTAAGTGCTACAGTTTACAATGCTTTATGATGATGTTGTCAGCCTTTTCCTGCTTTATGTTCACCTTTCTTTCTCTATGAGTGTTAATCATAAAGGATTTGGGACTATAAATCTCTCTTGTAGCTCATGGAGCTGGGAGACAAGTGGAACAATGGCACAAATCAATGATTCCACAAGCATGTGTAAGATTGTCTTTTATCATACCCTCCGTCGTTTTCTCCTGCCATCTAACTGCAGCAGCTTCTCAGTAATGAGCTTGTCGACTGGCAATGAAGTATGAGTCTCAGAATTAAAATGACTTCTCCACTTTGATCCTGGAGCCCTATGTGCAGTATGGAAATCAAATCTGCCATCTCACATTAAGGACCTCTGTTTCTACGTGTGCGCTTGCTTCGCTTTCACGTCGTGCACTTTCCATTTCTTTGGTCTAGTCATTTTGCTTCTGTTTGCATATATATGGTGAAAATTTCACCTCACAATCCCATAGGAAGTTGATGTGCACCATAATCTCAAAGATTCAGGAGTGCAATATACACACGGCACAGTGGCTTAGTGATTAGCACTGTCGGTCGCCTTGCACCTCCAGCGTCCTGGGTTCGATTCCTGCATTGGGGCTGCGAGTTTGCATGGAGTTTGCATGTTTTCCCCATGCTTGTTGGGTTTCCTTTGGGTTCTCTGGTTTCCTCCCACAGTTAAAACAAAACATGCAGATTAGGTTAATTGGTGTTTCCAAATTGGCTGTAGTGTGTGTGAGTGTTGACCAGAGGACCTACATACTGTACCATGTCGTACAAACAGGAATAAATACAGTGGTCACCATTGACCTCCATGGTCCCTAGTTGCACTACAGATGTTCCTAGATGTGTGTGTATATATATATATATATATATATATATATATATATATATATATATACTTAATATAAACCAAGGGTATGGATCATTAAAAATGTCATGCAGTGGAATTCCATTTATTCGTATTCATGCCTAGTCTTTGGATTTTCATTTTATGATTTGGTAAGATTTTACGAGGAGTGATTAAGTCAAACCAGGTCTTTTCATTGTGCAGAATAACAGGGCACGGTTATGAGAGTAAAACCTCCCTTTATTTCTCTATGTAATCCCCTGCTACACTAATGCACTTATACCGGTGTTTCACCTTGTGCTTGGATACCATCAGTGTAGAAATTTTTCTCAGTATGCCGGAGTCATGATCAGACTGCCTGCTTCACATCAGAAATTCCGGCCTCCCAGGAACTCCTTTAATGGCCCAAATATGTGGAAATAGCTTGGAGCGAGGTCAGGATTGTACGGGGGATGTTGCAATAACTATCAGTCAAGTTCCTGTAATGTGATGTTTGTGACTGATTGCAGTTCCCACAGACAGCTGCGTCTCTTCTGCAAGTTTGGGCCAAGTTATTTCTCAGTTTTCGGGTGTTCCACTCGCTTAAATTTCATGAGAACGACTGCAGTGGGTACCGAGCCACCTCGGGCGGAATTTCATTCATGGATATACGACCTTCTTTAAAACATTTGCACCATTCCAATGTATTCACTTATAAGTAGTTCGCAAAAGTGTATAATTATTAAGATGCTCTTCAAAAAAAAAAATTTCCCTCTACAAACATATTATAGCCTCATGTAAGAGGAATAATTTACTGTATAATCCATCATCAGGTGACAAGGAGAGGAGCTTGGGTTACCTTGGGTTACCTAAATCTGGTTTCTCTCAAAGTTTCTTCCTTATGACTGTCACCTCTGGATTCTTATTAGGAATCGAACTACATCTGGATTTCTATAAATCTGGTTTGTAAAAGACACTCTTCTTAAAAGTGCTCTGCATATGCAATTAAATGAAGAGAATTTATGAATCAAGACTATTCAAGATATTAGAAAAGGTGATGAAATCAAAGCTTTAACAAAAAAAAAGTATTAACCAGTGTGTGATTTTTATTTTTATTTTTTTTAGTGAAAGCTTTAATAGTTAAATAGTTAATATTTCTGAATGCATCATTACATTTATCTAATTGAATATAAATTGTGTATATGACAAAGATTTGGGAAGAAATTTCTCTGCTATTTGGAGAGAATGGGAAAAATGCCTGTGGCAGTTATATCTGCAAAATGCAGCAAAGCTTATGGTAGGTGTAGGTAGGGTGTTTTCTTTTTATGTATTGTGAAGTATGAAGTTAATAATAAAACTACTGGGAAAAAAAAACCCTCTGAAGATTTACATTTCAAAGCAAACTTATTTTTGCTTGTAGTGCCTGGCTTTAAACATTAATCGTACTGGTTCAACGGGCCAACACTACGGCTGTTTGTTTGTGTGGGTTTTTTTTTCTTCTTCTTTCCTTTCCTCCTTTTTATTTGCATATTTATCACTAAGTGATATATTTTTATATCCACTAGGCAGATCTGTCTAATGGATCCGAAATGATTTTTGAAACAGACACACGTTCACTTAAGTTGCTTGAGTGAAAGAGCAAGTAAACAGATTGAAGAGGACTCAAGCTGTGCTTCTGTCTAATCACAGTGAGTCACTGGTGCATTTCAGTTTCCAAAGTCTATCAGAGCTTTGGCTTCCTGTGCGGTCAGGAATGAGCTCTTGTTCACACAACTCTTACTTTACTGCATATTACTTAGTTACCTGAGTATGGGGAGGGTGACATTTAAACGCATCATCCTCTGTCTAACATGTTTCTTATTATGCCGACATGATGATGAAGCAGGCACTTAGCAGCCTATCGCTCTCAGTGGGACGTCACATATTAAAGTACGTACTTCAATTCTCTTTCTCTCTCTCTCTCTCTTTGCCTCAGTCTGGCATTTCTACTTGATTTGATTTGTTAATATGCTAATGACAGTGAGTCTCTGGGCTTCAGAACAAAAGGGCCCGCATTGATCCTGCCACTGCTCAGGATGTTTAATTAATGTGAGTTATTACTGCGCCCATGTGCTTAACTCAGCAATTGTTGATTTTAGATGCTTAAAACTGTGATTGTAGAGATAACGGAAGCTTAGGGGAAAAAAAAAAACAAAAAAACAGATAGGCCTTTTTTGCGACAGTAGGTACAGTATTGGTCACACAAGCTCCGAATGCTTAGACCAACAATCAGAGAAACGGACTGAAGTGTATTTGTAGATTAGATGGAATTAGTTGAATAAATACAGATGTTAGATAAGAGTTGTCATTGAACTTCTGTCCAACTCAGAAAGGAAATGCTGCTTTCAGCTGGTTTCCCATTTCCTCCAGTCCTCGGAATACATGCAAAGCACAATCGAACACGATCGTGCGAGGATTCGGAGCAGTCATATTCATCCTGACCTTGGTGAAACTAAACAGCGTACTAGGGTTTAACAATACAGTGTGTCGTATTCTATCATTTCATGTGATTACCGACGTTCAAATTGATGAATCAGCATATTGAACAATAGAGCGAACACGGGCATAATAAAGGAGGTAAAACAGTAAAAAACAAAACAACTACTTGTACTGCATGAGATGTAATAAACATTACAACTTAATTAAGTCTAAAAAACAAAGAGAGGCCAAGAGAACCAGGAGAGGCTACAGGTTACACTTTGTGGCCCCTAAAGCTCAGAGCATTTTTTTTGTTTTGCTGTTTTTTATTTTTTTATTTTTATAAGACTATATAGGGCTCAGGATTGTGCAGTATAGAGTGACATATACTTTTTTTTATCACAACCTAGGCAATATGATGTACTAAATTTTATTTCATTTTAAGCAACTATACAAACATGACTGAGCAAAAAATTCAAAAAAGGGTCACATAGGCAAAGAAACAGCACAGATACACACAATCATATGTTTTTCTGGTTGTTTTTGGTTGTTGCGATGTCATTCCCATATTCAAAATGTACACATTATAAAAGTAATAAGTTCCATTCTGTCTGACATACCCTGAAACCCATTGATGTCTGAAGCCTCCCCAGTAACACACACATTTTTTTTCAAAGCATTAATCTCTGCTGTGTTACAGATCTGTGCCGCTAGGGCTTTAAAACATGCTTCTTCAGAGACTACTATTTTTCATGATCTAATACACTAGCATACCAGCATATTAGAGTATTAGCATTCCCTCTCTCTCTCTCTCTTTCTCTCTTTCTCCAGATTCTCCAAAATGTTTGAGCTATAGAGAGCTGTGTGAGTCACTAACAGGGTGACAAACTGAGATAGTTTTGAGACATGGTTGAGAGTGGAGTCGGTTTAGGCACAAAACCGAGAACACTGAAAAAATATATATATTTCAATGTCCTGTCAAGCTACAGTATGTTTCATGTTTTCATGCAGGTTTTAAGATATAGAGAAGAAATTTTGCTGAGTCCTGGCAACCTTGTACAAATATGAAAGCTTGGCCAGACAGATAATGTTTAATGAGTTATGTGAAGTAATCTAGAGCATTTGTCGTATATTTTGCTGCTATGAGCGCGAATGAATTGCACACACATTATATCGATTTTACTGTATATGACATTTGAACCTATTGAAAAAGAAAACCAAAGGCAAATATTCAGTCTATGCTGTTTTTCTGCATCAAGAAATGTTTCCTCTTGAGACACCACCTTATCACATTGCGTCAAAGTGGAACTTTGCGTATCGTTACAAAGTACCAGGTGCACATTTTACGAATAAGTATGGATCCCAGAACGGTATCCGAGTTTTAAACTGATGTGTCCTTGCAGGGCAATGCTATTAGTGCTTAGACTACTCTGGCAGACGCAAATCATTTCATGAAGGTCATGCCGATTAGCTGATGAGTTCATTCAGAGCTCTAAATGGTAGAAACTCCGGGACATGAACAGGAAACAGCTGCTTTAATAGATTCCCGATGTTTTCTCACCATTCAATCCTTTGCATTAACCCTCTAGATTATCTGAGGCAGTAATACCTTTCTGGGTCAAAACTCCATCTTAGTGGAGTCTGGGTTAAACCCCGTCTTAGTGATTTCATGGAAATGCCCTGTGTCAGAATGGATTGCTGGTATGAATGGCACAGACGCTGAGCCCTTATAAGACTATTCACTCCGGACTGCAATCTAAATGAAAATCTTTGCTGGGATTGATTGAGATCAGGGCTGGAGTGCTCTCTGGGGATGCCTGGAGCTTGGTGACATCATGGCATCCAAATCAGCCAATAATCCATCTAGACTGCATCCGCTGTCCATTTTTGATGTATAGAAAAATCTGATTTGAGGTTGACATTACCTGACATGTCTGAACACATAGCACAGAAGTGACATTTGGTTAGGTGTAATGCTCGAACTGTCATTCATCTTGACCGTAGTTTAGGATGCCACTGTACAATAATTCTCTTATTAGTTGGCTCGTGTGCAGGAATCGATGTCCCCGTTTCTCAGGCGGTGATGGTTTTGCGCTGTTGATGTTTAATTAATAGTAAGGGATCAAAGTAATGGGCTTTGCCTAGCCGTTAGTAACATAACGTTAGTGTTGCATCTTCACAACCTTTCATCTTCTCCCCTGATGTCTCTCGCAACTCGGTAAAGAACATTCACACAGGTGCTTCTCGTCATTCCTGCTCTCTCTTTCTCTTTAAACTGTCTTGCACTTTAATTAGGAGAGAGTACAAATTTCAGCCAGGCAAGGACTGACATTTGAAGACCACGAACCATCTTTAGAGAGATGTAGTCATTTGGCACTTTCCCACTCAACAGCCTCCCACTCCTAAGATCAAATTAGACGTACCATTAATGTGAAATGTGAGAAATGAGGGATGCTTGTGGGTTAATTAGGGCTTTCCTAGTGTGGGCAAGTTCGTGGAGCTGTGTACTTGTGAAATCTGATTTCAGTCACTCTTCAGGTTTGAAGAGTCTCCTGGTGAAAAGTGACGTTACTGTAAATATCACCTTGTCCTCTCCTAACGCCCACATTCATCCATTATTTAAGAAGACAATACATTAATAATAATAATAAAAAAGAAAAACTTTGGAAAGAGATTAATTGGATTCCATTAATCATTTGCCAGCATAATGACATTTTTACCATATGCTACAGGTTGCTACAGTAAATGTCCTGACTAAAAATGATTGCCTGTAAATGTTGCAATATATCTTCATATACTGTACAATGCTCCCCAACAGCATTGGAACAGTAAGGCAAGTTCTTTTGTTTTTTGCTATACATCGAAGACATTTGTGTTTGAGATCAAAGGATGGATATTAGGTGATAGATCCGGATTTCAGCTTTCATTTAAAGACTATTAATATCTAGATGTGTTACAATTTTTAGAACATGGAGCATTTTGTTTGATCACATCCATTTTTCAAGTGATCAAAACTATTGAAACCTGCGATTGACAGGTGGTTCTTGTTGCCCAGGTGGACTCTGGTAGCTTGATTGATAAGAAAAAGGTAAAATCAAACCATTGCACAACCATTGCAAATAGCTAGTACATTAATTTGGATTGTCAAGATAAAGGAAGAAACCACTAACAACCAGATGCTTAGGAGGTTGAACAGGAAAAGCAATAGCAGTTGATGCAGAAATATTGTAAAAAACCCCAAAAAAACAATAGTTTGTGATATTACCAGGGTTAGGGTTAGGGTTAGGGTTAGCCCTAACCCTAACCTCTGAAGGGCAGAGCTGAATGCATTACAATCTCCCGTTAAAAAACCATATAGTAGTAAATATAGAATTCATAACACAAGTTGCAAACCCATTAGAATTAGAATTCACAAAGTGATACAGAGTTCAGCCTTAAAAGAAGCTTTACCTTACTGAAGGAAACACCGAAGTGTGGAAAAAATAACGGATCTGCTCATGATCCAAAACATATGAGCTCATCCGTCAAGCACAGTGTAAGTCATGTCATGTCTCGGGCTTACATCGCTGCTTCCGGAACAGGCTCTCTAATCTTTATTGATGTACCTCATAATGGTAGGAGAATGAATGCAGAAGTCTACAGGAACATTGTCTCCCAATTTACAGGGAAATGAATCCAATTAAATTGGGAGGAATTTCTTTGTGCAGCAAGAAAATGACCTGAATTACACTGTTATCACAATAATGGACAACATCAGGAACAAAAGAAGTGGTTTTGCACCTGCAAAGTCAATCACCGGAGTTTAAATGGAAAATGCTGTTCCTGTCCTGATGAGTAAAATGGAGGGAGAACCCCCCAAAAAAACTAACCACGTCTGAAAGAACATATGGAAGAAGCCTGGAAAAGCGTTAGAAAAGAAGGATGCAACAGATTGGTGATGTCACACGGTTGCTACGTATGCATATTTTTTAGTTGCTTCCCACCTTTAGCTGTAAATATAAGGACATGAAGCTGAAATTCTGCTCAAACGTCTCATCTTGATTGTAGAGCAAAAACAAAAGAATTGGTTTTACTTTTCCATTACTGTTAATGGAGGGTGTGTACGTGTATAACGTAAGCGTTTGGTCATTTTAGAGTTAAACAGCACTGGCAAAGCACAGTTCTTTTGCTGGCTAACCAAAAGATGACCCGAAGTGCTGTCTTGTCTCCAGTAATTCTTCATATCGTGGAGCAGATGTGGGAACTCCATTCTTATGTACAAATGATTACATTACAAGACAATTTTTGCAAAATAAAGAACCATTGTCTATCCAGGACGAAAAGCCCCCACATCCACACCACAGTCTCAAATGAACATGGATGTACACATAATGATCCCCAGACCCCGGCGGAGGATTTATCAATCTTGTAACAGGAAAATGTCCTCTTATTGAGCTCAACACTACAGTTGAGTCTGATCTAACTACAGATAGAATACATATTTCTTCGAACTTGTGTGTTGGATATTTAGAAAGGAAATACATGTAAAGAATGAATACATATGGATAACTATGCATATATAGTATGTGAATAACTGTAATTAATATGTATGACAGGAATTTGTTGTTCTTTTCAGTAATACTTATATACCATATGTGACTGGGTAATAGTTTAACACAGTGCATATACAGTACATAGTGTAAACCTGGACAAGCAAATTGGAGCTTTGATTCATAGCAATATTTTATAGCAGTATTTTTTTAAAGACGAATCTCTGTATGCTGTACTGCATCCGTACTGCATGGGCTATTCCCACCGACAGTCATTTTGTGTAATTTTCCTTTTACTGAGCAAAGAACTAAAATCCTCTTTCCTTAAAAACTCACTTTTATGCGAAGTCAAATGGCAGTTGCTGAATTCTGTGATTGCACTCTAATACTATAAAGGTTTAAGAATGAGAAAGTGTGCTACCAAAGCTATTCTTACATATTTTTTCATTCAAGCTTGAAGTAAAAACTATTTTAACTACATTTAAAACTATGTCTGGTCGTTTATTATGCATGTTTGTGGTATTGATGAGCAGTCTTGCCAAAACTCCTGCCTGTGTTGCATGTCTATATTTATAATCATGCATTTACCCCGGCAAATCTGACTTAGGAGATTTAGAACCTTATTTAGTCTAGTTTGGATTTGATTGAAATGTTCATGAAAGTGTGCTACAAAAATGTATTTTGCATAAATGTTTATTGCATGCCTCAGCAGTTGCTCTTAAACTTCCATTATAGGTGGGCTTTGTGTAAATGTGTTTTCTGTCTTGATTTATTGCAACAGAGGAGTTATTACTTTAATGGACAGCTTAGATTGCTTGGGAAGACCAAGCACGACTGTTTTTCAGTTTCATATTTTTTGGGGAAATTTGTGAAATTTTTATCTGAAACGAAGGCTTTGTGACTTCACAAGTTTGAAGGTAGTTTACAGTATGTCTCTAAACTTCTAGTTATAATAAACTAAACTATTAGGTAAAATGAAAAAAAAAATTAGAAACACATATATAAGGACTTGTTGCTATAACTACTAACAAAATCTTCTAATTACAAATTCCTTGTGTATCAACGAGTGCTCCATTTCTTGATGTTGTTTTCGGTGCCATTTATATTTATTTTTTTTACAGACTGGCTTTGCTATACACAGGACTGTGTGATACAGTAGGTTAGAAATGGAAACTGCTTTAAAGACTTGCAAATTTATGCATTTATGAAGTCAGTCAATCATGTGGCACCGGTGCAATGCATATAATCATGCAAATACAGGTCAGAAACATCAGAATAGAGAAATGCTGACGGCATTTCAGAATCTGCTGATCTACTGGGATTTTCACACACATTATAGTTTACACAAAATGCTGTGGAAAAACATAACCAGTCAGTGAGTAACAGGTCTCCAGGCACAAAGCCTTGTTGATGAGGGAGGAAGATGACGGTCAGACTGGATCGAATGGAAGGCTACAGTGACTCAAATACCCACTTTTGATGACCATCTCGAAGTTTGAGATGAATGGAAAAACCACAACAGGTTTCATCGGTGTTTGCCAAGAGTCTGGAATCTGAGGCTACAATGAATAAAGGCTCAGTTAAAGATTGAAAAAAACATCACCTGGTCTTTTTCCAACCTTCAGCTGTGCAGTCTGGGGGAGCCTGTGCCTAATGTAGCCTCAGGTTCCTGTTCAGAATCCAGACTAGTAGGCAGCAGTTTGGACGCTTTGGTCGATTCTATTGTTTCTTATTTAACAGTATGATTTATTCGATGTTTCCGAGTTAATTAAGTTATTGTTTGGTGACACTGATACTTACCTGTGAATTTGAACACGACACTCAGAAAATGTAACGAATGGAGTACCCTCTTTTGGAGCTGCCGGATGTTATGTAATGCTCTCTCTCTCTCTCTCTCTCTCTCTCTCTCTTTCTCGCTCTCTGTGTTTAAACTCAGTGCACTAGATGGTCACCCACTCACTGCCTCGCTCTGCTTGGTTGTTTTTTTTTTTTTTCTAGGAGAAAGGCAGTGGCCGATGCGGTCTCAGAGTCACCATGGTAGGAAGGCAATTCTGTGTGGTTGAGTGTGTTTTCCCCTTTGACCCCTGATGTTAGCCTCTGTCTGTGTTTGTGGTGGCTGTGTACTGTACGTCCATGTACTCTCACCCCTCACTTTGTAGATCTGTGCCAACGCTCGACTAGATTTGTCCTGTATTCATTCTCGTTATCTCTTTCATTAAAAGCCCAGCACTCCCTTCTGCTTGACTCACTCCCCCGTAGTGTCTCTGTTCCTCTGGACTTTTTTTTTTTTTTTTCTTGTGTTCTTCTCCTACACAAGCTTTGGCCACCTCAAAATGGGAAGTACAAACACCTGTGCAAGGATAAAGACAGTTTTATTGATGATGTTACTTCTTGTTAATAAAAGAAGACATCAGATAAATCTGTGCTTATCCTTGTTAACAACTCAACGCTACTGTTAATCAAGAGAAGACCTCGACTCTGGGATCCACTGGAAACCTGGTATGTCTAACAATGATTTACAACAAGAAATTAAGTTTTTTTTTATTAATTTAAAAAAATATCAGACTTTTCATAATGTCATTATTGGTGTTATGTAACACGTTTAGGCTGAGTGAAATGAATTAAAAACAAGTAAACACAGTGTGCCGTAAGCTGTTTCCTCTCACTTAGGAAGTCCACCCATGCGTCAGTATGGGGTCAGTGTTTTCATATTACTGCATGTCCATGATGTTGCTAAATGAGGCAGTGAAGTGTTGCTCGCTGTGACCTCTGCAGATGGGTTATATAGTCACTTGAAAGGGCTGTCAGAATGCATTTGTCAGCATAGGACCAAGTACTTCATAAGAAAGACCAGGCTATTATTTACCCATCAAGCCTTTACATATCTATTGCACCTTGCTTCAGGTTTACTATGATTAGAAAATATACTTGGAAATGTCTCGGAAATACTCACAGGCTTATTGTTTTACCTGCTATATCAACAACCTAACCTCGTCATTGTACTGAAGAACGCCTGTTGTTATTGTTGTTGTTGATGATGATGATGATGATGATGATGATATTTTACTCCTTTTCCCTCTGAATATTGCCAGTTTTCTCCACTAGCTAGCTCTTCCCTATCACAATACAGTGTTGAAGACGCTATCATAAACAATTTTCCCATTGATGAATAAAAAAATGAATCTTAATTTAGCTTTCTCCAGAAACTTGGTTGATTAATCTCTCTTAAAAAAAAATAGATGTAAAGCCTTGACAATTTTTAACGATTTTAGTGGACAGTTTTGGTCACCTTCCAATTTCTAATTCTTCCTAATTCTACAATTTCCTCCTTCCTTTACGACACGCCTAATGTACCTTTATCATCTCCTGCTCACAATGCATCACACGAGTAATACAGCCCTATTCAGGCTTTTCTGCATACTGTACCTACATGGGCTTTTGATTGTCAAGAATGACTATGCCCACTCGCCCCCCCCCTTAGCCAGAGATCAAAGACAATTTTGTGCTCTTGACTTTCTGTGGCATTGTTGCAATTTAAAAACATTCTTTTGCCATGACAATCTCAGTATCTGGATTTGAACCCGGCTGGAAACCCAATAAGTCTAAAGGCTTCAATATGTTTTAGGTCATCATTTGTCCTCTCTTCCATATACTGTAAATGAGTCCAGAGCTGTCTGTCCTAATTGACAGGTTTTAAGAGGAATGCCTCCCTATCCCGCCCACACACCAGAGCTAATTATGCTTGCTTGGATCCTGAGCCACAGATCCCTTTGTCATCATCATCATTCAAACTCCCAACCTCTGGACAGGGTGAATTTTTTTATTTGTAGAGCCATCTTTTTTTTCTGATTCCTGATGATTCCTGGCCAAAACATTAGTTTTACTTCAAATCTGCATGCTGGAGCATTATGGCATTTAACATTTTGCAAGTAAATGTTAATTCTCTGTGTCAGTCGCTAAATGCCAGCTCCCATCGGTTTCCTGGCCCCTCTGTCCATCAGAGCAGCAGGAGAAGGGCAAACCCACTGCATTTGCCATGTCAACATGCCCACTGGGGCCAAAACCTGCACCTCACCTGGCCCTGCTCTGGATGGTACACAACACTGGTAATTAAATGAAGAATGAGGAATTTATTTTGAAGGAGCGAAAAAGAAAAAAATTAAGGTTAAAAAGTTTGTAAAACGATGTATGAGGATTCCCAGGTCTAGCCTTTCCTGCCCATGACCATTCCACCAAACCTCAATATCCTGACCACCAGCCACTTTATAAAACTCATGCTTCATTAAAGGTCAGCTATATTTTTAAACCATGCTGAAAACCTTAGTCGTTACATTCAGTGGAAGAGAAATTGTCATCTTTAATCAGATACAGTGTCGGAACGGAACACTCCCTGATTTCAGATGGTTGGCATGTTATGGTTATTAAGGAGGCAATTTGTGTGTTTCAGTTGCTTCTAAACAACACTGGCCTGGCCTGAGGGTGAGTTTTGAAGAGGAGAGGGGGTGCGACACTGCCAGCTATACAGCTGTTCGTGCAAATGTTCTTTTATGACCTTGTTTATTTACTTCCTTTTCAATTTTGTGGATTTTTTTTATCTTCTCCGGCCCAGCTCATCCCTTTTAGACTTAATATTCAGAAAAGAAAAGAATCATAGGGTTGCTCAGTAGTTTGATCATCAGGTGTTTGCTCCGACTACTACGGTTTCGTATAAGATTATTCTTTGTCGATGTGCTTTCAGGCCATTGCTTCTTTATTGCAAATCCGAGGCATGTCTTCATAAATGTTTTTGAGCGTATTGTTTATTTTCATTAGATTAAAAATCGTATCCGTGCAAAAAATATTGGATGAAAAGCCTCCCAGCATTTGTTGCACTCGTTGTAAACAACTCCGCAGACAGAAACGATAAAAGTGTTAACGCAAGGAAAGTTCATAACATGAAAATAATTTGCTTTGCAAAAGAGTCCCCCACTATTTTTGCAGTAATACAGCCCACATACACAGCATTTGTCACTCTTTGTGATGCCGATGCAGTTTTTCTCATGTGAATATGCAACAGAAATGTCAGAATACTGAATCACTGGCGTACCATCTGGATATTATTATGCGGATTGGCAGGAGTGTTGTTGTCAGGATGTATTAGGTGTGAAGCAGGAATGCGTGCGATGTGAAGATTCATTCGCCCGTAGGCGCTGGGATCAGTGATTGCTGCTCCCTATACTGTTTTTGTTTTGAAAGGCCAAACCCATCAACAACGTAGGCTGTACATGATTCACAACAAAGTAGACCTTGTGGCGAAACAAGGGAGTTAATGCTGTGAGTTCAGCACGGCTCCTTCGAATCAACCACTCTGCATTCAGCATCTCTCTGAATCCCCCAGCTCAAGGCAGTGGGTCAAAACTTTTTCCCGAATTCATCACGGTTGAATCTTTCACCCCTAAGGATGTCTAAAGTTTTGTTCTCCTTTCTCCATGGAGCCCGAATGAAACCGACTGAAACTTTACCACCCTCCTACTTACCTGAATAGGCTTAAAGGCAAAACGAGGAGCATCTCCATAACAAAAGACAACAGTGTGCCCCTGTGCCTCCAATTAATTTTCACATTCTCAAGCATGCCAGGCAGGAAAAGAAAATAATTGTAAAAGGCAGGTGTTTCTGAAATGGTTTTTTATTATTAATAATGCTCGCTGGCTGTCCCTTGTTGCCTGGGATTTTTTTTTTTTTTTTGACTCAAATGTATGACAGAGTGACAGGTCACTACAACGGACCTCAGGCTGTAGCTGGGTTTTATCTCTCCGCTTTACCTCTCTCAAAAGAGGCTAATTGGTCCCCAGATTAAAGCGAGATCACTCAACTGGACCGTGCTTGGTATTAATTAGGCCTCACAACGAAGCTAGTTTGTGTCTTTCTCTGCTGCAATACACACACTTGGTCTGATATTTGACTTAATTTGATAGTGCACTGACCTCTTAAATTGTCTTTAACTTTTTCACTTGAACTTGAGCACTTTTAATTCAGCAGATGTCGTGGTTGCAGAATCACTGCTGAGGTATTTCCACAGTGTATTTGTTCTTCATGCAATGTATATAAAACTCGGCTTATCTATTTGAAAGAAGCTGCTTTATCAAGTTACAAGCTACTCGTGATTTATAGAGCTACAGCTGAACTACTCTTTACTTAGATACATAAAAACAAGCTACAGTACATTAAAGCTACCTTATTCCCCCTGAATCTAGTTTGTCCAAAAGAAAAACAACTGTTATATATTCGTTTGTGCAGCTAATTTATTGCACAAAATCAAATGTATATTCTCTTTGCATGTAGTGCCATAGCAAGGTGAGATGCATTACTATTACTATAGCTGTATCTCAGCATACGCATTTAATTTGTTCCAGAGGTGAGTTCTTAAGGTGAAATTTCATGTTATGAAATAATATTTTTTTTATAAGAATTATATGTAAATATAGACAATCCGTTCCAGCCACCCAAAAATATTACCAATACAGGTAAACCTTGGATTGCAAGCGTAATTCCTTCTGGAAGCATGTTTGTATATCAAAGCGAATTTCCCCATAAGAAATAATGGAAACTCTAGTCATTCATCCCACAGCCCAAAATATTCAAATAAAAATAATTGATGCACAATATAAAGTAAAACATAAAACAAATTTACCTGTGTGTGTGTTTGTGCACACATGCGTGTCTATATATATATATATGTGTGTATATATATATATATGTGTGTGTGTGTGTGTGTGTGTGTGTGTGTGTGAAACCTGAAGTAAGACAAGAGGAAAAAGGGGGCTACTGTGTAGAACGACTCCCTCCCTCCTCCCTCCCTCCTCTCGTCTTACACAGTAGCCCCCTCCCTTCTCTTATTTGATAGACACACACACAGACACACACACACTAATGGAAACACCTCCCTGTCGGGAAACTTAATGACACTCGTGCGCACGCTCACACACACTAACGGAATCAGTGCTTTGTGACAGAAAGTCAGAGACTCTGGGAACTGGATTTTTAACAAGAAACCTCTCTAATGACACTTGCTTTTGTGTTGTTTTTATGACTAGTAGACATATCGACGTGTAACATGGCTTCAGAGCGGCGCACTTGGGCTACCCTTATTTTTTTCTCGTCACTTACACTTTATTATTGTATTATTCCAATTTAATATTATTAGTCTACTGTAATATCACATCAATGCAAAATGTAAATCAGAGGTCTACGGGAGTGCTGCACTACCCCAGCACCCCTACGTCTTCCAGCTATCTTAGTAGGATAAATCTTTATAGCATGACTAGATAAAGTACCCATCGTTGACAAGGAAAGAGTTTTTAGAAATATTTGAAAGGTTAAAGCTAAAAATAAGCTGATCAGCTTTCGTGTAAACAGTGATATTATTTCAGGTTAAAGCCCACATACTGTACATGTCTGTCTGTTTTTATTTACGGCAGAACTCCATGCCTAACTTGTTAATACAAAGAAATACATTTTTGTAAGGTTGAGTATCTTATGCCTTGTACTTCTCTAATCGTTTGCCAAATACACTCCCTATTCAATAATCAGATTAATAGGTTTAAATGGATGGCCCATAACTGCTCAAAACTTCACATCTACTAAACATTTTGATTTCATTTATGGTGCAGCTTTAACTGCAGGCAAATACTAAAGTAATGCTAAAGTTTGATGCTGTGACAAAATCTGGTTGTACTAGCATATAGACAGACAGAAAATTTTCTATTGCATGCCTGGTATGAAGCATTGCATGAAGTGTATGAATCATAAAGATATCACTGCAAGAGCGAGTTCTGAGCAATGTACAGACAAAACCCTTCTTATATTTATATACATCTTGTTATTCCCTGAGAGTTACATAGAAGAGGCACACACCTTCTGCATACTGAAAACAGTGTCATACAGCTAGTTACTCCCCAACACTGCATGTTATTGTATACAGTTGTTTTACAGACTGAGAATCTGCACAGATTTATACAGTGTTACCTTATAGTATGGCACACCCCTCTGGGTGTCTGGCATTGGGATGTTAGCGGTGGATCATTTGGGTGCTGTGAGTTGCGGGGTGAGGCCATCGTGGATCACACTTGTTTGTTTGGCACATTCCATGGATGATTGATCGTATTGAGATCTGGGGGAGGCCGGATCAACAACCTTGAACTCTTTGCCTGCTGAGCCCCAAACACAGCAAGCTGTGACACACTGGGTGATCCATTTCCAGCATTGACTTATTTCATTTCATTGTGTACATTGGCTTTTCTATGGGATCACACTGGATGAGCTGGCCTTTGGTGCACACAGACATAGATGAGCCTTGTGTGCCCACGAGCCTGTCCCCAGTTTACTGGTATATAATTGATAATCATATCAATTATATATACATGTTTTTTTGTTGTTGCTAAAACAGCATGTTTTGACTTCTGAATGTCGCAGCAATACATTTTAAACAGGCAGAACATCATAATCCTCCAGTATTGGTGTGTGGGGTCCATTCCACAATGCAGTCATTTATCACTGGTCCGAGGTTGGCAACACGGGATAGCTACTATTCGTCACAGCTCACATCACAGTGAACTGAACATCCCACGATCCCTCCCCAACCTCCACAGAAGTCACACACTGCAGCACCATGGCCTGAACACTTCCGAGTATATACAATACACTACAATACACACATTCCACATCATGCAATACACACATTCCACATCTGACACATACATTATACATAAAATCGGTGTGACAGCTAGAAAATTCCCCAAAGGTAGAAACATAAAAGTGAGCAGATGAGCTGGCCTTAATTACGTATGGCACACATACATGAATTATAAATTTGTGTGATGTTTCTAATGTATCCCTCTTACCCATAACGCATGTGGTGGTACAGAAGATTACTTGATGTGCACTTGAGTGCATGAAGCAGTTTGCTGTTTTTGTATGACATCTCTCTTCTGTCATCTCCAACATGAATTTTTGTTATTGCTCTACATGTTTAAAAGTACACTAACGTTTTCATCATCATTGCTGTGTTGTTACTCTTTAGTCCATGTAATTTGTGTGCAATGCACCATTACGATTAGGAGTTTGTCTTCCCCTAATGCACCATTTCTCCTATCTGGGCATCCATGTTCTAGATAAGAGCTTGTTTTTATATCACAGTTTGGTTTCCATTTTTTTTTTTTTTTTTTTTTTTACCAGCAAATCAGACATGTCATTGCTTCTTCTGCAGGCACGCATCAACACAACTACAACCATGTGGGTCACAGTAGTCCTACTCGAACTCCTAAAAATGGTAAGGATCACTCTTCTCCTTTTTTTCTTTCTCATCATGATAACAACAGACATACTACAAACCCAAACACCGTTATGTTTTTCACTGCTGTCTTTTTTTTGTTTTGTTTTCTGAGATATTTGCTATTTAACCACCACCTGCCCCCCTGAAGCCTGATGGTACTGTGAACCAGCCAGTGCCACTGTGCATCTTCTACACTGTCACCAGCAAGAGGATGCAGTTCACATTGATTTGAGCTATTGTTCTCTGGAGAATATAGTGCACTCTGCTCAAAATGAGTGGGTGATCAAAATTTAAAATGCTCAGCCTGGTCCTTCTGCCAGTTTGGCACAATTAAGCCAAGGGCTAATGCACAGGGACTTATATGGAGGACACACCGCATAATCTAACAGTAAATGGATTTATAATAAATGTTTTATTTAACATGTAATGTACAGTATAATCATTGATGTGGTGGTGCTTTGGGATGTTTATTTATCATTCATGGAAGTAGTTTTCAGCATCAGCACTTTGCAACAGCCAGCAAGTTCTCTACCATGCTTAAGTATTCTGGACATGGGAATTTATGCTTTGCAGATTCTTGGAAACCAGCTGTGTTTTTTTTTTCTTTTTTTCCCCCCCTTTCCATGTTATTAACTTCAGGAGAGGCTCCCAGATGGGACAACAAGAAAGCGGTCGCCTTATTGTTGAGAGATTGTGAGATTCAATTAACTAAGACACACCTATGCTAGCCAAGAGAGTGAAATTCGCCAAGGTCTCTAAGTGGGAGAAATGGTCAAACCGCTCCTACGCCATAAATCAGAACAACAGTAGGTCAGCCTACTGGTTGAAGGTATATGTGTAAGCACATGTATGTGGATGAAAAAAAAACTGCAGTTTGAAAGCAAGTGGTGTTTGACTGAATATGTGACAAAGAATGTGTGAATTGGAAATGGAAAAAATAAGCTTCAAGAGAGAGATTAGGAGAGGCTAGAACATTCCATATACGAGGGGCGTTCAAGTCAAACCAGGATTTTTGATTGTGCAGAATAGCAGAACACAGTCATGAGAGCAAAAGCTAAATGAAATTAAATGTCTCCATATAATCCCCTGCTACACTAATGCACTCATCCCAGTGTTTCACTAGTGCTTGGATACCATCAAGGTACAGAGTTTTCTCAGTACACCAGAGCCATGATCAGCCTGCCTGGTCTCCCACTAATGTCTTAAAGGGCCCAAACATGTGGAAATGGCTTGAAGGGAGGTCAGGTCTGTTCGGGGGCTGTAGCAATAACTACCAGCCGAGTTCCTGTAACGTGCAAGTGGTGTCCATAAATTATTGTGTGTATAGTTCCTACAGACAGATGTGTCTCTTCCACAAGATGGTGAAAAGTTATCTGTCAAGATCTGAATGTTCTTGAGAATGGCTGCAGTGGGCTCCGAGGCATCATTCACGGACATACGGTGTTCTGTAAAACATTTGGATCGTCATTCACATAAAGTGACATAATGAAGACTTGAAGACTTCTGTAAATGTCTGTCAGTTTTACACCTTTATTCACAAGTTTTGGTTATTTGAACACCCTTCGTATATTTATGGCTATGGGAAAAGAAGAATAAAACACTTTATTATAACACTGTTATTGGGAAATAATCAGTCAGGTTTTTACTCATACATATATACAGGGGTAAAATAATAGGGTGCTTTTTAATCCCCAATTCAGCCGAGTACAATGCAAGGGTGTGTTCCATAACTAAGAATCCATATGTACCTCATTTGGTGAACATCCACAGATGAGTGCCTTATGATACTCAATATATAACTCGGATAACTTAGTGAGAGTGGTACTGCATACACTGTACATGCTGTAAATATAAGTGAAATGGATGTACGGGCCAGGCTAAGGTTAGAGTTTAAAGTAGTAAATATTTCTATGAACTACGTTTGAATTTTGAGACAGCCATTACATATTCCACTCCTTTACTCTTTCTCCTAAATTCCTTTTAGTTTGAGCCAGAGTTTGCCTTCATAATCACATCCCTTACCACAAGATGAAGTAGAAAGCAGCCAACGTGGCCATTTCAGCACGAGCCAATTCACTTACGCCTGCCGCAGTGCACACAGTGCACACACTACACATGACGTGTGCTTGAGGAATCAATTCGAGCAGATGAACAAGCCGGGCAGGGACGACAACTATAAAAACAAGCTGACACCGAGTATTCATACTCCATCGACGTTTTTCGCTTAATGAAGACACACTGATCAAAAGATGAAGGGAAAGCTCGGAATGTGTGCTACGTGCGCTTTGGATAAAGAGCTCTCGACTGGTGTCCTCAAAATGCGGAGGCTAGAAATGCTCAAAGTAGCAAGCAGCAACTGCTCATCTTGTTAGTGAAAGGATTAAATCACTGCCTTTTGGTGAGCCGCTTTAATTCGCCCGGGGAGGAAGCGGGTGGGGTGAGAAGATGGATAGCACTCCCTAACAAGCTCCAAAGATTTATTTTTTTATTTTTCCAGCAGATTGGTTGTTATAAGACAAAGCCTGTTATTGCTCTTTCTCAGAGGTTAATTCTGTTTATGGCAATGGAACTTCCCTCTCAATAACACTGCAGTGCAGCCTCAATGACACTTTTATTACTATTGCTGTTTCCTTTGAGATGCTATGATTTAATTAAGAAACAAAAATACAATGTTAATAACTATGTTTAATGCTAAAAAGATGAACTGACTGTATTACAGCATTCTCTCTGAGTGTGGGGGTATGTGTGTGTGTAATTTGGCTACAGCTTTCTTACATTTTTACATTTTCCAGATCACAGAATCAAATGATAGACTCAAAACAAGCATTTACTAAGGCTACTGTACCATCCTTCTCTCTTTTTTCATCCTATAACAACATTCTTACATGTAAGGAATTTCTATTTCCTGTTGTAGGAACCTAGTCAACAACAGGGTTGAGGAATTTGTGCCATTGCCAAGCTGATTATTTTTAAATTAAATTAAATCCTGAATTTTTCATTTCTCTTTTACCAAAGTAATTCTGCCATCACTACTTATTATTATTATTACAGTTAGTCCTGACCGAGTAATCTGATTGGACAAGGAGCATTCCACGAGTGGTGATACAGGGCATAACGCCACGGGATGCTTTACTGTATGTGTCTCGCTGTGTCACTGGTGTTCTATCACTCGTTAATTAAACTAAGCGTCAGTCGCCAGCGTGGAAAAAAAGGTAGATGGCTATGGTCCGCAGTACTGGAAAGCGGGGAGAGTACCAGCCTGCCAAAACCCATATTCAAAACCAGTCACCAGTCACTTTCAGCAAGACAACACATCAGATAATGTTATGTCATCTTTACCAATACCTTTAATTCTTAATAATTGCTCCCAAGTAAATTTAAATAGCCACTTAAACTTCCATGAGCTTAAGCTAACTCGAGCTACACAGCTAACTAGCTTCTGAAATATAGCTGAATAACAAATCCCTCTTTAATTGCTGATCAAGGGCACTATTTGGTCTGCACCCCCTACATACAGTAGCACACTAGCTTTCAATTTTAGGCTATTTGAGATTTAACCTCAGAACCTGGAAATTGGAAAGAGTTCTACATATTTATTTACTATATGAAGTCCTTATTGAATGTCACATGCTTTCTGCTGCTTGGACATGGGTTATAACCGTGAGAAGAAACAAGATCTGCGCTTTTTTTGGTCTGATTTTTAATTAGCCTAACCTCACTCACTCACTCGCTCATCTTCTATACCGCTTTATCCTGTATTCAGGGTCGTGGGGGCCTGGAGCCCATCCCAGGAGACTTAGTGCACAAGGC
>JAOVVB010000052.1:17497134-17518665 GCA_028570985.1 Heterobranchus longifilis
ATTAAATCAAATATCAAGTAACTCAGATTCAAGTGATCAGTCCTTCGTATAAGTAAAGAGCGGTATTATCGTACCATCAGTGTCCCTGAGATGACCAGCAGCCGATGTGCTTCCCTGTATCACGTTACTGTTACATGTACCATGTCATACTGTTACATCGTGTCACAGTTGTTCCTTGTCGAATGACTTCAGCTCCATCATTTCACTTATTTTAGCTTTACACTGACCACTAATACCCTGGAAACATCCCACTGGGTCAGAGTAACTCCAAACCTACAGCACTTGTGGGATGTTTCTTGTCTGCGGATCCAAACATTGGACAATCAAATCTGATAGACGGAGACACCACCACGCAACCCACAGCAGCCAAAGGATCTGCTGCCAATGTCATGGTGCCAGATATCATGGCACACCCCTAGAGGTATTGTGGAAGCATGCCCTAAGGAGCCAGAGCTGCCCTGGCCATAACCCTGGACAAGGGGAACCTACACAATACTGGACAGAATGATTTTCATTGTAATGTTATGGCCGATTGGTGTACAGTACATCACAATGCATTGCATCTTTTTATAGACAAGACTTTCCTCTTAGGCAATCTAGCAAAGTTTTTTAAAGGGAGATGGGAATTGATTTCTTCTATCCAACATGAAATTTTCTGCATCTCTAAAATTACTTTACAACAAAAACAGTGGGACTCTCTTCCTGTCCTTGGAAGTGGGACTCTCTCTCTCTCTATCTGCTCCCATTCATTCTCTATAATCTGCATTAATTATCTGATTAATTGCCTTAATCAGTGCACCATACATTTAATCATGGACAGATGCCAGCACAACATCATTTGTGGAGGAGGTTTGGTGGCAAAGCATGAGCTTCAATACATTTTTGCATATTGCTAAACTCTTATTAAAAACTTTTTTGATTCAGTAATTCATTCTGCCGAGCATAAAAAAAATCAATGTAATACAATTTAATAAGCAAACAGGATTACATTACATGATTGTTAGATTTATATTTATAAATAATGGTTCATGTAAGAGATTTATAATGTTCAAAGAAAAGCCTCTTCTTTAGCTGATATTAGCAGATTTTCTGTACCAATAGAGCAAGTGCATGAAAACGCTTTTCCTTTGAGGGCCTTCAACTGACATGAATGTTTATGCAGATAATTAATTCTGCTCATACACCTAAATCTAAGCTTAACTTAATCTCAGTATCCAACAGGAAATCTCTTGATCTTTTTTTAAACTAAAAGCAGCATATGCAGAGTGTATTGAACTATACTCATTGGAATGGGATTTTGTAGGTACAGAAGGAGAAATTCTTTATGTTATCTAAAACTACTCTTGCTAGATCATTATAATTGGATTCCAGCTACAGTATATTTATTGCATTTCCTGTATTCCCTTTCCGCATGGCTCTGTATCATACCTCAGTGTCTGAATGTGCTGTTAGGTTTGCTCAATAACAGATATAAAGTTCCCTCGAGGGCCATCTCTGTGCGAGACGATTCACAGAAAAATACTGCGCAACGATTGCAATATCTTCAGGGGAGCAGTTTCTGGTTTTTCCCCCATTTCAGGGACATGGTAGGATCTGAAGAAGCAGCTCTTTTTGAATGTGGAGTCGAGACTTTTCATGGGGAAAGGTTAGAGGGACTGTTATGGTTCTGGCTCAGTGGGACAGCTGATATTGAGAGTCCAAGCAGAAAGACTCAGAGGATAAAGACTCACGAAGAGAGAACAGACAGATGACTTCAATATAAAAAGGGGATTCTTTGAACGGAATAAAGCAAAATGAGGTGTGTGAAAGTACTACAGCATGATTTTCAGTAAGCTAAGAAAGATGAAACACAATGGAGCATGCTTTTACAATAAAATCAGTAACAGGATGATGCAATAAGTCCCAATGTTGCCACCCTGAAGCATGTCCTGCAATGTTCTTCTTATGTTTTCATAAATATATAAATATTTATTTTTTTAAATAAATATTGTTTTTTAAAACAATGGAAAAATGTTATGTGGTCTGATGATTCCAGATTGAGGCTATTCCAGAGTGATGGGTGTGTCAGGGTATGAAGGGAAGCGATGCACCCATCATGCATAACTTTGGAAGCAGCGTTATGATCTGGGGTTGCTTCAATGGGTCAGGTCTAGTCTCAGCAACATTACATGGCAATAAAATGAAGTTAGCTGAATGACCAGGTTATTACATCAATGGAGTTTTTCCTTCCCTGATGTCACAGACATATTCCAGCACAACAATGGCAAACATTTTTAATCATGGATTGGCCACCACAGAGTGATGACCCTAACCCCATTGAAATTCTTTGGGATGTGCTGGAGAAGACTGTCTGGAGTGGTTCGACCCTCTTTGTCATTTGAATCTCAGCGACTCTTGATGGAAATGCATAAGATTGTCAAAATAACACCACAAGGAGTGTGATCCAACAAAATAGTCAAACTTAGCTAATTCTTTAATGATAAGAATATGAAAATATTATTTTATTATTATAATATTATATCTTCAAATGAAAATTCAATCAAACATTATTATTATAATTATAAGGAAATTCAAATATAAGATCATGAAACCTATTGCTGATAGGTTAACCTAATTTTAGGCGTTCATTTCTAGAAAGATGCAACATTATCTGACAGTAGAATAAGGCAATTTGTGTGTAGACAATATGTGTCTAGAAATAGGCATACTGATTTTCTATTTGGTTTATTGTAATCCTATAATGAGGAACATCTATTATAACCCATCTTATAATGTTGTCCTCTTAAACAGCACTAAGTCATTGTAAACTGCCCAAGAACCATCCATGTTGTGTTTTAATCTTTCATTACAACAGGTTCGTTACCCATCTCGCCACTTGGCTAATGCAAGCTACAAAGCTAACCAGCTTCTAACACCAGGCTGAATCCCAAATCCCTCTATATCCCCTGTGTAGAACAAAGGATTGTGTACCCTACATAGAGCTTTCCATTTCATGCTTTAAATAAAAACGAATAAAATGTTTTTTCTCTGAGCAATTAGTTAGCTGAGGCCATTCTAAAGTAAAATAAGTGGAACCATAAAGAGAACTTATAAGAGTTATAGGACTGTCCACAACCTCCAGGGTTTATTCTGCTCGCTTTCGGCTACATAGTACTGGCAAGAATTTAAAACGACTTTCACCCCTGATGACATTAAATAAATGTGACTAGCATGATAATATAATATATCAGATAATAGATAATATATTTTCACTTGCTAAGATTCAAACGAGCCACAACCTTAATCATTTGCATGCGCCCAGTATGGCTGCGCTACGAATAGACTGTTACTAAGAATAGTCTGTCCTGAACACTTTCTCATTTAAAAAAAACTTTTGATTCAGCTTTTTACCTTTGGTGTTTAGAAAGTGCTGTCACTAGAGACTCCTTCCAGAAATGATAAACATACACCTGCTCATAGTCACTCACTCACTCCATTTCACTCATCATCTATATTGCTTTATACTGTATAGGACGCGAGGGCACGAGGTGGGGTACACCTTGGACGGGGTGCCAGTCCATGACAAGACACACACACATACACTCAGATTCATTGACGCACTACAGGCAATTTGGGAATGCCGATTAGTCTAACCTGCATGTCTTTGGACTGTGAGGAAACCAAAGTACAGTAGCCGAAGGAAACCCACCAAGCACAGGGAGAACATGCAAACTCCATGCACACAGACCCAAGGCGGGAATCGAACCCTGACCTTTAAGTAGCTAACCACTAAGCCACATTGCTACCACTGCAGCGCTCCCCACTTATAGTCATAAAAACAAAGTCTGTGTAAATGATGTTACTCCAAAAACAATATATATATCATATTAGAATGATTGTATTACCATGTAGTTGAGACTACTTCCCAAGCTATGCTTTTATTGAAAAACATTTAACAATCATTTTGGATCAATCAGAAATAAGCATTTGATGCTTGCTTGGTATCAAAGCTGATATTTAAAAATAAAATCACAGTTTCTACTTATCTTATTTAAGCATTTTGCATAGAGCTATGGCAACATACATCACTAACACTCCCTTAAACCCCAAGAAGGAAAAAAGAACAAAGAAAACACACCTAAAACACAAACGCATTCTACAGAAGGTACCAGACTCCTGTTAAAAGTGCATATATGCAGTTAATTATAGTGAAAAGTTTTCTCATATATATATATATATATATATGCATATGTGGTTATGCGTTATATCTGCAGAAGCAGTGCCACTCCTGCCAAAGTCCATTTGGACGGATTCTCTTTGGTTTTCAGGTTAAACGTCCACACATAGGTAGGTCCTCTCTGCTTGGTCTTGTACACGGGACACTGGTAGACGTTCCGTGTCTCTTGTTTGTCTACGGGGACAGCCTTGATGAAGATGACTGGCATGGCTGGGGTGAGCTCTTTCAGACGTGCGTCCACGATCACGCCGGCCTACAAGACAGTGACACATACAAAACCTTCTGCTGTGAAAAGTTTATGAAGATTGTTATGCAGCTGATTGTATTTTGTTTTGCAGAACACTGCTGAGACATCTGACCTTGCTAATCCATTTTCTTAACTTGAACTTAATTTGACAAGTCTTTTAACAGCACATCCAATTAATCTTGGTGAAGAGCGTTTTTCATTATTTCGCTAAAATTTCAGCATTAGTCCCAGGGTCCCTTTGAACAAGAGGAAGTTAATGTGTTTGAAATTAAAACGCTTTCGCATTTCCCATTACGCTGGACAAACATTACGAGAAGATTTATTTTCTAATGCTTAAATCATGGATATCAAGCCGAAGCTGGACTCCTTTCAGTGTTAACAAAGACGCAGTGTTGATAATGAGGATGAGTTCATGATCTCTGCTTCAATTAGTCCACTAATAGCATCATGAACAAATTCCAACATCTTTCTGCATGAATAAAATGCAGCACAATTTCTGAGGCATACGCTTTATTTTTTACTCGAAGACAGTCACATAAATCAAATTTCTTTACATTCCTGAGACCTGCGTGGTCTGGTGCTTTGTGCTCAATCACCTCTGCACTGAAAGCTGCCTTTTTACCTGGTGGCCCACTCACAGCTATTAAAACCACAGATCAAATACAGAATATGGAGTTATGAAATAACTTAAGAAAGACCACGCATGAAGCTCCACCTACTTCCTCGTTAACTTTCTTTCTTTAAATTCTCATCTCTCTTTTTCTCTATTCGAGATGGAGGCTCTGCGCCCACCACCTCTCCTTCTCCGCCATACTATTTAACGACTCCTACTTGAGACTCTTCTCATACTTAAGAGGACCTGGTTTTATAATGCAAAAAAAACAAAATAAAACTGAATTTCTCTCCTTTTTACATTTCCACTCTTTGTACCATTTAGTTGATGCTGTGTTCTGCACTTGCACTTTTCCCGAAGATCTAAAACAGTGCAAGTAAATGATGTAAAACAGTATGTCAGTTTAATCTTTCAGAAAAATCTGTCGTTTAAATTCTAGCATCATGACAAAACTTTGAATCTCTCCAGTCATGCTGTTTCAGAGGCGTCTGTGTTGATTTATGCTTTTACAGCTGGCGAGCTGCAGTGTGGTTTTTCCCATGTGGCGCAGAGGCAAACCTGGCTCTCTGTCTAAGTCGATTTAAGGTATAGGGGAAAACAACCGAGCTGGGGTACCAATTAAAAATGAATCCATGCACGGTTTTCACATGCTGTAATTAAAACCTGCCTTTAGAGACTGGAGAAAGCAGCACACATTTACACACTCCTGTAAAGACCACAGAGCAAGCTGTTCCCCAGTTATCTACGTATCTTATAGCTGTGATCAGGCTATTCCTTTTTTTATTAACCTGCATTTATTTTATTTGTTTTTTAAATTTTTTAAAAATATGTATCTATTGTGTCTAAATCAACTGGTTGATTAGCTTTATAATACCATTTAATATCCAGCTGGTGTCATTAAGAGACTCTATTGGACCTGAAATGAGTGAAATTATGGAATTGACAATCGTTAGGAACGTTAGACCTATACATGGCTCTCAAGGGGTAGGGGTGTGTGTGTGTGTGTGTGTGTGTGTGTGTGTGTGTGCACATATTGATGGGTGTCTGCTCTAGCCCATGACAGATGTTGCCTTTTTTATAGATTAAAACTGAACGTCTCCTACTCGTATTCTAATCTTCCCAGGACAACAGGCATGGATGTGAATGTCTAACACTTTATTTTTCATTTAAATATATTTAATGATGCATACACACCATGCCATGCACATTTACACACCACACATTTATGGTCAACTGACCTTAACAACTTAAAATAATTTTCGCAGGAAATACATCTGTTCTCGTAGAAATCTCAATTAAATCAGTAGCAGAAGCCACGCCTCAGCCTCTCCTATTAGCACGCACTGATGTCTGGCTTACGATATGATATGACTGTTTGTAATGTAGGCCATTTTAAGCCTGTCTACACTCACCAGACTCTGTATTAGGAGTACTGCTTCCTCTTCTCATTCGTGCAATTATCCAATCAGCTAATCATGTACCGGCAGTACAACGAATAAAATCATGCAAGTCAAGAGCTTCAAACAGATTGAACTGAAGTGGGAATAAAATGTAATCTTGGTTGTTGCTGTAAAACAGACCTAATCTTTAGATCTTCTGGGATTTTTTTATGCACAACAGTCTGTAAAGTTTATACAGAATGGCAAAAACATACCATGAGCAGCAGTCCTGTGCCTACTGTCTCCTCAGTTTCCCGTTCCTGGCTGACAGGAGCGGAACGCGGTGTACTCTTGTGTAGCTCGTTCGCTTTAAAGTTTGACGTGTCGTGCATTCCGAGATGCTTTTCCGGTCACTACGGTTGTAACGAGTGTTTCATTTGAGTTGCTGTCAATTTCCCATCAGCTCGAGCCAGTCCGGTCATTCTGCCATCCTACTCTGACCTCGCTCATCAGTTTCTGCCCACAAAACTGCCACATGCTGGATGTTTTCTCTCTTCGCATCATACTGTGTCTGACTCAAGAGACTCTTCTGAGTGAAAATCCCAGGAGATCAGCAGTTTCTGGAAGACTCAAACCAGCCCATCTGGCACCAACAACCATGCCACAGTGAAAGTCACTGAGTCATATTTTTTCCCCCATTCTGGTGGCTGATGTGAATATTAACTGAAGCTCTGGTTTCTGTGTGATTGTAGGTATTACGCTGCTGTCACATACAGTACTGTGCAAAAGTCTTGAGATAAGAGCTTTCAAAGAGCCTGATTTCTTGAACGTTTGAACATAGTCTTGAGGAATCGACTTTTTTTCCAACTCTCATTTTCAGTCCAGTCCATGTACCTGACCAGCTTTAGTGTATTTAAAAAAAAAATCTATTTAATTTATTTTTTCTTTCCACACAGTTTCCTACAGTACCAGTTAAAAGATTTAGAACAATACTGGAATTCTTCAAAACTATGAAATTAAGTAATTAAGTAATACCAGAAACCATCAGGGTTGTTATTTTAAAACATGAAGGTCTGCTGTTTGAACAGTATTGTCAAATGCATTTGCAAAACCCATCGAGCACCATGATGAATTTGGCTCTCATGAAGACCATCCCAGGAAAGCAAGATCAAAACCTACCTTGAGAAGTTGATCGAAAATGGAAAGAAGCTCTGAGCATTTATGACTTAATCACTTTCAATCTGAACCACTTCTCATCTTCCCACAATTCACATTTTCAATCTATGGGCCAGTGGTGGCTCAGTGTGTTAAGGCTCTGAGTTACTGATCGGACGGTTGGTGGTTCGAGCCCAAACTCATCCAGATTGCCGCTGTTGGGCCCTTGCGCAAGGCCCTTAACCCTATCTTCTCCAGGGGTGCTATATCATGGCTGACCCTGCGCTCTGACCCCAGCTATGCTGGGATATGCGAAGAAAAAATTTCACTGTGCAGTAATGTATATGTGAAAAATAAAGGCTTAACTTAACTTAATTAACGTATGTGAGCTAATCTAATCTATAAAATTTCTGCAAATATTTTTTCTCCAAACCATTTCTTTACCTGTGTATCCCATCGTGCTCCCTCCATGAAGAGGCCATGTACATATGCTCCCTCACGCGGTGCAGAGCTGAACTCTTCTCGAGTCTTTTTGGTGACATCGCACTGCAGGCTCATCTTGTCAAGAGGCCACTCGTTGCGCCGCGCCGTCGACTGCATGATAGCTGTAAGGAAGGACTGCGGGTTGAAGAAGCCAGCAAGCCAAACAGCAGAGGGTAAATTGAAGTCTGAGGTCCAGCTCTCCAGCTCACGGATTCGGCACAGCAGATCAGTGAACCAGAGCGCCAGGCCACACGTGGATGCGTACGCGCGTTTGCTCCACGAGTCTGGAACCTGCTCCAGGTAGATGGAGTTCTGGAGGGTCTCCATGTCGCTGGTCATTGTGAGCTCACCCTGAAAGAGAAGCATGGCGAGTTGGAGGCTAAAAGTTCATTAATAATAATAATAATAATAATAATAATAATAATTCCTACTCTGTAGCAGTAGTAGTGAACAAATGCAATGAAAGACATTTCTACAATGTGGATTTGGCCTCGGGTATACTTAAATGTAAGTATTTACCGAAGATAGAGACGATCATCGTCATGAGCATTTTAACACTTAAACTGTTTTACATCTGATGAGAATTAAATCGCAATAGTAGCAATCCCTAGTAAATCAGATTTCATTTTGGCAAGGTTCAAATGGCCCACACTTCTCCTTAATCAAGAGTGTAATGGCATTCAGTGATATAATGCACTTAAAATAGCTTTCGAATGAGCAGCGCAATCGATTTGTAGCACCCCGGTGCTTAAATTTCATTTATCCTGAACGACCTGTAATGGAGCACTCACAGAACATTTGAAATGTCACGCTATCAGATTGACCAAGAGAGCAAAGAGACAAATACATCCTAATAGCCCACACACCAGGACAATCAATATTCATACATTATAGTTGTACATACATGAGTGTATCTCTTCTGAACAGTACCTTCAGCCCAAGGTTCAGTTCCTTGAGTGAACGTTTGATCTCCTGTGTCAGGATGTTCATCCTCTCACACTCTTGAAGGGCCACAACCACGTACGGGCTCCTCTCCTCCACCTTCCCCGTCAGTTCCGTCATGTTAAAATCCTCTGGAAGTTTTTCAAGGATTTCATCCAGGACGGTTTTCACCTTTAACATGGAAACACTTCAGTGAGCCATGGAGGTCCAGTTCAGATGTTCATATCCGTAACATTACAGTGTATATTTCGTCTTTCTCTAATTGTTCCTTGAACATCAGGCTATTACAGACTCAAGAGAGGAAACGTATAAAATGATCAATATTTCAGAGAGGGAAAAAAGAAGTGTTTGTCTCTGTCCCTTTTCATGACCTGTATAATGCAAAATGGTGATTGCTTACAAATCCCAATATTAGCTTAAAAAGGTCATCTGTCATAATGCATCAAGACACACTTCCACAGCACCCATATCTAATCTCTTAAATGTCAGAGCTAACTGAACCGGGCCCACTTCTAGGGAATTAGCTCCACTTAGCCTCTTCAGACAGGAGAGCCTTCTGTCTCTGGATTAAAAACGGCAGTGTAATGAAGATGACCCCCTTTAAAGGTAGATGACCCTAGTCAGAAAAAATATAGTGAATAGGATTGCATCTATTTTATCAAATGATGATGGTAATTGGGGTGAAAAAAAAGAGGCCATGAAATACAGAGTTGAGAATATACTGTGAATAATGGCTAATAATGGGAACAGCTTGCACTCGTAATGTACATAACAGCAAACGACAGTAGACTGCTAGGGAAAAAAACAGCACAGCAACAACATTTCATCTGTTCATGTTTCGTCATTTTATGACACAAAAAGTTTTGCTTCTTGCTGTTTTGTTGGAAACACTTTAATATGTGCGCACCTTCTCATCTCGGGAGGTGCCGCTGCCTTCCCCAGAGCCACCGTCTCTGGGTTGCATCTCAAGAACAGTGCGGAAGAGCTTCTCAGATGTCTGAGTCAAGAAACCAATTTCAGCGTTAGGGTGTAGGCCGTACAGATAGGGCGACTCTGCGGGCAGTGCTTCATCGATGTACTGAGAAAAAAAAAACAAGAGAGATCAAAATAGCAAAGTATTTACGTGTCATGGAAGCATGGGTTAAATTGCTCAAGCAAGATTGCTATTATAAATATACAGAAAATAAAATTAAAGTTAGGAATGCAGCACAAAAAAGACACCACAGAAAGTCAGCACACAAACAATGGCTTAAGTGAATGAACACTTTGCTAGTGGTCCAAGAAGTTAATTTAAGTGAATGTAGCCTTCACACAGCAACTCTAAGAAACCCATATAAAGGGTGTTCAAGTCAAACCGGGACTTCTGATTAAATTTGTCGTGAATGAAAATCCAGTGAATTTCCATGTCTGATCATAGAATGCTGGCTGGGATAAGTGCATTAGAGGAACAGGGGATTATGTAGAGAAATAAAGGTTGTTTATACTCTCATAACTGTGTTCTGTTATTCTGCGCAATCAAAAGTCACGGTTTGACTTAATCACCACCCATAGATTCCAAAGTTGCCATGATGCTCAGTTTAAGACTGACAGAGAATTGGATCGAAGCAGAGAGAGAGAGAGAGAGAGAGAGGGAGAAAGAGAGAGAGAGGGAGAATGAGAGAGAGACAGTTCTACACTCCACCAGTGTTTGAACTTCTAAAAATCCCTAGCATCTTTTGTAACACTCTTACCCAGTTTGCACAGTATATACTGTATCTATCTATCCATCTAGGAACCTCTGTAGTCCAACTAAAGGCAGTGGAGGCCAGTGGTGACCACTGTATATATTTCCATCTTGTACAACTGTTGTAGGACCTCCGGTCAACATTCACATTCACACAATATGTGCAATTTTCATATACGGCCATATACAGTATGTTCTATGAATATTTCTACTGTTTAATACCAAACTGTCAATATCAGTATACAAACTTAACAGTTGCTCAGAGGTTATTTTAGAACTGCACATGTAAGGTTGTGTTTGATTAAAACTGAAGTGTATACACACTTTTCCTGATGTAACAATACCCTGAAATGCATATATTGGACATTATTAATAAATTATATTATTTATTAATAAATATTTTACCATTCAATGTTCCTAATCAGTTTTTTTTGGTGGAGGGAGCATCCTGGTAATATATTATGTTTTTTTTTGTTGTGTTGTTAGCCTAAATAACATTAGAAACAGCATTTGAATTTTTGAAGAATAATTATGATAATTTGTTAAATATTTATTGGTGTGGTTCTAAATGTCTGAATAAAACTTTTTTTGTTACTGAAGCGGAATAACAACGCAACTATGATCAAAATCAATAAGTTAAAAATAAATAAAAATAAAAACAAATTCTTTGAGGTAATTACAAATGACAAACATTGATGTGAAATGTAAGCTATGTCCACCAACAAAGAAGACCAAAAGAACTTAGGCAAACAGTACATTTAAAAAAGCGTCTAAAACTGATTCAATTTTATGTGCTTAGTTGTGAATGAAATTCATACCGTTGATTGGACAACACATCTGCCACTCAAGACCAGCGGTAAGAATTTCATTTGCAAACCACAGATGGGCATGTTGATTCTTACCACTGATTGGACGAGACATCTTTCACACAAAAACAGGAAGTACTGCAGCCTAATGGACATTAAAATGTTCTTTCATTTAAGGATTCATTTCAGTATTTTAGGATTGTACAGCACTTTGGTTAACTAAGTTGTGTTAAATGTGCTTTCAAATTATTTTTTTTACTTGACTTGAGAGTACTTCTAGTACAGTATGTCTTAAGACAGATGTCTTTGTGAGCTCACCCTTTGTTCTAATCAGCGATAAAGAATTTAATTAACTATACCTACCTCTTCTGGTTTGACTGAATTGTTGTGTTTTCTCATTTTGTGTTCTGTTTTCTCATTTTGTGTTTCTCATTTTTTTGTTTGTTTTTTGAATTTGTAATTTTGTTTTCAGTTTTATTTTTTTTGTTTTTAGTTTTATTATTTTGTTTTTGGTTTTGTTATTTTGTTTTTAAATTACTAAGTTTTTTTTCGGGTTTTGTTTTTGATTTTGTTATTTTGTTTTGATTTTATTATTTTGTTTTGGAATTTTTTTATTTTGTTTTCGGTTTTGCTATTTTGTTTTGGAATTTCTTATCTTGTTTTTCGATTTAGTTATTTTGTTTTGCACTCAGCCAGCGTAAACCAGTAATAGTAATATATTACTGTTATAGAAAGGTAATAAATAATACAGTAGTAATACACTGTACAGAATTACTTTTACTAAAAAGTAACTAATAATTTTACCTTTTATTACTTTTATTAGTAACTAACATGACAGTTTGCATTTACTATCCCTGATATTTCAGTGGTGACACAGTGTCTTAGAGGTTAGCACTGTTGCATTGCACCTCCGGGTCCCAGGTTCGATTCCTGAATCGGTCTGTGTGCATGGAAATTGCATGTTCTCCCTGTACTTGGTGGATTTCCTTCGGGTACTCTGGTTTCCTCCCACAGTCAATAGACATGCAGATTAGGTGTTTCCAAATTGCCCGTACTGTGTGAATGTTGACCAGGGGCCCTACCACGGCTGTGCGAATAGGAATAATTACAATGGTCACCATTGGCCTCCATCATCCCTAGTTGGACTACATAAGTTTCTAGATGGGTTAATGGATGGATATTTTGTTGGGTTTAATTGCAAGTGCTTAACATTTTAAGTTGGTGGTCTAGACACTACTGGAAAACTCCTTCTTGTATATTTCTGCTTAATAAAAACTGGCTTGAATTTTGAAGGCATGAACTGCATGCAGACCACTTTCATACAGATACAGTATATAACCCAACTCTAAATATTTGTAACTTTCCCTGCAGGCACATTTGACCTTGAGTTGCAGATGTTACAGATATACATAAAAAAAAAGCGCACAGTCTGGTCTGTGAGACATATTGATTAATAAATCAGAATACTTCAAACGTAGTAGTATCGGTAGTTACTCTAGAGAAGAAGTCTGCAAAAAACGACCTCTTACAATTGTAATGATTATCAGCTGTATAAAAATAAACCTGAAATCCAGTCAAAAAAATCAATTACGAGTGATATGCATATTGTAGCTTTTTGTACATACGTAGATATTTTTCAATCTCAGCATTTGTTCTTATTAAGTAAAGTTTTTTTTTTGGTATTCATTAAAAGTGTAATGAGTAAAAATCGCCCCAGTCTGTCAAAACATTTAAACTGATTTTTTTTCCTTCATAGGATTCATAAACCAGCTGTAGGAATGTAGGCTTCAAATACATAAACATTATAATACAGTTTATAATATGCCTCAGGTATTTCTGCGATTTTGGAAAAATGCCACATGCTTTAGCACTTTATCTTAGCACAACTTCAGCATAATGCAGTTAGGCTTAAAATCTCACTAAGCATAACCGAATTAAGATGTGACAAACATTCATCATTTTAGAAAAAAATAGGCTCTATAAACGCATAGAAGGCTTCCTATACTATTTACAATAAACTAGTGAATGCATCAAAAAAGAAACTCAGACAGTCGTCTGGTATAATAAAATATACAGCTAAACTTCTAAAAATATACTTTAGTTTTTCAAAAATTTTCAGCAGGAAATATTCTTTTGCAAGAAAGACTAAGAGGTCTATACTGTATATTTAAGTTTTCATCATCTTCATCATCAAGACATCATCTGTTTTATTAACACAAATTTTAAGGTTCTAATTGTAAATGGCTGTGAATTGCAAATGATTATTATTATGGTTATTATTGTTATTATTATTATTATTATTATTATTATTATTTAATTCCCTCTAACTGCCATATTCTTTGCCAGCCCAGTTTTCTTTTGCTCATAAAGAATCCAAACATAACTGCTTTCTCCAATTTGAAGTTGATCACACATGATCACCACATGACATTGCAGAAAAAAAAGATCCTGACTTTTATCATTTTACCCTTCAGTGAATATGGGTAGTGTGGTTTTATAGGTTGCAGTCCTTCCTTGTTCGTTAGCTTTGCTGACCACAAAGAGCGCAGGAGTCTTCTCCGACACCACAGCTCAAATGAGTCATTTTTCCTCCAGTCTAGCTTTATCATGGTCTGATTATCACAGCCATAGGTAGCTACGGGCAACATGATGGCATGAACTAATCAGCATTTCATTACTAGCCTGATGTCCTCGCTTTTACATGTTTGGTTTAAGCTCATCAGTGCTGTGAATACCAATGTGATTCAGTGCTTTATTGCTATACTGCTTTCACCGCCTCTATCGATCTGCTAACAGGCAATTGCTTTTGACATTTCCTTTCCTTGCAGTGGACATGATCTTGGTCTTTTTGATGTTCAGGGGGAGGCTAACCTTCTTGCTTTCTTGTTTGTTTCTTTTGATCAGATGTTTCAGGCCTTCTTCGGTTTCTGAGAGAAGGATCGTTTCATCAGCATTTTGAAGATTATTGATGTTTCTTTCTCCGGTCTTTATTCCGATTCTTGACTCTTCAATCTCCAACTTCCTCATAAACCTTTCAGCATACAGGCTGAATAAGTAAGGGGAATAGATCACAAACTGGCTTCTTCTTCAACAACTGCACCATTTTGACCAAATGTTTTGGCTCCAAATGGTCTTGCTGGACATTCCACAGTTTATCATGATCCATACAGTCAAAGGTTTTAGTTGATGATGATGTTTAGATGAGGATGTTCTTTTGGTATTCACTGCACTCTTGTAATAATCAACCTGGGGTTTTGTTATTTGGCAGTTGGGTCATCGCCCTTGCCACGTCTTCCTCAAGGGTGGCTTTTCCTTTCTTGTATTTGATAATGCTTTTGCAGGCATTAAATGTTATTTGAATCCTGTTGAGTTGCACAAATGCATTCCTGTTGTGGTTCTTCGTGGTGTCATCTTCAAGCTCCTTGTTTTACTGGTCCCAGTACATTTTGTTGTTTTTCCTCGCTTCCCTTTGAAAATCCATGTTTAATCTTCTTACTTCTTTCTGTTTACCTGCCACTTTGGCAGATTTTCTTTGCTTGGCTTTATTTAAGATTTCATCCAGGAGCCAGTTACATCTTTTTTTCTGGCTTCCTCACAGTAAAATCTCCAAAATCTCCAGTGTTTAATTAACACCTACAGTAGAATGTTGAAATAACACTTTACAGTGTTTAGAATGCTTCAGTTGGACTCAAATGAACCCTGAAAGTGTTAAATCAACAAATCAACATTGGGGATTTTACTGTGTGTGGAATGGTATGCCTTTTAATTTCCCACCTTAGCTGTATTCAGCAGCTATAAACTTTTTTTGTATCTTGATCTTGTATATGCTAGTCAATTTGTCACAAAATTCTAGAACCAAAACTACCCATATTATCCATAACTGAAATAAACAGCATAATTATACAGTATATACAGGAAAACAAATGGCAGAACATAATTGAAATGAAGATGTGTTTTAAAGCATTATCATTTATTTCATTTTTTGAAAACACCTATAATCAGAACTTTGTAATTCTGGGATAGTTCAGTTATTTCAATACTATTTTACCCCAACTCACTGTGCATGATGATATAATAACCAGGCTTGATGGCATTTTCCCTACATTCATTTCTTTCTGCAAAAATAACACCAGGTACACAGCCCTTGAGGGATTTCTCACTTTCATTCTGTTTCTGTGGGAAAGAGGTGGCAGGGGGTGCATTTACCTGGTGATAGCCGTTGTAATCCATGTTCCCAGGCAGTAGGAAGCCTGGGGCCAGGTACAGCTCCCCCTCCATCATCTCAGGCTTGATGAACTCCTCCAGGTAGGTGCGGCACAGCCTTCGGTCCCAGTCATCTGTGATGTGGCCACCATACATTATCTCTCCGAAGAGGTAACGAAGGTCATCGTATGGCACCTGAACAAAACAAAAAACACGTTCGACTTTTCCACTCTGGAGACTGCAATACATCTCTGAGCTCATTACTAATGTTGTATGCAGTAAACAGTGCTATATTGCACAACACAACCTGCATACGATAAGGCTTAAACGGCAAATATTTCCACTACCATCTGTTACAAAAAATGCATTTTATCAAATGACACGTTTTCCCAACATGATTACAGCATACTTTACTAACAGTAGTGAAAATGTGGGGTTTTTAAATTAAAACATAAATATGACTAAGCAATTAATACTGTAGTATTATCCTTTTTTTTTTTTTTTTTACAAATAAAATCAAAGTAATCTGTTACCATGCCAAAAATGTTGGTCAGGTTAGATGCCTTTTTATTTTTACAGAAGAGTGTGTTGTGTTAACAAAAACATTAGCATTATTAAAAGTAAGATTAAATAGCCTGCAGCATGTCCTGCACACACTTTTCTATTTTATAACCCTTATCTATTATCTTATCTAGCTCTAAGTTAGCCTAAGTTCTGCATCCAGTAAACTGTCAGATGATATGATTAAAAATGATATGCAAAATGATAAAAGGTGCTGGATCAAGTTATTTGCTCCTGAAGAATAATTATGGAAGCCATATTGCTAAAAGTTGACAAAAGTGCAAGGAAGAAAGAAAAAAAATCCATACGTAGGCTTTTCCAGTCTGCATTTTTTATCCCATCATTTTGCAAGCGTAAAGGCAACACTTACAGTGTCTTCTCGAAAAAAGTTCGGCAACCTCAGGGACATGAACTACAAACAGGTGATTGACTTAAGCAGCTGTATAAGCTGACTTTGAAAATGAGTAACCTTGCTTTTTTAAAATATTGACATACCTTTTGGAGAGGGAAAAAATAGCAACTCTAATTAAGCTTGGAAGGTTTTGGATAGGTATTGAAGGAGACATTACAAAAAAAATAAGACAAAGAAAATTTCAGTTCAAATAGATTTCATCCATTGGTAATTACAGTACACTGTTTATCCTGTGTTGGGTCATGGGGAACTGGAGCCTATGCCAGGGAAATTAGGCACAAGGTGGGATGGTACATTCTGGATGGGATACCAACCAATCTCTGGGCACAACACCCCCACCATACACACACACCCAAAACCCACAAAGAACAATTGGAAATACAGTATGATTAAATGTATTTGGACCATGGAAGAAACCAGAGTATCCTGAGGAAACTTATAAGCACAGGAAGAACATGCAAGATTCAAACACCCAAAACTGAAGGTGGAACAGTGCTAATCTCTAACGGCTGATTTATGCTTTTGCTTTAAGTCTACACTGTACAGTAGGTTGTTCATACAGCAGATGTATAGCCTGATTTGCATCTCCCCAGGTTACTAAATGTCCTGGAGATGTCTATACCTGGTAGAATCGCATGTCCAGCTTCTTCTACGTCTCCAATTTGAATTGAGTTGAACATCATACTGATCATCTCCTCTGCTGTCTTTTCTTATTTCTGCATTGCAGTAATTTTAGTAATCGTTTTTCAACATTTATTAGCTATTATTTTCCAGTTTGAACAACACCAAAGACTTACCAGAGAGTGGCACAGTGGCATAGCAACCCCACCTCCAACTAGTGCTTTTCAGAGCATCACAGGCACACGAGTGCACAAGTATAAACACTCAAAACGCCGTAGGCCACTGGAGTAGCCTATGGCATAGACTCCGCGTAGACTTGACACAAAAGCATAAATCAGGTTTAAGTCAGTGTGTCACCACCAATAGATATTAATATCAATTAAAATTATGCGTTACACAAACTTTCAGAATCACACACATTTCCAGAAACCAAAGTTTCTAAGGAGACATAGGCAACATCTTTAATATTCATAGGTATGCATAAGAAACTCTAATAAGCTCCGTATTTATTCATTAATTATGTTCACATTTATTAGCAATGAATTAATGCCTAGTATTTATTTCACACTCCGTACAGAAGTGCTATCAAAATGTAATTTCTTGCAATTTTCAATGCATCAACTAAGCAAAATATTACGTGTATATATTTTATATAGATAAGAAACTGTTAACAGTCGTGAATTCAAACATCTTGACATTATAATGTAGATTATTATACTGTATATACTGCAGTATATGCCCGTTAATGTGGCTGCTTCTGGGGCATCTCAGGCAACAACCTGTGTCTCTGGAGCTCATGCATGGGCTGTTGCTGAGTGTAATGTGATTAAGCTAATATATACTGTCCGGCATACAGCTGACAGATAAAGTGCTCTTCCAGGTAAGAGGTGTATAATATGAGCTCTATGACCACGGAAGATAAAGTCGGTGGGGAACTCTCAGGCTGCATGCCAATCTTGCTTGGAAATCTTTATTAGATACAAGAGCTTAATATCTCAGTATTACCATTTGCAGACATACCAATAATTTAATTGTAGCATAAGGGCAAAATTAAAAATACAAAAAACAAACAATAATATTACATTTCCTTGAATCCAACTGAATAAATATATAATGCTTCCTGAAGACTATATCTTTTTATATGTGGTTCATGGGAATCGCAAGACTTATTTCTATTGTAGTTTTATCACATATAAGCAACCTCTGAAATGTGGAATGGCCTCGTGTAGTAAAGGGCAAAGCTTTTCGATTTGGAGTGGGATGGTGCGTGGGTAGAGAAGGGTAATTTCACCAGCTTCAGCAAAAGCCTAACTCGCTTTTCTGCAGGCAGGGCATATGTCAACAAGCCTTGTTTTTACCCTCTCTCACTTTTATTCTTCCTTTCGCTTTTTCACTCTTTATTTCATCCTCAAATCTATTTCTTTCCAGCTGTAATTGTGGCATTTGGTCCTCACCTTACTGTTGGCCTCCAGATAGTTATAGAGGACATTGACTGAGATGGTGAGGTCACCGGTGTTGAACGGATAGCTCCTGTTCCAGCCTTGAGGGCCAAACTTTCGGCGTTCAGCTACCACGGCATGGAAGTAGCACAGGGCGAACAGGATGCCTTTAAACTCATTTTCACGTGCGCACATCTCCAACGTGTCCTGTCAAAGAGCAATCATTTATGGGAACAAGTCAGGAAAAAAAAAAAAATCAAGCATTAAGTATACATTTATAAAAGTGAATGTACTTTATTGGTATTAATGGTTGTTTGATGCAGTTTGGACACACCTTTTAATTCCATAGTCTTTCCTGATTTTTATTTCTTTCTCCACTGTAAAACAATGCTTAACATCCTTTGAACAGGTTATATTGAGATGATATATCTTCACAATGGCTCTAATCTGAGGTGTTGTTAATTTGGTGATTTTTGAGACTTTTTGAAGTCTTTGTCCTGTTTTTCTGGAATGGTCTTCATGAGAGGTGGTTTCATCATGGTGCTTGATGTTTTTTTTTTTAATGCACTTGACAATACTGTTTTAGTATTGTCTAACTGTTCCAAAACTGCTGAACTTCGTGTCTTAAAATAACTGATTGTTGTTGTTTTACTTTAATTGCTAACCTAATGCCATATGACCCTTGACTAATACTGTATATTTAGATGAGTATACTGTATATTATCTCACATGACATGCAGGCAGCATCTTCAATTAGCAATTTCGAAGAGAGCTTTTATTACATTTAGCACAATCAGGCAGTAAGACTTCATTTTATTGCCGTAAGTTTCCTGATTTGACACACAGCTGTTTAGTCCCAATCCTTTGAGCTCTTGTTACACTGAGCATATAGGAATGCTCTTACTTTCCCTATTAAACACAGCTATACTTTGTAATGTTGTTTTCTTATGATGCAGCTTCAACAACAGTTTAATGACTGATCACAGACATTACTGATTTTCTTTTAAAAACATTTCTTCTGCAAAGTGGATTTTTAAGCACAATCCTTCCAGTTCTAGTCTTAACATAATCCCAGTAATTTTACCCTAGTTGTTTTTTTTTTGTATAATGAAAGCCAATATTTTCCCTCCTGAAACACTGAAATCGTTTTCCCTGAACACAGGATCTCCCAATATGCTTGTGAAAGAAATATCACTCATGGCATCAGTTAGGGTTAAAAGAATTGTTGCCAATTCAAACATATTAATCACTGCAGTAATTATGCAAACAAAGCCTCTTAAGTATTTCCCTTTTTCAATTTAACTGGTAAAATTTTTTTTGGCCAGGCAGTAGATTTATTTTAATATTTCTCTTTAATTTTTAGAATTTGTATTTAATTTAGCTGCAAGTTGTTTAGATTCTGCTCCTTCCTTTCTTTCTTCCTTCACTCACTACTTCATTACTTCATTAATTAATGGTGAGCAGCACAGCGGCGCTGAACTAAAGCTCCCATCAGCTGCTGGTCACATGACCAGGATTATGTCTACAGTTGGGATATGATTCTTAGGAATGGGTTAGTCTATTTTGGTTTCTGATTTACAGATCATCTTTTCTCACATTTGTCACAAAGTGTTAACTTTGCTTTTAAATGGAAGTGCAACTTCATAGCCAGAGTTGCTGTTCTGTTTGGTTTCTTTGTATGTATGTCCGGCATGATGTTTAGCAAAAAGAATGCAACATCTGCATCCTCACCTTCTCAAATTCCTGACAATTCACTTATGTTTTTTTTTTTTGGATGAAATATATATGAATACCTTTTTATTAATACTATTATTATTATTATTATTATTATTATTATTATTATTATTATTATTATTATTATTATTATTATTGCTATTATTACTAACCACCTGCCAGTGTCCGTTTTCCTTTACAGCTCCCAGCAGAGCTACATAGTTCATTAGTGGAGACAAATGATTGGAGCAGATTCAGTAACGTCTGAGATGTTCTTAATTGTTATCACTTATCGGTGTGCTTAACAATCTTGCCTTCCCCCGGCTCATTATTAAAGATGACTCTAACGAGAACGACAGGGATCAGGTGGGCGTAAAAGAAATAAATGGCAACTGGTCTCACAGGAAAGTTTCTTCGCCAGACACACCAGTAACACCACATAAATTGCGAAGACCTCTCCTATACGTATCATGCAGCGAAGGCTGTAGAACACTTAGTATGTTCGACGCGAGAGCTGAGCTAAAGGTGGAGTTATGGAGCCTCTCATTCAGACACAGGACACATTAAGATTCCAAACACAGCTTCACTGGGGTGAATACGACTGAAAGCACTGCATTCCTCCTCTAGCGCACAGCTGAGAGGCTCAAAGAAAACGAGCAGCAGCACGTTTTCCTGGGGTGGGGGGGTCTGGATATTTTAAAAATGTTAATTGAATATGAATATCCAAAGAGAATAACGTCCTTGTGATTAAAATACTCTTTCTCATGGGTGTGTCAAGGCGAAAAAGCATTAAAAATGAGGGGTTGAATTAAAATAAACTGTCATGTAGCATTGAATAGTGCAAAAGGAAAGAGATAACATTAGGGGATTATTATTAATAATTAGGATTATTAGACACACACACACACACACACACACACACACATACATATATATACATACATATATATATATATATATATATATACTCAGCAAAAAAAGAAACGTCCTCTGACTTTCAACTGTTTTTACTTTCAGT
>JAOVVB010000052.1:17518765-17537002 GCA_028570985.1 Heterobranchus longifilis
TTTGGATTTTTACAACATTATTGTTGAAATACACAGTCCTGAAAAAGGGGCGTTTCTTTTTTTGCTGAGTATATATCTATGAGGGTGAGTCAAAAATTATCCGCACTCTGGTTTTAAAACATATGTTAGTTTCAATGTCTTATCAGCGCTTTCCGTTCAAGGCTACTGACTCCACAGTCACTGATGTGCAGGTGTGAGCGTGTTACATCAGTTCATTTTTAATTGCAGTGCGAGGAAAAATGGATGCCCCACTTCTGGTTTGCTTGGTAGATCAGCGTGCTCAAATTACTTTTTCCTTATTCAAAAGTTACTTAAAGAGTATCATTACTTGTGACGAGACAGGGATTCATCACTACTGAGTGACTGAGAGTAAACGTCAGAGTATGGAACAGAAACATCCTCAAATGCCGACCAGAAAAAAGTTCAAAAGTCAACCATTAGCTGGAAAATTGATGCCTTATCGTTTTCTTGGATTTTCAAGGGCCAGTATTGGAACTTTATCAGGAAAAAGATTCAACAATCAAGAGTGATCGTTACAGTGAGATGCTTATTAAAGAGCTAAAGCTTAAACCTCGGATTAAATGCAGAGGACTGCTATCCAAGGGTGATGTGACGATGCACGTCCGAACTCAAGGTCGACATTCTGCAAAAACTTTGTTTTGAGGTGTTAAAGCATCCTCACTATAGTCCTGATTGTGCTCCATCGGACATCCTCCTGTTCGGTCCCCTGAAAGCAGCTCTACGAGGACAAAGACGTTTTTGTGGCTCACAGCTCAGATTTTAAATTGTTTTAATGATGAAATACAAAAGCTTGTTGACAGATGGACAAAATATTTAAAGTATAAAATTGAAAAGTACGAAGATTATGTCGAAAAATGTATGTACAGTATATGTATTTTTCTAAAAGTTAATTAAAATAAATTTTACAGATAGAGATAACTTTTGACTCACCCCCTGTGTGTTTGTGTATGTGTATCTTAATTTCTGTCCCTCCCCATTATTTCTTTTTTACTTTTATTTAAAAATGTTTTCTGATTTCTGTTAATTGTTAAATGTTAAATAGAATCCATATTAGCTTCTATATAGTCTGTAAAACTGTTAATGTACTATCGCATAGAACAGTGTTTTCTCACTTTTTCACTTCACTCTTGGTTTTTTTACCCTCGTACATAAAATATGTAAAGTGTGAAGCAGATATGGTCGAGGTACAGTACAGAGGGAGAAACTAATAAAAATATACTACCAGTAGTTTTCACATTACCAATAGTTAGAATCTTAATGTACCTTTACTGGAACATTAGAATGCAATACAAACTGCACAAAAATATCCTGGTAGTAATGTTTATTGCTTTTTAGATCAGGTGGTGTGAGCAGTGTATACCGCCGATATCAATCGCATATATCAGTCCTTCGACAGGAAGAAACTGGTTCAGCCACCAAGTTGCTCTGGCTGCTGAAAATGTCAGTATAAAAAAGCAGTTTTTGTTTTTATATTGTTGCAGCTTCCTAGAGCTGGTGAGACAATTAGGTTGCGTTTATTTTCTACAGCACTAATTTGCTTTCAAAACTCGTACATGACTGGAGCGGAAGCCATTTAACAGAGGAAAGTTACAACGTCGGCACGTTGCACAGTATAGCATTTATCTGATAGATATCCATCAGCTTGGCAAAGCACGAAAAGAGCTCAGAGCAAACTCAAGGCTAATGGCATCGGTTGGGTTTCATTGACAAGACATGCCGAATTTTAATCATTATTAGCCATGACAAGAACCCAAATCTTTTAGACGACTGAGATTACCAGGGTGATATGCGCAGCAGCCCAGATTGAGGGTAAAAACGAAGCTATTTCAAAAGCACTCAAGTTTTTTGATTCTGTCTTAGATGTGCTTTAAACAAACATCTGTAATTGGATTTTGTCTGAGTGTGTCTGAAAATCCTCGCTTGTAATATGACAGATAAAAAATTGTCGCGCCATATGTTTCACATGCACCATATGTTACTTGTCTTGGTGTACCTGGTTAAAGTTGTCCAAAGCTTTGTGCAGGTTAGCATGCATGCCCAGCGGTGGCTCGTTGGTGATTTTGATGGAGTTCTCAAGAATACCCTGCGGAATTATGTGACCCTCGGGGGAAGACGAAGGCTCTGCGCTAATGAACACTCGGAAATCTTGGTGGCTGGCATCGGCGTGCTGCTCCAGCTTCTTCTCCAGAGTGCCCAGCCACTTGGCCACCAGGTGGATGTTCTGGGTGGATGAAAAAGAGAAATTAATATGCGATTAGACTACGAAGAGGACATGTTGTCATCTGGATCTCAAATGGTGGTATACAGTATGTCTGAATAGATGATTATGGCAACATGAAAGAAAAAAGCAAAATATCAAGACTATATAATGTTTGCTCTGGAAAACTTTGTTCTGGCATCCAGTTACTTTGTTTACAGTTCTATGACCTGGAGATTGTTTTCATTTTTGTGCTTGGAATAAAAATGAGCATGACTCATTTACACTCAAGTGTGAATTAAATATGGATTCACCAACAGTGACTCTGCAAAGAATTCTCTTGTTACAAGAAGGGCGATATATGTTGTGACCAAAAGACTTGGTCAGATTATTTTCCTAGAAAAACGTTAAATCGGAGTTGATTGGGATGATGGGATCCCACCAGACCACTTTAGAGCACAAAACAATTTCCAACTCATCAGCGCAAATTTTTCCGCATTGTTCCTAAAGGGCACAGAGTGACAGAGAGCAAGTGGAAATGAATTCTTCGTGAAAGAAAAGCGCCGACCCTCGATGTTCTCAGCACTCAGAGATGAGAGAAAGTTATCCGCGCTGTCGGAGAAGAGGTGTTTTGATTGCTGTTAACAACGCGTACTTGCTGTTATTGCACGTTATTGCGGCTTGCCAGCATGCAGAGTGTGTCCTTTTTTTCGCCTTCCCCTGGCTAAACACGTTGGCTTATCAAACGCTCGCCCAGCAGGGAGACGCCACATCTGTGGTGTCTGCATTCATGGAAGAGGAGATGTGTCGGAGTTTGCAATCAGCGGCTTTGGAGCTGTATGAAGTGATTATACAATTACTGTGTCTGATTCATTAGCATAACCTGTTAACAACATAATTAAATAATCAGGAGGGGAAGAAAAAAAAAGTGCTGTCAGAACAGAACTTGAGCATCTAAGTAAAAATAACAGCTTCCACTAAGAGCACAATTCATGGTACACTATGCTGGTACAACACTGACGTATATACTGGCATCAAAATGGCACCAGAATGTGAGCGTGAGCTGTATGTGCTAAGCAGTGACACAGTCTGAGAATAAACCATAATGTGCGGCATTGCTTCTTTTCTCGGAAAAACTCATTAAAAGTTGAATGCTGCCATGGCAGCCTTTTCTCCAATAATGCTTTTTTTCTCCTGCCCTGAGGTATCTCACCTTGTTCCTTTCTGATGCTCTCCAATTCACAGCTCATTGTAGGCCTTTAAGAGGACATTTCGGAACATGAGGCGAGGGAGGGAGAGGGGGGTCCATCCAGTTTAGGCCACTTGATTCCCAAGACTGTGGATTTTCTCTTCCAATCTCTGCAATTGATTGCCTCTCCACAGCAAGTGCTTTTCTGCATTTTGGTCGACTGGGCTCTGTGTGCTGCAATATAATTAACCTTCACTGGAGGGGAACTTTCCATTGACCCGCTGAGCTTCCATGAACTTTTGAGGAACAAATGGGTGGTGAGGTGGGTGATTAGTGGAGGGAGAGGCATATAGTGGAAGCTTTCTTACGGGAGGGGGAAGAATTTACTCTAAACAAACCGATCTGCACTGCTATGCAAAAGTAATTAAACAACCACTTGTCTCCTCGCCTGGAGTTCCTGAGGTATGTGATATGCTGTAGAGAAGCTCAGGGATTTAAAGGAAGAACGCTCACATTCTGTCCACTGCTGCCATTTCCAGCTGCCAATAAGGGCCATTAGGATTCTGTACTGGTGCTTCTTTAGAAAGTTAAAAATGCAGTCCTGTTGCAAAGAGATATGGCAGTGTCATCCATCTGTGTGGGTAAGTTCTGTTTTTGTTGCCATCATTTCAGTATTTATCCAAACCCAGCAGATAATCCGTATTAAAAACACCATTTTCTTACTGTACTGATTCTTTGTCTGTCAATCCATACGCATTTGGCGAATATGTCATTTTTCAATAGCAGCTGGAACCGTTCCAAACTAATACCCATAATAAGCAGCTGGGCAGGAGAGCGGAGAGTGTTTTCACACTGACATTTGGATGGAGTAGAAGCAACCTAATAGACTCATTAGTGGAGTGCGCATCTCTCCCTGGGGTTGGGCCATCATGCTGGCTTAGAGAAAGGACACATTCCTCTCTCCCACTATTCTGGCAGACCAAACGAGTCATTAATCACTAGAGAGGAAGCCTGGGCGACTGGGTGAAACACACATTGCTGACCAAGACATTAGCATACTTACAACTCATAACTGAATTCCCATGGCGAGGCTGCTGCTGATCAGCTAAATGCAGGTTAACTGCTATTAAAAAGGGCATCAGGAAGCGAATGATCTTTGTAGTGAAGTCAGCAGCGTATTTCAAAGTGAGCTTAAACAGCAAACCGTTTGTCTTTACCTGTAATATTACCCAGTGGCCTTCTTGTGCAGCTAGATCCAAAGTCCTTTCAGCCACCACCTCCTGGCCCTGGCCGAGAGACACGTTGTGGAAATTTCTATTGTCGAACGTATAGCCCAGCTTTCGACCTGCAAGATACAATATTGTTTAGAAGCTACTTTACAAAGAACTACGTAATTCACACCTTTCATTTACACGTGACACATGTTTATACAGTATATAGACAGGCAGAATAATTGCAATTGTCAGAGGATCTCTCTTTAGGCAAGCATTCACTAATTGATTGTGGTGCACTTTGGCTATGATTCGATTAGTCACACTCACACACACAGCCATGCCTAATCGATCTCCACACTCCTCCAGGAGCCTTTAAGATGTACCCTTTCAAATCACACAATGCATGGACAGCCAGAGCTGGCCTCCTGATACAAGATGTCTATTTTATCTTTTTTTTTTTTTTTTAATGAAACACTTGTATTTTCCGTTTAGGAAACATCTTCCAAAACAACAGTCCATGAGCCACCATGGATTTGAACGGGAGGCCATTAAAAAGTTTCATCTTAAAACAGAAAAAAAAGAAGTCTAAGCAACTGTACCATGTTTCTCCACATCCTTTAGTGGATCGACTCCAGGAGAGAGGATGAAGAATATGGGCGTGGCAGCTCCTGATTCTTCAAAGGAGATGGCGAAATCAACCGATCGACTCATCACGTACTTACTGCCCAGCTTTTCCTCCACAAAATCTCTGTCCAGAGAAACGGACGTCTTTTACTCAACATGCAATTAAAATATAATATTATCTGTCTGTTCAAAATGGTGATACATGTCACTAAGACAATTTAGATTAAACGTGCATGGGTAAAAAAATTTGCTCATGCAACATCTTCAGGAGTACAATTTCCAAGCCATTTGTGTCCATTGTCAGTTGCATACAGCACAGTTAAACAAGAATTGTTAGTATAATATAATCCCTTCATAAGCCAAAGGACATGCTTGTGTATATACACTAATCTGGCATATTAATTAAACCAGTGACAGGTCACATGAATAACAGTAATTATCTCGTTACAGTGGCCCCTGTCAAGTTGAGATATATAAGTCAACAAACATTTTTTTTTTAAACCCAGTAAACACAGTTTTGAAGTAACTGAGTAACTTTGACAAGGGCCAAATTGCTATAAGGGTCAGGGGTAGCTCAATGGTTAAGGTATTGGACTACTGCTCTGAAGGTGCCAGGTTCAAAGACCAGCCCAACCACTGCACCTGTTGGGCCCTTGAACAAGGGCGTTAACCCTTAACTGCTCAGATACATAGTGAGATAAAATGTCAATTTGGATGAAGGATTCTGCCAAACGAAGTAAATGTAAATATCTAGCCAAATGAAACAGAGTGGGTGTTTCTGGTACTGTATGCAGTGGATAGTTCCTACCAAAAGTGGCAACATTAGTGAACTAAAGGCTGCGTAGCTACAGCTCAGGGTGCCCATGCTGACACGTGTCTACCGCCAAAGCACCTACAAAGGGCATATGGGCATCAAAACTGGATCGTGGCACATTGGAGGAAGGTGGCCTGATCTGATGAATCACATTTTCTTTTAAATCATGTGGACAGCTGGGTGCATTGGCATCACTTGGACAAGATATGGCATGAAGATCCACCACTGAAGGAAGGCAAGCCAGCAGAGATAAAGGTATGGCCTGGGCTATGATCTGTTAGAAACACTTGGATCCTGGCACTGTTACTTTGACACGTTCCTACCGAAACATTGTTTCAGACCAAGTACACTGCCACAGGCCTGCCACACTGCAAAAAAATATGTCAGGGATAGTTAGAGGAAAATGACAGATTTCAAGGTGTTGACTTTGTCTCTAAATTCTTCCGATGTCAGTCTTATTGAGCATCTGTGAAATGTGCCGGACAAACAAGTCTGATCTATCGAGTCTGCACCTCACAACTTACAGGATTAAAAGATCTTCTGCTAGCTTGGTGCCAGATTCCAAAGAACACTTTCAGAAGTCTTGTGGAGTCCATGCTTTGATTGGTCAACGTTTTGGCAGCACAAGTACAGTATAAGACAGCTAGAGTTTAGTGTTGTGGATGATTGGTGTATACACAGAATGCTTTTTTGTTTTTTTACTGTAAAAGGTTATATCTGCCTACTCGTCCATGCTTGCTTATGTAGTACATAATTATATTACAGCCTTAACCCAGCTAATCAGAATTTTTCATGAGTCATGCATGTGAAGAACTGGAATATAAAAAACAGAAACCTGACATGAGTTGACAATGGTTTTACAGCCTGTACAGTGATGACATGTTTATAATAAATCTGCTTACTAATTACCACCTTGTTATTTAATTAAGTTGACCGATTTTTATTTGATTACTGACCTGATGGCATACGTCATTCTGTCAGGTCGTAGTGCTCGCATCATGCACAGCCTCTGCAGCGAGGTCTTGTTCTTCCATTCTTGGGGAAATTTCTCTTTCTCTGGACACTCTGACTCCACAAACTTCTTCCAGCGCTTTGCTGAGCCCTCAATATCCCGGTCCAGGTTACGGAATTCATCCATTGTACAAAGTGCCTGAGAGAAAACATAAATCACTTGGCGAGAGGATTTAAAGTTTCATAGCAGTTATTTATTTACCTATAACTAGTCCTGAAGTGGTTTATTCCTTGTTTGCCACAATTATTTGCCTTTATTTGACTTATATTTAATTTAATTGCCTTTGCCTTCAATTATAGCACACAAAAAATATGTTTCTTCATGCTTCCAAAACCACACACAATTTGGGTCCTGGAATGTGCCCATGCCTTCATATACACAAAATGCATTTGTATAAATTTAAATGTGTAGATTAAATAATATAGGAATAAATGTTTTACTGCAACAGGTTTCAAAGTGCCCAAAAATATAAAAAACTAATTAAAAATATTTATGTAACAACCTCAGCAGCAACCTCATTTCCCCTCTTATCTGTTCCAACCACTCAGCATTCAGCATCACCAGTATATTAATCACAGGCCTGATCATCTGTCACCTGTTTCTCACTGGTTTATGCCTTAAGTAAGAGGTTTTTTTTTAATGCTTGAATGATTCATAGCTCACTCTATGGCTAAAAAACAAACAAAAGGTAAAGGGACTGGACTAACAATGAGAGTGAAAATCCCTTCAGAAAGTCTGGAGAGGACATAAAAAAAGTAATAAAAAAAATGTTTGTCTCGTTGGAAACAAAATATGAAGGGTATATAATATGAGAGCTGTATAATCTATTTATGACATGAAATGTCTTGTTGCCTCTTTATTTTATCCTAATATTGTGCCCATGACAGGTCAGAAAGTTGTCTGCAAAAAAAACTTTGCCAAAGCTTAACCTTGGCAATAAAAAAAAAACATAAAGCGTTTCGCTTTCATCACTGTAGGTAAGGACATATACATAAATTGCAATAGTGCATATTTACGTACATAAAAAATCTTGAGCGGTTATTTAATATCAATTTAGTTTCTAATAAAACATTTGTAGCCTGGGCTTTGTGCTTATTCACATAGTTCATTTAATCCACAAGGTATTAGCACAGGTTTTTTACCAGATGCCCTTTCTGGTTCAACCCACCCATTCCATCAGGCTTGGGTAGAGGACTGAGGATGCCCTGCATCTCTAGTGATTGATTATTGTATGTGTTAAAGGTCTAGCCCAAGCACCCAACATTGGCAAACCTGTGGTGGTGGGGCTTCGAAATCCCAAACCTCTGTTCAGCAACTGTAGCCTCAAGTGCTTGAACTAATATTGTCCCTTCTAATATAAAACATTTCATCTAAAATAACTCCTAAGGAAAAGAAACAAAGAGCAATGGTAAGCTACATCACTGGCATTAATCAGATTTATCAAGCATGTCCTTCTGTCTGAGTTATTATTATGCCCATTTGCTTTTTTTTTCATACATTGATAAATAGATTAACAGAGTATTGCATTACGGGGCACCTACAATTCAATTTAAATTTCACAGGTCTTAGTAAGAGATTAAAGCACATTATACACTACAATAACCCTGTAATACTTGGCATGCATTGTATATTGCATGCACGCAGGTGCCATAATTGCTGAATGAGCCATGTCGAACTGCTAAAGAGAAAAAAAAGGGCTGGCAACTAAAAAAAGTCCCAGGGAGGTTTGAGGTGGGTGTTTAGATGTTAATTTAATATAATGGCAAAGCAAATTGTCTTTATACTGTTTAAATTGCTGAGTAAACATTAGAGAGTTTCTTCAGAATGAAGAGTTCTAAAGTGCTGATGGTGCAAAAAGAAACATTTCGTATTGTGAAAGACTTTCTTTCTTATTCACATTGAACCCCAGAATTCTGAGCAACATTCATGAAAAATGAGGAAAAACAACTATTGTAGAGATACATTACACACAATAATACAGTTTCCCACCAACGCCACAGCAGAAACACAGTACTGTGCAAAAGGTCTTGACTGAGCCACACCTTAAATGTTCATATTAAATTAAATTACATTAAAATAAATGATGTTATTTAATTTAGGAAAAAAACAAGAAAGTCTGTCTCTTTGAAAGCACACTAAGAAACGAGGGGTGGCTTGAGACTTCTCCACAGCACTATATACTGTATAACTGTACTTTCCAAAATAATTGGTTCAATGATCAAAAACAAATTGCTATTCTTGATTTTTTTTTCTTCATTTCTCTCCATCCCCATGTTATACAAACCAAATCCACACACAGGTTGCACACGCAAAATCCAGTTGTCATCATCCATTACCTTGTGAACAAAAAGTATTTCATACCAGAAAATGCTCATTGAAATCATACGCAGTGAACCTTTAAAGCACAATTATGTCCATAACAAAAAGTTTTATGTTGGAAACAGTAATGTTGAGTGTGGCTAAGAACAAAGCAATGATCACAGTTTTAAACTGCACAGTTAACTGTTTCATGTTTTAAAATGAATTCTGTTTTCATAAAAACAAGCTATTTGGAAGTGACATGAAAATGCTGTGACTTAAACTGTGCAAAGCAAAGCCAGTCCAGACCTCCAAAATTCCGCCAAGGGGTCCTCCTGCCTGATCTGTGAGCCATGCAAACCAAAAGTCAGTCATCAGCACACATCCATTGTTTTCCACCTAGCATTGGCCCAGAATTATAACTAAACCATGACTGAGAGACAAGATAATCAGTGTCTTGTGTTTATGCTCGTGGAGCATTGACTTTGGAGCAATGGAGAAACGTCATGTTGAGTCATGATTTACCCTATTCCAGAGTGATGGGCATGTCAGGGTAAGTCTCTGGAGACAGTGTTATGACCTGAGGTTTCTATATATAAACACACACATATCCTGTGTGACCTCTCGAGACTATTGTGTCTGAAAATCCCAGGAGATCAGCAGTTTATGAAATACTCAAACCGGCCCATCTGGCACCAACAACCATGCCACGGTCAGAGTCACAGGGATCGCACTTTTTCATTCATTCTGATGTTTGATGTGAACATTAACTGAAACTCTTGACCTGTATCTGCATGCTTTTTTTGTGTGTGTGTCGCTGAGGCCACATGATTGGCTGATTGTCTGAACTGTATGAATGTGCAGGTGGGAACAGCAAACACACAAAGTATGTTATTTATTTATGTAATTATTTATTTATTTAAATTAGAAAAACAAAAAGGGTATAAAAAAAAAACATTTAACCAAAAGGCTTTTCATATATTATATAGTATTTTATGCGAGCAAAGTTGAAGTAGTGATATTGACCATTCCTGGATCTTGTTAATTATAATGTTCTTGTTTATAATGATAATTATAATGTGTAGCTTCATTTGTATTTAATTTCAAGCTATACAAATACAAAATTTTCCTTGAATTGTGTTTTTTTACTGGTCAGGTGCATTAAATGATGTAGACTAAATTAAAAAAAATGGGATTAAATGGACAAAAATGATTTAATGGGACAGGCCGCAATGCATTATTATAAACTATTTAAACTATTATTATTAAAACTAGGTGGTTTATATAAAAACCTCAGCAGCAACCTCATTTCCCCTCTCGTCTGTTCCAACCGCTCAACACCTGTTTCTCACTGGCTCACACCTTAGGTTAGATTTTTATTTATTTTTTTACGCTTGTGTGATTCATAGATCACTGTGTGGCTTAACAAACAAAAAAAACATTCCTCTGAAACTGGTCAGGTACAGGGACTGGACAGAAAATGAGAGGCAAAAATGCCCTTTAAGAAGCCTGGAGAACTGTCTCTTAAGACTACATTAAAAATACAAGAAAGTTTGTATCTTTGGAATAAATATTTGCACAGTACTGTATATAATCCACAAAGCATAATGACTCCATCAGGCATTATGGCAGATATGTACTGTATTACAGCTGCAGGACTAGACACTTAAGCAAACGAAAACAGTCACTTTAGAACAACTTCTAAAATGATGTGTCTTTATATTAAGTCTTTAACTTCAACATTAACATGCTTTGAAAGCACCAGGGATGTACTTGCCATTACAATTCAGCTTAGCGCTTATCAGATCTGACAAGTAGGTAAACTTTTGCTCAACATTGCCCTTGGAGATGTTCAGCACTAATGTTTTTCTCTGTGTGTTGTGCATCTGTGACTCCAAAAAAAAAAATGAAAAGGAAAACGTCCAGCAGCTGGGTTGAGTCATACAATATGGATGGATGGATGAATGGATGGATGGTTGGTTGGATAGATATTTTGTCAAGTTCCTGTGCATACTTGGGTGGGTGATGTAACTGTGATGCAAGTCATCATCTAAGGCGCATAAGTACACATTTTACAGATTGCTTGTTAAACAAATCAGAAGTAAATGCAAGGAGTGTCTAGTGCACACATCTGGTTTTACCTTGATTCCTCCCCATGAATGATGAGACAGGAAGTCGACGGGGGATGTTACACCAGGCTGGACGGGATACCTCAGCAGAAAATCCAGCTCATTAGTGTTGACTTCCTTATTCATCACCAGAATCTGCAAAGACAAGACGAAGAGAGAGAGAGAGAGAGAGAGAAAGAGAAACCGAGAGAGACCGAGAGAGAGAAAATTTGAGGCAAAAGATGCTTATGAAGACAGTGACAGATCTAATGAGGGAAATACCCTACCTGAAATGCGAGCTGAGCCGTGTATGTGAGTTTGTCACACTCGAAAAGGCCGCGGGTGGTGTACTGAAACACGGAGAACGTGATGCTGTCGATCAGGTTTAAAACCCTCTGCTTCAACACCGCATCTGGTGCTGCCTTCGTTACAGCTTTCTGGAAAACCACACTGAAGGCCTGACAGTAAACACCCACACACACACACACACACACACACAAGCAAGGAGACAAAAATCTAGATCATAAAACAGCTCCAAATATTTGCACTGCTGAGCAATTAATCACCGAGCCGTTTTACCTCTGCGTTAAATGAGATGTTTTAAAAGGCAGCTTTTTATAGAAGTTTGTACACGTTTATGCTCTTGCTCATTCCCCTGCATAAATTTGTATGAAAGAACAAAGCAATTATTTTGTGATAGCTGAAGATTGCATTTTGTCACAGCATGGTGACTGTCTCAAAATATGAGAACGCCACCGAAACAAAGACGACGAGCGGCTTAATTAAGTGTTTTTAATCTATCTTCCACTAATGCTCGTGAAACTCCTCTTCTGAAAGCTGACACCTTGTCAGAATCAAACTTTCCATTTCATTACAGAGAGCCTGTGATTGTTTTGCAGATGCTGACAGTGCAGTGTATTAAATGCCCTATTTTAGAAGTTGAAAGAGTGAGAGCGAGAATGAGAGAGAGAAAGAAAGAGAGAGAGAGAGAGAGAGAGAGAGAGAGCACATTCGAGAGGAGGCAAAGGGCAAGACGAAGGAAGCACAGTGACAGTGACTTGTGCTTGAAGTTCAGGGTCAGTATACTGAGGGATACCTTTAGAGCAAACTGGTACATGGGATGGATTTTATTGAGGTCATTCATGATGAAGTAGAGGAGTGAGGCACGGGCAGCTGCCGGACGGTAGTGCTCTCTCGCCTCGTTGATTTTCAGTTCCGTCACCTTCGCCTCTTTCACCTGAAATCACACACACACACACTTGTCTTATTCTCCTCATGCGCACCTTCCATTGGCAATGTTTAATCCAATAATCCACATTTAGAACTAATCCTTTAATAAAACACTCTACTATAATGTTATTCACAAGATCCTCCACAATATGATTAGATTTATACAGACTGAACCGGACAACCTTTTCTTCTATATCAGCAGCCGTGCGCTTGGTTATCTCTAAGTTCTCAACAAGTTCTGTGTCTCCCAGGAAGTTTCCTGAAGCCGAAGACAGGCGTGAGAGGAGGTTGTCTTCCAGGGTTTTCAAAGTGATCTTGAAGCCGTTCTGCTGCTTCGTAAGGTTCGACTGAAAACAACAACAACAAAAAAGGGCAGCGATTAAACCACTGAACTGTGAAAAAAGTAAGTGAGGCCAAGAGCCGCAGGTTAGACCAACTGAGTGGTCAGACACCTTAAAGATGACAGTAATCAATACATACTGCATCTGCAAACAGCAGATATATATATTAAAAAAAAAAAGGGTTTGAGTGGATTAACGTTGCTTCCCTGTGGGCACCACATGCAATGAGGACTTTGTAAACTTTTCTGCGACAGGACATTTTTCTTTATCGTCAAGTAGATATCTTTTTACAAATGTGCAAACACACACAGATGCCTATATTACAAGAGGGTAAAATCAGAAGGGTTTTACTTTTAATTAAATATGTAACACTGGAAAACTCGTAAGTTTTAAACTCGTAAAGTAAACGTACCAACACTATCAGCATGGTGTGAAAATTCTGGCTTTAACTTCATCTGCAGCACTGGATTGCATAATTGATCTTTGGTCTTTGTTTGCACCTGCTGACTTGATTCCGTCTCCCCAAAAAACAAACTAACAAGAAGATTTATTTAAATCACCACAACCCTGACTAGAAACACCCTAACGCACTGTGAATTAAAATGCTAAAAGTAGTGCATCTTTTTTTTGGTCTTGTTAGCTTTATATGTGGCTGCTTAAGTAAAAACCTCCTTCTTGCATAACTTTTTTTATTTGCTTCTTAAAGTAGCACAGTCCTGATGCATATTTATACTCTCAAGCGGATGCTTTGTGATAAGTGCTCTTCTTGTTCGTATCTGTGCATAAAAAAGTCTTTTGCATGAAGACATATTCATTTAAATCTCTAGCATATATATGAATTTAAATAGAAAAGAAAAAGTCAAGCAGTCTTTGCTGTAATGGGTTGGCACTGGATTCAAGGTGTACCCAGCTCCATGCTCCAAGACTCCAGGCCCCCATGATGCCACACATTACAGAATATATAAGCTTTCTATTGGAAATCACTTACATTTACACATCAATGACCTTGACCTTACAAAATCAGCAACCTTTAACTAAAAAGGTGAAAGAAGCACTTATCTTCCTTAATGAGTCAGTAAGGACTCTTGTAAATTATATTCAATTTCCCCAGACATGGGAAAAATAAACAATTAACCAGTCAGCATGTTTAATTAAAAGTAAAATTAAAGTGAGCCAATGCATTCATAATTTCAGGCAAATAATAAGGTAGTTGGATAAGTTCATTTAAAAAAAAAAGGATCTTTGTTTCTTTCTTCGCTAAAGTAGGAACCAGATGCCTATGCACACTCAGCTGACATTTACACAGCTCACAATCCTTTCCTCATGATCAGCATGAATGCAGGTTAAGGTCCATTGAGTGATACATGTATGTACTGTATATATACACAGAGATTCTCATTATGGATGTGCAGCAGACAAATCATGGCAAAACAGACCAACATCTCTAAGGAATGTTTCCAAGCACATTGTTGAATATGTGCTAGGCAAAAGGAGGTTTAATCCAATACTAGCAAGGTGTACCTAATAATATGTTGGCAGCACATGCTTGGGGTGCTGTGGCTTGCAGAAATTTTTGTCCAGTTCATCCAATGGATGCTGGATTGGATTGGGGTCTGGGGAGTTATGCGGTGCATTGAGCATTCTGGTGTCTTCCAATCAAGGACAGCACTGACATTTTTGGGCAATTTGCTCTGCATTGTTTTTCCTGGGTGACCTGTCACTAGTTTATATTTATAAAATATCACTCACTCATCGTCTATACCGCTTCATCCTGTATACAGGGTCACGAGGCGGGGTACAGCCTAAATGGGGTGCCAATCCATTGCAGGGCACACACACTCATTCACACAGTACGGCCAATTTGGGAACCTTAATTAGCCTAATATGCATGTCTTTGGACTGAGGGAGAAACCGGAGCACCCTGGAGATAGCCACATGGCCACAGTACTAACCACTAAGCCACTGAAGTGTCTATAGGCGGTACAGAAAAAAAAGATTTGAGTCCATTTTAAGTGTGAAAACTTCCTGTTTAATAGTGAGACTAATCAGAAAAAAGCTTCATTTTGCTAGGGAGCATACTGTATAGAAAAATGAAAAAATGTCATGTGGTCTGATGAGTCCAGACTGACTCTATTTCAGAGCAATGGGTGTGTCAGTGTAAGAAGGGAAGTGATGCACCTATTATGCATAGTGGCCACTGTACAAGGCAGTGATGGCAGTGTTAGGATTTTTGGGTTAATATACACTTTATTGCCAAAAGTATTCGCTTGCCTGCCTTCACAAGCACATGAACTTGAGTAACATCCAATTCTTAATCCATAGGGTTTAATATGATATTGGCCCGCCCTTTGCAGCTATAACAGCTTCACATCTTCTGGGAAGGCTTTCCATAATGTTTAGTTGGACAGACACTGATATTGGATGAGAAGGCCTGGCTCGCAGTCTCCTCTCTAATACAGGTCCATAAAGACATGGATGAGCGAGTTTGGTGTGGAAGAACTGGCTTGCACAGAGTCCTGACCTCAACCTGATAGAACCTTTGGGATGAATTAGAGCAGAGACTGCGAGCCAGAGCTTCTCGTCCAACATCAGCTCACAAATGCGCTTTTTTCCCCTTGAATGTCTTTAAATGAAGAAAATCTAAAGAATCTTTTAGATTGTTTCAATGAAACAAAACTCAACCTATGATAAAAGCTTTGTGAGATGGAGCTTTTTACAAAAAGCCCAGGAAAATAAAGCATGACAGGCAATCAGTTCACTCTGCTCTCTCCCATGTATTTGGAAACATGAAGTAATGATGTGAATTTTTACAACATGGAGAATTTATTGAGCTAATAATATAGTTTCTCTGCAGTATCCTTGTTCATTTTTGATGAACTGATCTTCATTAAATTTCATAGCAGCTTTCACTTAAGGGATATGCCGTTGGAGCAAATCACAGTTCTTTGTTTTTTTTTTTAGTTACTTTCAAAAAGTACTAATTTGTTTACAGTTGACGACCTTCCGGTTCGGATTAAGTACACACTTTGGGGAAATAACATATGTAGGAAAGAAAGAAAGAAAAAAAGAAAGAAAGAAAGAAAGAAAGGCATAAAGAGTTACAGAAGCTTCTCCCTGTCTCAATGATCTTGCGAGTATTACAACTTTTAATTCTGAAAAACCCTCAAGTTAACGCTGAAGTCTTGCATACGAATCAGCGTACAGTCTGAGGGAATGAGAGGAGAGGGGAAGTCTAGACAGCATCAGCTCTGATAGTGTGGCAGTAAAAGAGGTGTAATCTCGAGAGCAGGCCTCATTTCTGGCTGCGGTTTTGAGTTTGTACGATTGCTTTGATTTACGTGACGCTTTTAGACGAGTCAAACAGCATGGGCATTCTGAAGTGTACATCAAACACAACCGCCCACTCAGAAACCTCAGCTGAATTAAGATCATGAAACATGTTGGAAAAACTGAAGGTCGTGCAAAAACTGAATGTGTTTATTATTACAAAATGGTGATTGAAAAGCTGCTGGCTATTATTGTAACATGACCAATTATCTCTGATTTTACCCCAACTACAAAACACAAATGATGAAGCCAATTAGGTTAAAAAAAAACTAAAAAAAAACCTTCTAAAAATGTTCACGTCCAATTAGCTGCCATGTGCTTAATTCCTCCACACAAAGCAGTAAGAGGATAAGCTCATATCAAAGAGCCATCTTTCTGCTTTTAATGAAAGCCACAGTGATTATCTTCAGGGGAGACTTTGGTGCGCAACAGTACTGTATATTATCCCATCAGTGTAATAGTGAGAATATTGAAAATAATTAAGTAAGGCAGCTCTCACCTTGAGCTCTTCTAGGTCAGGTCTCTCCATACTGACAACAGCAGCTAGGAGCTGGTCTTCCAAGCCGTCCCGTGTCACTGTGAAGTTGACCAGCGTACACTGGGCCTGCAACTCCGGCTGGTAGTGCGGGTTAGCCAGCTTAGTGTGGAGGATGAGCCGGAAACTAGGGTTGTACTCGCACTCCTTGTCACCGATTTTTATGTAGCTGGGGGAGAGGGTATAAAAAAATGTTCACTGTTTTATTCACAAAGCTTTTCAGGTAGTCCTTCATAGGAAAGAGTTACACAGTGCTTATAACGGTTCAATGTACAGTACCGGTCAAAAGTTTGAACACACCTTTTAAACCGTCACCATGATCTCATCGTCTATACTGCTTTATCCTGTATACAGGGTCGCGGGGGGCCTATAGCCTTACCCAGGAGACTTAGGGTATGAGGTGGGGTACACCCTGGACAGGTGGCCAATCCATTGCAGGGGACGCTTACACACTCAGTCATACACCAGGGACATTTCTGGGAATGCCAATTAGCCTAATCTGCATGTCTTTGGACTGAAATCCACGAAGCACAGGCAGAACATGCAAACTCCATGCACACAGATCTGAGGCGGGAATCGGACCCGGAACCTTAAGGTGCAAGGCGACAATGCTAACCACTAAGCCACTAAGTACACTACCTTCTAAATCAATGTTTATTTTTAGTAATTTATTTTCTACATTCTAGAACAATATTGGAGTCTTCAAAACTATATACAGTGGAGCCTAGGTTTGCGGGTGTTCCGAAAGACAAGCAAAGATTTTTAAAAAAATTTTGACTTGGAAACAAACAAGTCTTGGTTAACGAGTACCGAGTATCATGTATCACGCATGCACTTCTTGTTTTGACGCCGAGCATCACATGATCACAACTGAGCCAACGTTTTTTTTTCTCTCTTGCACTGCGGAATTGTGGGTAATCGTCTCCCCTGCTGGGTCTAAGTGCGCATCTCTCACTGGTATAATCAACATCCGTGCACTCGTGTACTGTTTACTATAACACTGTGACCACGTGTGTGCGTAAAATATATTTTATTTTGTGTCAGTATGCGTGTGTGTACAGCGCGGGTGTAAAGCAAAAGAAAGTCTCATTAGAGACGTTAAAGATCCATTTTCTCTCTCTGTTTCAGCCTGCAGTTTGTAATTGGACACCGTGCCCCTTCACACACACACACCCCTCCTCCTCTTGCTTTCACACACACACACACACACACTCTCTCTCTCTGCTCTACACAGAAACACTGCTCTGTTGCAGGTTAATTTGTATTATTTTTACTTTACAGCAGTGATTCCGTTAGTATGCGCTCACGCGAGTGTCATTAGCAATGT
>JAOVVB010000052.1:17537102-17550377 GCA_028570985.1 Heterobranchus longifilis
TTTACTTTACAGCAGTGATTCCGTTAGTGTGTCGCTCAATCGAATGTCATTAGAGAGATTTCTTGTTTATTTTTCCGATAAAACAGTGTTTCTGTTGTATGCGCGCGTGTGTGTGAAAAGAGTGGAGGAAGGGTAACGAGAGCTTCACACACAGACACACACACACACACACACACACAGCACCTGCGCGCACAAACGGAATCTCTTATCTGTCGGGATTTATTTTTACTTTTTTTTAAAGGTACAGTGCAGATTAATTTGTTTTATTTTTACATTATATTTTGTGTTAATTATTTTTATGTATTTATTTTTTGGGGTTGTGGAACGAATAATTTGAGTTTCCATTATTTATTATGGGACAATTCGATTTGATTAACGAGTGTTTTGAAATACAAAAGTACGCTTCCGGAATGAATTATGCTCGTAATCCAAGGTTCCACTGTATAAAAAAAACTTTTATTCCCAAAATAATTAAATCACTCATAACAACATGATTGTCAGCTGTTCAGGAATAGCTCTAGCAAGAACAGTATTTTTAAAGTGCATTTGCAAAAGCCATCAAGCACCATGATGAATCTGGCTCTCAGGAAAGAAAGCAAGACCAACACTTGTGTTTGCTGCAGAGGACTTTTCACTTAGAGTTACCAGCCTCAAAAATCACCAATTAATCACCTCAGTTTGAAGCCGTTATGAGGACTTTACAGAGCATAAGTAGCAGACACATCTCAATTATTGCTTATTTTGGACGTCTTCAGCATTGTGTTAGAATGTAGAAAAAAATAAAAAACAGGAAAGACCACTGAATTATGTGTGTCCAAACGTTTGACTGGTACTGTAGGTATACAGTCATTTCTAAATGTACTTTCTCAATGTTATCCAGGGTAAAATAATATACAGGACTGATGTCTTATAATAAATATTCTGTACATGTAAAATGCACAGGGAATTTACTAGCAGAGATTTTGCTCCTATATTCAATCTTATAAATGGCTGTTTAAGAGGTGGTTTTTATCTTGAATTGATTCTACTTAAGTTTTCACAACACATACCGTCCTTTCTTTATCGTTTCTCGACCAAGAAGGGGCCCAAGCACTGGATCAACAGTCTCCTCCAGATTTTCAATGAGGACAACCTCACCTGCAGATAAGGCTCTCTCAATCGAGTCTAAATATCTACAAATAGAGAACACATAGCAAAAGCAAAAGCAAATCACATCATTAAAAATGAAGAAAACATACTTCCTTTAAAAGAACAAACAAGTAATTGCATACCCTCTCTGTCCAATCCTAATGACCTGAAGATTATCTCCGTATTTGTTCTTAATCCATTTTATGCCCTGGAGTTGAGGATCCACCATGAGTGGCCAGCGCTCACAGCTGGTTAAGATGGTGGCGTTCTCGGTAGACATCCGATCAGCTGGAAGCCCTTCGTTCTGCCAGGCCGCGAGATCTGCATCATCCATCAGCATCGTGAGAGGATCCAGATCTGGTGTGACTGGGATAGGCACCTGAAGGAGAAAAAGAAAAGATACATGAGTCACTGCACCGGGTTTCATTTCTAAGAGTAAACAATGTTATAAAACTAAATCGAATGAACAAACAGTGAGATGTTGTTATAAAGCTAGAGAGATTACAGGAAAGCTGATGTCGTCTAACATTGTATAAGGGCAGAGTAAACAGTTGAAAGTTTAATAGGCATGGAAATAAACCCACTGTAAGCTGGCTAAGATAAGGCCTCCAGGTATTATCCATTAGTTCATGGCGGTAGCGCTTGGTGAAGTAGCCGAGATAAGAAACAAAAGCAGTGATGAGAAGAACATCCCCACAGAGTGTCCTCTCCTGATCTTTGAAGGTAGCCACCGCCTCGGCCCAGCGCACGTTCTCAGACGCCAAACCTCCAACCTGAGGAAAAGGAATGATTCACTAATATGAATATGAATCATGTAGTTAAGACCAACTGATAACAGTTCCCACAGATTGTTTTGGAAAGAACGCTTTAACTACTTCCATGATTGGCTCACATTAGGAAAGAGTAATGATCACAGATTTTGCCCATGGTGCTTTGATTGGCAGATCTGTCCGCCCGTCTGCTGTGTTTATTGTGTAATTAAGACCTCAGCTGCCAAAAATTACCTGAATGGATTTTTTTCACATCATCATCATCTTCACAGGAATCCACTGGTTTCCAGAGGAGAGCAACGCAATACAGCCAAAAACCGTATACTTGTGTGTGTTTGTGTGTATAGGTACGCATGTATATGTATGGGGAAGAAGGGGGTGTTCTCACCAGGCGGTTGGCAAGAGAGATTGTGCGTGCTGTGGTCTCGGCCTCTTGTTGGCACTTCAGCTTTTCTGCTGTGGCTTTCTCAAATTTTGCCGTCAGCTTTGCCAAGTTCTCATTAAGGAGCTGTCAGGGGGAGAGGAGGAATAGAGGTTGTTAAAAGAGAGAGACAAAAAACAGAAATGAACACTTCTAAACGCTATCCACATAAGACTATAAACAAGGTTTGTTTATACTCTTTGTAGCCTTGGAAAGTTAACGAAGAGTTAGCTGCTTCAACAATGAATCCTCACTGCGGTGATAATATCCAGAGGGACAAACACAATTAGCAGCTGAAAACGCAGCTTTATCACTTAGAAATATAAAACTGAAAACGTTCTCTAGGAGTGTTTTCAATGAAGCCTGTACCATTTCTGCAAAGAGATACTAAGCGCACATAACAATTCTTCTGAACATTTTCATGTTGTTGGAAAGAGAAACGGAGACAAAAAAGCCTCAGGTGCAGCTGACTTACATTGATTTTTGCTTTAATGACAGAGAGTTTCTCCTGAGCAGAAGCTAGCTCTGCATTAGCCTTGTTCAGAGCTTGTCTCTTGGGCTCCACTTCACAGTAAACCTCATAAAACTTTACAATGTTAATGACCCAAGAGCAGAGGCCTGCTGCAGCATAAGACTTTGCTGCCACCAGCTCCGGTTTGAACTCTGGGTCCTGCAGGTAGGGCTGGATGGCTTTCAGGCAGTTCTCATGGATGTTCTCCTTGTTGAAGTTGATTAGTGAGTCCAGGAAGGCATCGACTTTAGCCATCATGACTTTTGCTGCTTTCCAACTTCTGTCTTTCGAAACTTTGCCCGCAGGAGCCATTAGGACCATGACGGCAGCAGTCACGTTGGTGACGGCAGCCACAGGAGAGCCGAAGGACTTCAACTCTGTTAGATTGTTCTAAAAGTCAGTAAATACAACATTATACAACAATTAGTTCTGACCGAGTAATTTTTTTGGAAGAGAGCAATTCCACTCGTGGTGATAATAGAGCATAACATCATTTGCATCACAGGTTTTCTAACAATTGGTAATTACACTAAATCTCGTTTGAAAGCAAGTCTGTATGGTCCGAAAGAGGGGAGACCATCTACCTGACAAAACCCACATTCAAAACCAGACATTCCACTTCAAATTCAAAACACATCGGAAAATGTTATGCCATCTTAAACAATATTTTGTTTAACACGAGTTAAAAACCTAACTGGCTTCTAACACAAATCCCTCTCTAACCCCTGATGAATGGCACTATTTAGTGTGCGGAACAAGCGATTCTAGCTTACACACTATATAGAGCCCTAGCTTTCCATTTTATGCTATTGGGGATTTAACCCTGAAACCCTGGATGTCAGCTGATATTGTAAATCGGAATAAGTGTAAATCTCATCGCAGCTGTGCTGTACAACAGTACAACAGTATTTCCTCGCGTGTGGCAATGCTTAATTGCAAACTGTATGCTAATCAAATGTCACCTCATACCAAACAGTATTATTATTTTTTTTTTAATCACTCTCACTTTGGTGAGAAGGGCTATCTGTAGATCAGTTTCAGTTATAAAAATCGTATCACCAGATGTAGCTCGGATAATAATAATGCCTCATATAAAGCTCAATAATGCCTCATATGGCTGGTTTGCTAACCTGATGCTGCTTTTTCACCATCTTCTCCCTCAGTTACTTTTGTGCACAATGTGCAAATTTTACTGTTATTTGACACATGATTTGTTTAATCTCACACTATGTGATAATCAGATTATATTTAATTACATTTAAAAGTTATATTTTTTGCTATCCTCGAAGATTAAATGATATAAACAGGTTTCACAGATTCTAAGCCACTGATAAGAGTCAGCCACTGACTGAGCATTTTTCTCTGAAGCTGCAAAAAGCAACAGTGAGGAAAAATGACATTGCGTTGGTGTTTTGCCAATTAGCAAATGAACTACATGAGAGAGAGAGAGAGAGAGAGAGAGAGAGAGAGAGAGAGAGAAAATACTGTAAAACTGAAAAGACACTTTTTAAAAACATTTCTAAGTAGGTGTATTTTAGATTTTTAAGCTGTTCAGAGAAATCCTGTCAGCATTAGCTTACATTAGCAGACTAGCAAGAATTTGATGATTATTACCATTTAACAATTATTAAAACCCCTTTCTAGAAATTCTTAAAAGTTATTTTAGAAATGACTCAAGCTTTTTTTTATCCATGTGTGACTAGCCTTGCAAAAGTGTTCATACCCTGTGAACTTTTCCAAATTTTGACACATTATTGGGATTTTATGTCTTGCCACTCTTCCATAAAGGCCAGGTGTGTGGAGTGCACAACTAATAGTTGTCCTGTGGACAGATTCCCCCACCTCAGCTGTGGATCTCTGCAGCTCCTCCAGTTCCCATGGGCCTCTTGGCTGCTTCTCTGATTAATGCTCTCCTTGCCCGGCCTGTCAGTTTAGGTGGACGGCCACGTCTTGGTAGCTTTGCAGTTCTGCCGTACTCTATCCATTTCCGGATGATGGATTGAATAGTGCTCTGTGAGACGTTCAAGTCTCACAGAGACTTTTTATATTATATATTTTTTTATAACCTAACCCTTTAAACTTTAGCTTTAAACTTCTCCACAGCTTTATCCCTGACCTATCTGGTGTGTTCCTTGGACTTCAATGATGCTGTTTGTTTACTAATGTTCTCTAACAAACCTCTGAGGGCTTCACAGAACAGCTGTATTAATAATAAGATTACTGTAAACTACACACTGAACACTATTTACTAAGGTGACTTCTTTAGTTAGGGGTATCAGAGTAAATGGAGCTGAATATAAATGTATGTCTACATACATTTGTAAAAAATAATAATAATAATAATAATTAAAAAAAAAAAATAATAATATATAAAAAAAATAATAATAATTTTCCTTCCACTTCACAATTATGGTGTTGGTCTATCACAATAAAATACATTTACATTTGTGGTTGTAACATGAGAACATGTGGAAAAGTTCAAGGAGTATGAATACTTTTTCAAGGCACTCTATATTAACTTTTGAAAAAATACACAAGCATGAGGAAATTATCTCCAGTACTTAAGTATTATCTCCAGTAGTTCCCATAAGGAACTTCATGGTCATAATTAAAGACATAAGTATGCTCATAAAGTCACAATCAGATCAGCTCTTATTTTCATATGGACTCAATTGGACATGAGCATTCGCATATATTAACCAAAGGACATTTCTGTGGTCGGAAATCTGCAAACTATCGCTACTGACTTTTGTACAACTGAATACTGCCGCTCATGCTAAAGAAAATTACATAGTAACACAAGCACCGCTCGTCATGTGGCCCATTATTTCTGTACAATTTGTTTTCTCACCTTGTGGCCAGAGTTGGTATTGTAGTAAAGCTAGTATAAAGGTCTGATGGAATAAATAAGAAAGAGAAGAAGCAGCTAACAGAACACATGTATTTGAAGACAGACCAAGCCATCAAGCTCTATCAAGCCTATCATTTCTACTTTTAGGCTGTGACTATTTGTACTTATTTAACATTTGGTTTGTACATAAATAAAACAAGCATGGGAACAAGCACAAGCAAACTTCCTGCACATACATACGTATGAGGCAGGAATAAAACCAAAAATTACAGTAATTCACTTAGGGATGCCTTATAACAAACAAAAAATATTTTTTAGCCGAAACCAATATAACATTAATAGGGTTAAAGTAATAGTTTGGATTTTTTTCCCAATCTGTTTCAAGAAGCACAAATTTAACTCTTATAATTCCAAAGAAATACCCGTATTAAATTAATACCCGAGTAAAATTTGTACTGAATACCCTGTAATTTTGAAGGATTGCAACTAGCTCAGTGGGACTGCAAACTAGCAAGAATTTGATGGTTTTTACCAATTAACATAAAATACAACATAAAAAAATTGTTGTGGTAAAAGAGGAATACAACCCTTAGGTACATCCTGTTATACATAGGAAAATAATTAACCTGACAGCACTGCTTTTCATTTTCTGACATTAGGACAATCCAATAATAGCATGTCCCGTATAGGAGTAACACAGAGAGCCAATTTGTAAGAAGATATTCTATGTTGTGTGTCTGACCTTGTTGAGTGTGTTGAGGGCTTCCTGGGCTGCTATGAGAGCAGGCTCAGCCTTGGCCAAATCCGTCTCGCAGTCCCTCTGCTTTCTTCCCACAACTTCAGCGATGCTGGCCACTTTCTGCTCCTCTTCATCAGCCACAACCTTTTCCCGACTCACCTTCTCCGTCTCCACGCCCACTACCTGAATAAGCTTGTCTGCATCCTCATTCTTCTGCTTCAGCTCAACCTCCTGAGCAGCCAGCTTGGCCTTCAGGTCATCCACCTACCAAAGGATGCATGTCAAAAAAACACACACACACAAAAAGCTTTAGAAAGGTAGTGTCTATTGTATAGAGTGTGTATCTTACTGTAGCTCTTAGTTCCTAGAACAGTTAGAAAAGAGCTGCTGAGGTTTCTTTCAAGGTTTCATTACTGCACACCAGTGATCTGTGGTCCTGCACGCTGACTCTCCCTAGGACGTGATACTAATAGTAATTGACCAAACCTGCTCTATTATGATTCTTATCCAGTTGTTAATCTTCAATATGAATCTTCAATAATCTTCAACGGGGCATGGGGATGATTCAAAATGCTTAAGGGAGATAAAACTTGCACATCCAGCACATTCAGATCTTTCCTGCATAGACATTTGTAATTTTCAGGCACTTTTCTTTTCCTTGCTGCTTTCGTTATTCATCCTGTCATGCCTTATGCACTTCAATTAGACCTCTTTTTTTTTTATGATTTATTTTTCCTGCACTTGATTAATTTCCTGGTTTGAAATGAACTCGTTTCCAGCTCTGCGTTCAGGGAACGATTGTCAGGTCAAGGTTCTTGTACTGTAAGTGAATGCTAAGGTTGCTTTCAATTATTTTTTTTCCCTTAAATGCTAGCACATGTTTTACATGTAATCCTATGGGAAGCAGGCACACAGCAAGCTGGATTTGATGACATAAAAAAAAAATGGAAAAGAAATGCTGCCACTAGCATTTTTTGCTCACGGAGGAGAGCTTTCAAAAGTTATAAAAGTTGAACTTTTTAGGAAAAGTGTCAAGTGATGTCGAATGTTGTCACCGAATCAGGCCACAAGTTAGATAGAAGCAAGGAGGGGAAAAAAGGTGAAGACAAAGTGTTAGTAGTAAAAAGTCTCGGTAAGCAGGTATAATGAAATGTATGAAACGTTGAAAACAAAAATGTTTAATTGACATTACTGCAACAGCGCCTTGCAACTGTTGGTGCAAACCACCATTTTGTGTTATTTACTATCATGCAATGTAACAAGTTGCTCATGCAGCTCTGATTATCCGCCTCTACAACTACAGCAAAGAGAAAACAATCTCATCATTTCCATAGTTACACCAATGCTTATCATATGTTCACAATACAACAGCCTTTCTTCCTTGGTGAATAAAATTCTTTCTGAAACCAATTAAAATTCAGATTATTGTCTAAACCGTACACATACTGTAAACAAATTTTATAGTGTTTCTTAAGTGCCAACAGGGCGACAGGGGTTTATTACAACTAGCATGTCAGCTAATTCAGAATTTTTTGTTTTTACTTTTCACTGATCAGGCATAACATTAAAACATTAGCACTGACTAACAATTATTTACCAGCAAACTGGTGACAGGATCATGGGCAAGCAGGACTCAACCATGCTCATGGAGAGCTAAAGCCAGCCCGTCTGGTCCGATCCCACATAAAAGCGAACACAGCAAAAAATTGCAGAAAAAAGGCAATGCTTGTCACAATAGAGAGGCCCAAGGTCTTCGACTCTTAGATCTCCCCAAATCCCAATCTGATCGAGCACCCACAAGATGCAGTGGACAAATAAGCCTAATCTATGAAGGTCCCAACCCATAACCAACATGATCCAAAGGATCCACCGCTAACGTCCTGGTGGCAGACACCACAGCGCACCCTCAAAATTCTTTTGAAGTCCCGAGGGGAACCTACAAAATACCAGGCGTAATATTTTATGCATTAATGTTATTGCTGATCAGTGTAAATTCCCTACAGAAATCACTTGTACTCACCGAACTTTTATTTTTGTGAGCTTATTTTAACTTGCAATAAAAACAAAGGTGCTCTTTCAAGTTAAGATATGTTTAGCATTATTGATCTGCGACTGCATGTTTTTGAGCAAGACCAAAAAGAGTACATACTGTAGTCCCCTTTTTGGTAGTGAATGTACTGTAGTGAATACATTTTATGTTTCGAGCTTCTAGTAATTTTTTACAGTCAAGTAATAAACAACAAGAATAATAATTTAAATTCAAATGCAAATTGGAATACTGTATATGTTGTAAGCTATATTTGTCATGAGCATCACAACCATTAAGTATGAAGACTAATGAATTTGTCATTATCATCTAATTGCATCTCTAGAGCTTATGAATAACAGATTATTTGTTTTTGTTGTGGAGTTGGATTAAAATTGTATTCATGATTTTATCTGAGAAATGAGTGCGCCTTCATTTTTTAATTGATAATGGGCGAAAACAATATCAGGAACGCCGGCTGCTGTAGGTATAATTGATGTGTATAATAGTCAAAGCCTTTCCTAATTACAACATGCTTGATACGGCCATTTTCCACCGCACACTGTCAGAGAGGGAAAAGTCAATCAGACAAGAGAATTGCAGTGAAGTAATTAGCTATACAACTGCCATCAGTAACAATCTAAAACAGCATGATGTACGAACTAGACTGCGCAAATTGTTAGATGAGTAAAGTATATACAAAGAAAAAAGTTCCTCTGCAATCTCAACTCTTCTCAAGGTACTGAAAAAAAAAATCAAAAGCAGAATTTTTATTTTTTTTTCTTCCAAATGAGCTGATTAGTCAGAAGAAAATGAGGCGTCTGGGACAAACCACCTTCGAGGTAGCGGAATGGCGAAACACACAAAAATCAAGTTGCTATCGTGTGGGTAATTAAACAGGTGAATAGGAGGTAGAGATGATGGAGTACTAATTGCTCGCAAAGCACAGTCAGAAAGCACACTTAAATCCCCACTTCATCCGAGTTTCTCCCTCTTCGCTCTCCAGACTGCATGAAACAGCTATAATGATCCCCACTTCTGCAGAAGAAAAGGTACTCAGAGAGCTACATGCAACTTTGGCACAGAGACTGCACCATGTAGAGGCTGAAGATTCCATCAAAAGCGTATCAGACCAGTATGTCCTCTGCTAAAAGCTACTTTCAATGACCACGTTTATGTGAAAACGGATCAGCTAACATTATTATAAAGAGTTTTGTCTGAGAAAAAAGGTCTTTATTGCTAATAAAGCAGCCTTATCTAGTTTTATAGCAAAGTTGAAACCAAATATTGCTTGTTTTTTCGATGAAAAGGAAGAAAATAACACTGATTTGAAGTAATGTGGTCTCAGCATGTGCCTAAAGCAATGGGCAAATATCACACAATCTAATAATGGACCTAATAAATGGATCTAATAAAAAATAACCTGTCAAAAATCCATATGAAGTCTCCGGCAATGCGAGTGGGGACCAGCTAGTTTGCATCAATATTCGCTAATTACATGTTACAGCGGTCCCACTTCAATAAAGGCGAGCGCTACAACACCAATAAACTTTCTCCCTCATTAACACCCACTTCTTATTTCAATAGCCAGCCAGCTATCACTCCTGACCCAACCCTCTTTTTCTTCCTCTTCTTCGTCATCATCAATCCCCATGACACCAATCTAAACAAGCCTATCCGGTGGGCGTCAATCTTTCTCCTCACAATAGAGTGTTTCAAATCAGTTTCCCTACCTTCCTCTCGAGGAGTGTGACTTATGCGTGCAAATGAGATCTCCGATTGCTTCTGCGATGAAAGCGTGGCGAGGTCCAGATATGCTGCCCTGAAGCCATTAGGTGTGATTGAAAAGAGAGTTTTAGCAGCTCTGCACCTCGGGGATTCACACCCACCTGCTTCTAACCTGACACGAAGCAGCTCGGAGAAGCCAAGGTGCACCTTATAAGACGCAGCCGGTGAAATTACAGAGCAAAGCATGGCGACGTAAGGAGGATAAGCATATCAGGTGCTAACAATGTTTAAAATTCCGGCAGCCCTTCATTAAGCATTATTAACCTTGGGATTATGCAAAATTATATGTTGGTTTGACACAGGCGATGTTCCGTCACTAATGTACTCCACAGACCTTTCTGTCTTTTTTTTTTTTTTTTGGAGTGTTTGGCGTGCACAGTATTGACACCGACTGACCCGATCTCTTCCTCGAAATCTACAGGGAGGAACTGATGGCTGGAAAGAAAAACGGAGCCATAATAGGCGACCCCAAATAGAACCAATTAAAGCTCGTTCCAGTGTGTCTTTTTAAAGAGACATCTATGGGGGCAGTAATCTGAAAATGAAACGGCTTCTGCAGGGAAGAGCCTGCTGATGTTAATTTTCATGATGGCTCATTTAAGTAAAGGCGCACTTACTGCTGCGGAATATCAAAACAGAAAGCAGTGGACCTAAGCCGGGAATGAACTCCACTGAACTGTAATGTCATGCAAGTTTCTGCGTAGTGCATTCCCTCAGATTTCTTAACCATGCTCTCTTTTGGACACCGTACCCATTTCAACATTGATTTTACTAGATAATCATTTATCACGTTCAATGTTTCTTGGCTGAGGATGCATTTTAAACAGTCAGGGTGAGGGACATACCTGAGCCGAGGTGCTGTTGAGCTTCTGCAGGCCATTTTCCAATCGCTCCATTTTCATGCTGAGGTCCTTCCTCTTGAGGGACAGCAGGTTCCTGTACAGCTTGATTTGCTCCAGGAAGGACTTGGGTGTAGTGTAGTTGTATCGCCTGTCATTGACCAGGTAGTCCTTCGAGGTTTTGTTGACGCTGACGTGGACGTAAGCCATAAACTTACTCACTGAGTCCTTCACTTGTGGCTAGGCATGCGGGGAAAAAGGGAGAAAATCTCATTTTCATTTGAGTGTAAAACAACACCACCTTGCCAGAGGTGTCAATGCATTCACTTCTGATCATCATTTCATTTCCTCCCAAACATGACACCTAGAATGACTTTACACCACCCGGTGGAGGCTAATTATTTCTTTCATGACTCCAGGCGTCTTGACTTGCAAAAAAAAAAATGGACTCTGCATTGAATTACATTAACAGCTCACCCTGAGAGAGTTGCTTGCACTTAGATACTATCTAGGTTCATGCAGTAAAAAAAGGTTTATGTTGTAATTACCATCTATTAAAAGACAGTTCTGTGTCAAGGAACACTGTGTCACAAGGGGTTTGTCCCCTGACCCATACTGTGAGGGTTTTTTATTTATTTATTTTTTTTTACCTCAATGTGCTCCACCTCCTGGAGGAACCTCATACTGACTGACTCTAGCGCCTCCTGTGGCCACTCATGGAACCAGTCGATGGCAGTGCAATTGACCACAGCCGGGAACTTCCTGCTGCGCACCCTCAGCTTGTTACCAACTGGGGAGAAACACAGCGCCACCTGCAAATATAGAAAATCCCAAGACTTGTTAAAGGACAATCCTTTAATACATAATCCTCAATTAAAACCTTTGGGACATGCTGTCACGTTGTTCTGGTAACATCATCATGCCAGCATTTTATTGATTATTGTCCTGTACACAGTACAAGCACTCCCAGTTTTTATGACTTACCTAAGACATTGGTGGCATTAATCATCCTGACTGCAGTGCAAAAAGTCTGAATATATCAGAACACTAAAGAGATTGAAATGTATACACAATTGTGCAACCTTAAGGCGAAACTGTGACTCAGCTATCATTATATACTGTATAATTATACAATATTGAGAACAGATGTCAGCCCATCATTAAATATTGTGCATTTGTTTAAGTTTAAGTCATGGAAATGGACAGAGCCACCAGATTGTTAGGTTCAACATTGAGGAAAGAATCGCTTGATGGGTCCGCCCCGCCTCGATACACACAGATACACTTACTGTACCAGCCGGGAGAGACACCAAATGCTAAAACCTTCAGCACTGCTCGACTGGTCCCACCATCTCTCAGGGATCAAGGAAGACATAAATCTACACTGTTTGTTCGTACAGCCGAGTCATGGGCAATCTTCAAATAATGACTAAAGACCTAACTGTTTCTTAGATATTTGGCACTTGTGTAAATCACTCTGGATAAGAGCGTCTGCCAATTGCCTTAATGTCTATGTAAAGACAGACCGTACACATGATGGCAGTGTCTTCATCACATATGTCACATCAAAAGAACGAAAGTCATTAACATGTCCGAGGGAGGGGACGAACACTGAAAAAGTTGCATCCTAAAGATATCCATCCTGATCCCGACCATAGCAAGGAACGAGGAGGAAAACCTAACAGCAATCATGTGAGAAAGGTGATGTTTCCATGAGTCACTCATGCACATACACACACACACCTTCAGCTGGCGACGGACGCGGTCGATAAAGAATTTCCAGCAGTTCTCTCTGGTGTCAAGGAGGCCCAGGCCACGCACCTCATTCCTCACACTACTAATGATGTTCTCCACCTCGTCATCAGGGAACAGGTCCGGGATCTCACCTGTGAGCAAGAGAAACAAATATATACACGGTGAAATGCTAAGGGTGATGACAGCTAAGTGACTCAGGGGCTTGAAATTTCCATTCTGTCAAGTGTTGTAAATATTAGGATTAAATATTTCTAAGTAGCATAAGGGAGCACAGCTTACTGTTGTTTAGTATTTCCTCCCTGAGCCAATAACAAAAGTTCAGCTGAAATTACTTGCAATAATGTTACTTTAAACTAACATCGCATTAATAGATCATTAGTGGAATTAATATATATATATATATATATATATATATATATATATATGGCAGAGAAATGGCAGAGAAAT
>JAOVVB010000052.1:17553230-17564178 GCA_028570985.1 Heterobranchus longifilis
AAGCAAATAGTTAAGAGAGCATTTCCAGATGCACAATGAGAACTTACAGTAAGGGATTTGGACTAAACTGCTATGTAGCCTTAAGAAAACCACTTCAGTAAGGTTAATCGGCAAAAAGGCTTCAATTTGCTAAAGAGCATAAAGAATGGACTGCGGTAAAAGGAAAAAGGTCATGTGGTCTGATGAGTCCAGATTTACGTTGAGAATAGAGGTGGATGAAGTGATGTCCCAATCATTCCTAGTGCATATGGTACAAGCCCGTGGGGGCAGTGTTATGATCTGGGTTTGCTTCCGTTGGTCATGTCTAAGATCAGCAACCTTACTGTATGTGCAAAAAAATGAGGTCAGCTGACTAACCTTAATACAGTATGTTATATGACCAGGTTTTTTCCCCCAATCTATGGATTTTTCCCTCCCTGATGACATATTCTAAGACGACAATGGCAGGTCCAACTTTCCCACCATCTGTACAAGATCCTAGAGAGAACTGAATGTGACTCTGGATGGAAATAAATATTGTGACATTGCATAAGGTTATTGGAATGATGTGTGCCGTAATCAAAGCACAAGCAAACAACAGAACGTGTTACAGTAGAAATTAGAATTATTATCAGTGCATCCACCTCTCTTCTTACCGTGAACGACACATCACTCTGGAACAGGTGAAATCTGCACGCAACAGACTATCAGCCTCATTCATCTGTTTAGTTAAAATCTCTAGAGTAATCTTCACATTGTGTGTGTGTGTGTGTGTGTGTGTGTGTGTGTGTGTGTGCATGTAAAAATGCTCTTACTTTCACTATTAAACATGACTGTGAGGTCCACTGTTTTGTTTAACAAACTGATTTCACCACACTTTTAAGTGATCTCTGATTATGATTATTAAAAATTTGTTTCTGACCATATTTCTTCCTGGAAGATTATAGTTCACCACTATACTTTCAGATTCTCATAAATCATTGGACAGTTCTTAACCCAGATTTAGTAGTTTCAGCAATTTCTTTAGTTGTTTTCTTTGCTTGATGCAGCCCAATAATTTGACCCTCCTGAAACAAAGCAACATCTTTGCCATGACCAAGGGATACGTCTTCTGACATGGCTGTTAAACAAATGAGAAGCTACTCACTCCACTAAGGGTTAAATAACCCGCTGAACCATATTAATCACTGCAGTAATTATTCAATGGAAGGCTTTAACTATTTGCTTACTTAATAATTATAAATACATAAATGAAAACAAAAATAAAAGAGATAGAAAATAGAGACAGTATTTTGACAGTAATCCTGTTTCTTGGTGAAGAATTCTGGAACAGAGATCAGCTTATCAATTTTGGGATTAAACAACTTTCTCATACATTATCATAATTGTCTGTATACATGATTCCATTAATATCAGTAAGGAGAAAGAACTGAAAACAAACATAAAACCATACTACCATACGGCTTTCATTAATTTACGATTTGTATTCCATGTTTGATTTATTTACCTCCGAGATTCCAAAATGAACATTTATCAGCATCACCGAAATCATTTTTCTCCTCTCTTATGTTGGATTACTGCCTGCTGAATAATTTCCTTTTATAGGCTCATTATAACATTGTTGGCATGAATTGGAGCATTGTTATGTAAATTCGATTTATATAATGGTAAAGTTGAGGATATTGTATTGATTTGACATATAAATTAAGGGACTAGAAAGAAGGAGCTTGCATGATTCATCACTTGTGCTGAGATCATCATTCATTTTGATTTATTTATTTTTTATGTGTATAAATTTCCATGAATCAGAAGCATATTTACCAGAATGTCATTTAGCGCATAACCAGGCTTGTTTGCAGCTTTGATGATTATGAGCCAACGCTTTGTTTATATATGATAGAGCCTCCATGTAATGGTCATAAATTAAATAATTCTTGTTCCAATTTTAGCAAAAAAATGTAAATATGTTTAAAAGTAGCTATACAGTATATAAGGAGAACCATCACTGAAATAGAAAGATTATAAATACTGTAAAAGAAATTATGTTATTTCTGGAACAAAGTTGCTCTCTAATGGAAAAGCTTTATATGAGCGCGCTGGTGGCTCAGTGGTAGGTGTTTCGCCTGCCATGCGGAAGGCCCGTGTCCTGGCGGAGCAGGTGACCGACGGTTAATGACCTACATAATATAAAAGAACCTCATAAGTTTCATTTTATGTTACTCACAGGTTCTGTGTCTAAATCCCAAATAGCATTAAATGGAAAGATTGTGGTGTACACTAAGATGCACAATCACTTGTTCAATTCACCATTTTGTCCCATTAATTAGGAAATACAGAGGGATTTGGAATTCAGACTTACATTATAAGCTAGTTAGCTTTGTAGCTCACCTTAGGTATAAATAAAACATCATAGAGGCAATTCAGAATGATGTAGAAGCAGTTATTAAGTAGAAAATGTGCTGTTTTCAATGAAATAATGTTATTAGATGTGTTTCCTTGCCAAAAGAGTGTCCATGACTGGTTTTTAATGTGGGTTTGGCAGGTAGCTGCTCTCTTCTCAGTACTGCACTGCTGACAATACCTACTTTCACTCATGGTGGCGACTGACAGTTAGTGGGATGCGGAGTGATACAGTACATACTGTATAGTTCCCACAAGTCCCAGTTGTGTTACTGTCCATTAACACCACTCGTAGAAAGCACCTTATCCAATCAGACTGCTGTTTCAGAACTAACTGTTGTATAAAATTACGTTAATAGCTTTATTCTTAACTCTGTCTAGCATTGCTGAAGAAGAAATGTCATTTTATCTAGGCACCAGTAGGTGGTTTGACCCATATAATGCTAAAGATATGATCAATCTTGCACCCTGACTGACTGCACTCTTCCATGTCCTGCTTATGTCTCTATAGGCATGAACCATATCGATTTTACACTGTACATCCATGAGCCCCCTGAATAATGAAAACAGCATGACCTTAAGCACACACACTTACTCTGCCTTAAAGGTTTCTTTCACCTCCACACATCCACATATGTACTCAAACATACCTTCTTGTCACTGAGGCCAGACACAGTGTCAATGTATTCTTCTTGGATCATGAAGGCCGCAAGGTTGGCTGTATAGCTGGCAAGAAAGATCACAGCGAAGAAAGCCCAGACGAGCACCATGATCTTACTGGTGGTTCCTTTGGGGTTCTCCACAGGCACAGAGTTATTGAAGACCAAAGCCCACAGCAGCCAGATGGACTTTCCTATGGTGAACTTTGAACCTCCTGCTTCTGGGAATCAGAGAAAGAAAGTCTTAGATTTAAAATGTCTCTACCATTTTTTAAGTCTAGCCCTAATTTAACTGCAATAAATTAGATGCAGGGACACCCGAATGGATGATAAAACAAGAGCTGCACATTGCTGAACGAGAAATACGTGAGAGAGTAGAGGAGCAGCAGGATGCATACAAAGCTTCTGTACTCCTCTATTATACATGAGGGTTGAGGAAGAGTGAAAAGTCAGCAGCTACTGCAGAGCAATCAAACACAAATCTTAAAAGGGATAAGGCTAGGTGAGTTTACTTATTAGTCTTCCGCAGAATTCCCCTGCTCCCTAAACAAGTGTGTTCATTCATCTCTATAGACAGCATACTAGTCATGTAAAATATGGCCATTATTAAAAAGCAATATAGATGTCTAAAAGCTGGCACAGAGAGCTGGAAAACAACATGGCCGCGAGCAAGACAGAGGTTTGACTCACTCTTGCCGTTCTGCAGACTGCGGTTATATCCAACTGGACTGAAGAACTCAAAGATAAATACAGTCACTGCTACCACAGTCAGGCACATAACAAACATCATCACCCAAACTGCAGGGCTGTATGGTTCTGTAAGGAAAAAGAAGCATAAACAAAAGAGAGAGACAAAAAAGAGAAGAACAGACACAAAGCAAGGGAAATAGATACAAAAAGCATTGCGTCCCCTCTACACAACTGCATTTGTATTGATCATTAGGGTACAAAGAGCATCTTATAATGTAAAAGCAGACAGATCCATTAATAACAAAACAAGCTGTAGCATTTGGTTAGGGAATGCTCATCCGCTACAGATCTCTAAAGTAAAAGAAATAGTTATAATAGAAAACCTCAAGATTTGTACAATATGTAACATACATGCACTAGTTTATTAGAGTCTTAAAATAGTTAAACCCTGCGGTAATAAAACTGTTTTTCATCATGACACATGTACTGACCAAGGAATGCAGAGGGTGAGACAGTGCCATTACTACGGGAGACCATGACACTGATTCCTGTCTCCACAAAGGGCACTGAGAAGTCTATGACCTCTGACCTCTCCTCATTGATGGTGAGTGAGCCAATAGCCATGTCTGCACGCTTATCCACCACCTAGAGCACAAGAGAAATAATTGAGCACCTACTGGATAGCACAGTGTGATAGCTAACACGCAACAGATATGTCCTCAAAATAATTATTTTTATATTATTTAGTAGTGCCTACACCTAAGAAAAACAAAAAAAGCTGTGAAAAAAGATTATTTAAGTGTGAATTCACCCAACCAGCCCACCAGTCACAAGTAATCCAATTTCAACTATGCTTATGGACTATTTCTTTCCAGACCTACATCTGACTACAAGTTTTGTTGCTAAAGCTTCTTTTAATTTAAATGAATACGACTGGAATTATTATAACAAGTTCAACTTGAAACAAATGAGGAATTAACTACACTGGACTAAATTTTGTAATACAGTGCAATTATACATAAATACAGAAGTAGTTAAATGTCAGATGCACACACGAGATTGTGTTTTTTAGAGGCATTTGCAAAAACCTGTATCCAGAAGGCCACCCAGTACTTGTATGGCTGCAGTAAAAGGACATTCTAAAGCAAAACGTGTATACAGAGAGGTCATTTTAGGTGACACCCAAATGTTCTGACAAACAGATTAGTGCCTCAGGTACATAACAAGCATGGGGGAATTTTCACTTCTACACTGGGGAATCTACTGGGATATTCTTATGTGAAGAAAGCAGCACTTTGATGGATGACTTAACCCACTGGGAACCACAGTTTCAGTTGTGTGTCAGTGTCAGTTTGGAGTTCATTTTTCTGGCTAAGGATACTATGGCCAAGTTGAAGGCATCGAACAAAATCAGTGTCAGATAGCCAACACACTTTTCAATGTTTCATGGAGACCTGGAAGATCTGGGTCAGTGGCCTTGGACTAGCAAAGTGGGATGGTTGTAGAAAAGGCTATGAAAAGGTTCTAAAGAGATGATTCTGTCCACTTGTCTGGTAGAATACGATGTAGATTCTGTCAAGGCCATTTCCTTATATACAGCTTTCTAATGGGTAACAGGTGTACTTATGTTTTGTAATTTGTAATTTTAACTCACCCCTGCCCACAGGGACTAAAAGCCTGCCTGTCCTGTTTGATTCTATAGGAAAGCCAATTCAGCACAAATCACCAAAAAAGAGCCCAAGGCTCTCTAAGGTCTCCAAACTCCCCAGATCCCAATCCGATCAAGCAGAAATGGGATGCACTTGATAAACAGGTTCTGAGCCACAGAGGCCCCACCCACACCACCCAAAGCATCCGCTGCCATTGTCCTGGTACCAGACACAACAGCACGCCCCAGAGAACTCATGTACCCCTTTTCCACTGCTCTGGTTCCCGTGCCGGTTCCGTGCCGATTCCCAATTTTGGAACTAGTGCCACGCATTTCCACAGAAAAAAATTTGTGCCGGTGCCATAAAACAAGCACCGAACCGGCCCCTAAACTCTGCTGGTCTAGTCGCGAGAACCCGTGATGTCACGAGCGGGGGGCGGAGTTATAGGGAGCGTTTAAAAAAAGGCGGAGACCCAAAGTCCGTTAATGTGGAGCGCGGATGAAACAAAAGCGCTTTTAGCATTTTTGACATCCGCCGAGATTCAGCAGAAATTGGAAATTGCTTTAAGAAAAAAAAAAAGTGTATGAGGAAATAAGAGAAGAACTAATAGTCGCAGGCTTCACACGAACAACCGACCAAATAGTGTATAAGCTAAAAAAAACTGAAGAAAGACTTTCAGCGGTTATAACACGTCGAATAAGCTGCTTTTGGATACTGAAATACATTTATTATACTAGTTTGGAGAATAACCAGTAAACTGACTTCGGCCATGGTCGTTTCTGTTTAGTGGGCGTGGCCGGTGACGTATTATCATGCAGCTCCCGCTGAGCTCCTGTCTAGTGTAAATGCGGGCCGGTTCTCACCACCTGGCACCAGCACCAGTGTAGTGGAAATGAGGTATGAGAGAGCTCTCTTTAGACCTCTGGCTGTGAGAGGTTACAGCATCACCCAGGGATTGAACCAGCGATCTCCGGATGATAGGGCGAGCACTTTACCACTGCGCCACTCGGAGGCCCGACACCAAAAACACTTTTAACCGTAAAAACATCAACACCTGCAAAAACTTTACCTCCAATAACACCAATTACAACAACACCAAAAACACCAACACTTTTAACCCCCAAAACACCAACACCACCAAAAACTTTACCAACACCAACACACCAACCAATACACCAACACCTTTAACACCAATACTTTAAACACCAAAAACATCACCACCACCATCAACAACATAACCACTGACAACTCCAATAACACCACCACCAATAACACCATCCACAACAATACCAAAAAGACCAACAACACCAAAAACTTTACCCTTAATAACACCAATCACAACAACACCAAAAATAACAACACCAACAACATTTTTGACCCCAAAAACAGCAACACCACCCAAAAACTTTACCTCCAATAACACCAATTTTATCAACAAAAACTTAACCACCGACATCAACAAAGAAAGTTCAGATTGGACAATTGACTCTTTGATGTTTTGTTTTTTTTATAATGAAGTTTGCACCATTTGCTATGTGGAGGCGAGTTCCAAAAAAAAAAAAAAAAGGAGTGCTTAGTGTAGAATGCGACTATCAAAGACTGGTAATCTATAAATTTAAGGATTGAGGATTTTTGTACAAAAAAAACGTCAAGAGATACACTTTAACTCAAGGAACGTTCCTATAATGGGTTTAACAAGGTAGTTTGCATTACAGAGCTTTTCTCTGAAAACACCTCCGTCAGCACCCTGAACCTGCTGGCCTTAAATATTTCAACAAGGCACTGATTACTCAGAAGGAACATAAACAGCTGCACATAAGCCAACTTTCTACTTACCCTCAACCTTCAGACCTTCTGGATTCTGACTCCTCGATCATTAAGACAGCTTCCTGTTGTTTCCACAACTTGCACTAAGCCCCATTAACTCCTAATTGATTGTTATTAAATGATGCTTACTTTCACCACAAGCTGTTGAATGTAAATAAACATCATGCATTGTAATGATCTGGCAGTCTTTAAATCAACTTATCAACCATGAGCGTTCTGTTTGAGCTGATCTTTCTGTCTCTTAATTGCTTGATTAAGAGACAATGTGTAGAATCCACTGTGGTCAGGTATGCAGATGGGATTTCGCATTTACAGCATTGTGCATTGCGGCCACGTTTCTGCCTCTGCTATATTTCCTGGCGTTGGTCTTGGAAGCAATCGAATTAAGTCTGGTGTAAATGATAACGTGACAATTGTCCTCAATGTCCGGGTGAGCAAATGATGTAAAGTGAACATAGAGGATGGGGTGTTGGGAAGAACTCTGGACGGAGGCAGACTGTTAATGAAACTACAACTGTGCAGGACACACGGCGGCACCATCTGTGCAAATACAGTTCAAATTGACCAGGAGTTTATTGGTCCTTACTAAACGCCATAAATATCCAGTTCGCTAGCCTCTGAATGGTATTGTGGAAAAGAAGATCCTTATATTAAAAATCTTAATGCAAACTTGAAGCAATGCCCTGCCTATCAAACAACACTTTTTTTTCTTTTTTTTTTGTTAAAGGCGGCATAACAATGTTTCGTGAGGTGCCCTCGTTTGATAAACAAATAAATCAAACTGATTGCCCGTTCAATCTGGATGAGCTCTGCAGTCCCCGACGTTCCCTTGGCAAGCACGCGTTTGGAGAAGTCAGTTAAGATGACATGCACGCACACAGACACACAGCAAACTGCCTAGAGCTCTGCCTCTCTGTTATGGCAGACCCTACAGAAAACATGAGGCTGTCAGAACGCAGCAGAGCCGACACAATGCTTGCTGATGGATTTTGCTCTCAATGGAGCCTTGTTATCTGAGCGTTCACATTCACAGGCTATAAATTAATTACTTTAGCTCTGTCAGAGAAGTCCAGAAACACACCGAACCTTATAGCAATACTTGAATTCAGATATTTTTTTTACAGTGTTAAAAGCAAACGTATCCTGTAACAGAGGAAAACACTCCTGTATTTCTTTCTTGCCTTGTTACCGTTCTTATTTTCACCTCTAATTGCTAACAATTAACATGTTAATGTTTTAATATTCTAAGATGATGATAATCTCTAAATGACAACTGTAAATATATTAACAGTGAACGTGTTAATGTGCATGTTAGTGTATTAATGTTAGTGTATTAAGGCTAATATATTAATAAGGTGTTAATAGTGAATTGTTAATGTTATTAATATGTTTATGGTAAATATGTAAATTGTGTGTTAATATGTTAACAGTGAAAGTGTTCATATGTTAATAGCAACTATATCAATAATGGCTTAATATACTAATAATAAATAAGTTAATAATGGCTTAATATATTAATGGTAAATATGTTAATAATGGCTTAATATGTTAATATGTCATTTTTGCATATATGTTAATAGCATGTTAATCTGTCAATATTAATTTGTTAATTGTGAAAATGTAATAGTGTGTTATCATGTCAAGAGTCTGTTCAAAATATGCTAATATTTTCTTAATAAACATTTTAATAATGTGTCGATATGTTAATAGCAACTGTTAATAGTATTTTAATGTATTAAAAGTGAATGTGTTAATAAGTTAAAGTTAAAGTAAATAAGTTAAGAGTAGGTTAATATGGTTATAAATAAATGGGTTAAAAGTGCAGTGATATGACAAACAGTGTGTTAATAGAAAATATTTTTATCAAGTCTTAATAAGTTAAGTGCAAATTCATTAATATTATGTTAATATTGTCATAGCACATATTTTAAAAGTGTGCGTTTATATGCTAACAGTGACTATGTTAATATTACAGTGAATTTGTTGATCTTGGGTTAATATGTATGAACTGTGTTTATATCCTTTATATCCTGATAGTGTTTATTTTTTAATTTAATAAAAACAAATATATAATCTACTGTATTTAAAATAAATGATGAAAATTGTTAAGTTAAAGCTTTTGCATGTGCAGAGAAATTGTCAAAAAGTGCAGCCCAAATGGATATTACTTAGAGTTTATTCTGACAGAATGCTCGCCTGAACCGGTGGCTGAATTAGTAAAGCAAAAACTAAGGTCGGCTCTTCAAATGCTCTCTCAACTGTGTCTCATCTGTGCCTGTCTCTCATTTCGCTTCATTATTCTGACTGCACCAAAAACAATGCACAGGGGTTTAGAGGCCAGCCTCTCCCTTTTTTTCTTTCATCTTCTCCATGCTGAGGATGAGTCCCAATAAATCCCATTTTTTTTGGTTTCTTTTTAATACCTGACATCAGTGCAAGCTTGTTGAAAGTGGCACAGTGGCAAGTTGAGGAGAAAAAGGCACACTTAAAAGGAAGAGACACTTAATTCTTTACACATAAAGCTGTAGTTAATAGCATGGAGTTTCCAGTAGGCTATGCTTATCCAACTTTGTTAAAAGTACAAATGTATTTTTGAAGTTCAATAAAACTGAATACAAAAGAAAACGTAACCAAGGGTTGACCCAAGTAACTGCTGTAAGAAACGTCAAACGTATTTTCATTGTAGAACAAAAGTGCCAATTTTCTCGAGCTTTTGTCTTTAATGAAACAATTTCCATTGGATTATGAATGAAAAAAAAAAACAGGAAGAATTAATTATTCATTTAAGACTCTTTAAGTCAGAAAGAAGCGACAGAGATATTTGCCAAGGGATTGCCCTCAGCCAAATTTTCATTTGAGTTGGTTAATTTAAATACATTAAAATCGTAATACCTATGAGATGTGATCTATTCCCCTTTTCTTTAACCTCACTCTTCGATTAAGTCTGTCTTTAAATCAATAGCAATTTAAGAAAGAAATTACTTCTCAAAGATGAAAGGCTCATAAAAGCAACGCCATCAATCTACTCCTGGGCATAATCAGGGCCTAATGAACTTTAAATACATCTTAGACACTCTGGAGTAACCTTTAGGACTGGCAAGGGCATCTGTGAGGTGAAGTCGGGTAACAATGAATAATTCAAGCTTTGTACGTAGAAAGAAACATATATATTTATATACCTGGAATATGTTGGAGAGGTCACGCAGGTTAAAGATGTAGTGGAATTTGATGGCGGTGGGCAGGAAGGTGGCACTCACACGCTGATGAAATGCCAGCGCCAGCTGCACAAGCTGGGCACAGCTTTTTTGAAGCACAACGCTGAATCCTTCACCACTCAGGTGCTGGCTCAGAATGCTGCAGTAGATGGTGTTGAGTGCGTCCGCTCCAGGGAACGAGAGCGCGAACACAGAGAAGTGGCGCTGAGAAAGAACAAATCAAGAATTTATGTTAAGCAGATGCAAAAGAACTTTCTTAACTGTCATAAGTTAAGGTGCAATCAATTGCATTGATTATATCAATATCAATATATATACACTACTCACAATAAGTTAGGGATATTGTTATTTACATGAGTGCTTTTCCTATTTTCTCTGAATTTGAATGAAATAAGTAAATGTTTCCTTTGATATTACTAATAATGTATGAGAAGAAACACCATTTTCATTAATTTAATATTTATTACCCCAAAAATTTAGACAATAACAGGGATAGCCCCAAATAACAAAAATGGACAATGTCAGTAGC
>JAOVVB010000052.1:17574787-17595704 GCA_028570985.1 Heterobranchus longifilis
ATTTTTTATCTTTGTTCAATTTATGGCATAAGAAGTAACTATGCATCAATGTTTGCTGAAAATATTGTGCATTTTTTTTCCATTTCCAAGAGAGACTGTGTTAACATCTTTCCAATTAAAAAAATCACCAAAATCTGTTATTTATCAAGGAGTGCCAAAACTTTTGCATAAGACTGTATGTCCTCTAAACCCTTGTGTTTCTATACAACATGTAAATAATGCATATTGATATATTAGACTCAGGAAATGGATTTCATTTATTTCCCTGTTTTCTGTGAATAAACCAGAGACAACATCCAGACACATCATGCGCGCATTAAAAGTTCAAGCAATTCTTCCAACATTTTCACACTTAACAACTAGAGTCAGTTTAAAAAGTTTGAGTTCTAACATAGATTCTTAAATGTCACCAATGTGTCAATGCCAAAATGTGCTTTACCTGTTTAGACAGAAGTTCCTTGCAGAGCTGGTACAGAGTGATGAACTTCCTCGCTAGCAGTCTCGCCTCAATAAAGCCTTCTGCTACCAACATGATCTCACAGATGAGCTCGAAGTCCGGCACCACCATAGCACAGGGCCTGTAGAGGAGCCATGAAAATACTCACACAAATAAAATGAGAAAGAACGCTCTAATAGACAATTAACTAGATCTGGCTTTGGTTTATAGAGAAAATACACAGCAACAGCATGCGGTCATAAAATAAGGAATAAAACACACACAATTTGTATTCCAATAAAAGCATGGGCTCAAGGGCTGCATTTTTCCTCTTATATCACAGCAATTTGCTTACCCTTACATTATTTACATTCCACACTTACCGAAAGAGAGCTTTCAGATTCTCAGGCAGCTCCGTCCTGCCGGCGTAGCCTGGATTCATCGTGATAAAGATGCCTACAGATGGCACCAGGTTCACTTCTTCACCCATAAAGTTAAACCGTTTTTTCTTGTCCCGAATGGCATCCTGGATACTTTTCACCTGATAACATCATAAACACCTGATGATATGGATCATTTCAAATGTGTGATCATTCCACTGCTCTATAGCTCCTATTCTGGTGTATTTCTGTTAGTTTTAGTTTTTTTCCCCCCAAAGAAATCCTAAAATGACTTGGCTTAACTTCTCAGTAACAGTATTTGACAGTAATTGTAATGCTCACAATAGACAAAGCTGATTTCAATAAGCTGGATGCATTTACTCTGTTTATGATGCAAGCCACTTTCAGTTAAGAAGTAGAGGTTAAATAAGCACAGAGCTTGGAATGCTTTTCGTTAGCAAAAAAAGAAATAAAAAAATATCACAGCGTATCGCCTATCGAGTGTACAGTAACTCAAGATATTGTGGCAGACATTCAAGACAGACATCACACAGCCATATGCTTCTTCATCCTACTGTAGATCTCTTCATGCCTGCTTGATTGCCGAGCCATATCAAATTCAGCTGTACATCAGATAAATATTCACCGGGGATGGCACCGATTGCACCCCACATCAGAAAATCGCATCACATAATGTATTCCACCTGTGCGGCAGAATCCTCGAAGCAGTCGGGTGTTTGCTAAATGCAAATTATTCCGACTAAACGCCCTCGCAGCACTCAATGATGCATTTCAGAGGCAGATAAACCACGGCATTAGACCATTATAATGCTAGTGTCATGTATCCCATTATAGGATTGGTCCTTGAGTGAATTCCAAATCCATACGTTTACATTGAGGTGAGCATTTCAGCTGAATGATCAAATCGAAGTAAGCTTTGCTGCAAAGAAAATTGAATTTACTTTTAAAAAAAAAACAGAAAATGGAGACGAATCCGTTAAATCTATTCGAGAGTAGCATTTAGAAGGAAAATAAACTGTGTTCAATATTAAGGAGCCCATTTCCCGCTAGTGCTGTGCATCCCATAGTGAAATGCTAAGCTGGCCTAATTTGTCTTAATACTGATATGTCTTCTGGCCCCCTTCTGGTTTTTTTTATTTTTTAAATGCCCAAGCAACAGTTCTCACATACAAAACTTAAACGCTGTGCATTCTTTCCTCCTGTCTGCAGTTGCGACTTAAATAGAATGGATTATCGAACATTCCTCCTCCACCAAACAGCCACTTTGTGTTGCTAATGCAGGAAGAGGGGGCACATTAACGCCCCGGCACAGTCACTCTAATGTTCCCAAAGTTGGTGAGATTATTCTTTTTAAGCACACCACTAAAAAAAAAAAAATGAATGTTGATTCATTATTCATCACAGCACCGCAAAAAAACTCCATAACCCCATTCATTTCTCTGACATTTTCAGGATTCAGACTGTGGCAGTGATGCTTAAAGTGAGTCCACCTTCGCTTTCATTCTCGGCTGTCTCGGAATCACTAGCCCCTGAAATGTGCCATTAAATATGTTTTGCTTAAGCACGGCACAGTTCTTGGAAAAAAGGCAAGGGAAAAAAATCCGCCATCATACATTCACAGGTGTAAAAATGATCCATCATTAGAAGTAGATTATGTCTTCAGGCAGGTATTTGTATCTGTGTAATTAAGATTTACCTTGTTGTATAATTTCTTAAGATTGTGCCACATAAAAGCCTGACAGGCACACTCTAAAAGCAAATGTAACGCAAAATGGCTTTTGTAGCTGCTAATTAAAAGAAGGTGAAACGTGAACAGCTAGTACTTTATTAGTTTTCCTGCAGCATAGCGGTTTCGGAGCTTCGCAGTCACTGAGTGTGACAAGTGCTGTGTCAATTTTTTTTCAAGGACCGTGGCTGTAAGGCACAGAGATGGATTTCCAACCAAGCTTTTTGGAAACATTTCCCATAGGCCCTGGCCACTAGCAGCACTCATCGAGCATAGCATTACACTGAATGGTTTGACTGATTGGCCATTATGCTGAGCCATAAACAACACTTATCAGGCAAGTGTACATATAACATAAGACATCTGTTGTAAAGTCTGCAGTCTATCCATATAAAGTAAAGAAAGGTTATGTCTGTACATTGATCAGAACTCGCTCTTTCAATATCTTTAGGTTTCATACATTGGAAGACCCGAAACCAGTCTCAGAAATTTTTCTCTGTCTGTCTGTCTGTCCGTCTTCTCTGTCTGTCTGTCTATCTCTCTGTCTGTGTATCTGTCCAGCCAATTTTGTCACAGCATCACGCAAAACTGGCCGGGCAGAATTAAACGAAACTGTGCCAGTCCTTCGGTATTTGCCTGAAATTAAAATCTGCACCATAAATTAAATCAAAATGTTACATAAAAGGGACGTTACAAGCAGTTTTGTGGCCGATTACATCACAGCACAGTGCTTTTTTGGAAGAATACAGTGCGTCATATGGACAGATCACCAGGTATATAGCCTTTTTCCCTCAGATTTTGTAAGGTTGATTATTTTAACTTTAAGCTTTTAGCTCTTTCTAAAAACTCTTTATCCGTCAACATCAACGACGGGTACTTAGGCTAAATTCCTAAATGTTACTGGGATAAATGTGTAACCAGTAAAACAGTCTTATAAGACTAAAAATGACTTCCATACTAAAATGGACTAAATACTATGCAACATGTTGGATAAAATGAGATGAGATTGTGAGCCTAAAAGCAAGAAAGAACAAGTTTCCTGATACTAATACTCTGTCCTGACTTTATTTCCTGTAAGAATACTTCGTACCAGGGCTACTTCAGTGCTTAGTATCATCAGTTAGTGTTATTTAACAGTTAAATCACCTCTACATAATTTTACACTGCCACAATATCCTGTGACATTTACTCAGATTATCCTGTATTACAAGTCTTGCCAACCTTTTATGCTTTTCGTGCAGGAGCTGTGAAATTTAAAATCAGGGTACGTTAGTACAAACTGTCATACAAAAATAATTTAAAAAAAATAAATGAATAGGAGATAAAAATATTTCATTTGTAAATGATTACACAGGTATTTTAAACTCTTAAAGTATCATCTGATAGTGAAAGCCCTCTCCACTTCTCCTATCTCACATGCTCTTCACTGGCCTTTCACCCTTGCTTTATGTCGAGGTAATAACAATATAATAATTATATAACTGACATCAGTTGACGATATTCAATGCACCTTCTTCAAAAATGAAGCACTTTTTTATAAAAGTAAAAAAAAGTTTTTAATTTAAAAGATTCAATATGGTTACAAAGACCTGTCAAATAATGTTAATGGAAATAATAATAATAATAATAATGATAAAAATAATAATAAAGATTAAATATGCCAGTTGGTGCTTATAATTGCTCATACACTTTAAGCAGCAGATTATCGATCGGAAAAATGTCATCCATGTTGACATCAAACTACAAATTTGTAAAATGATTATAAAGAAAAAAATTTATTTTAATGTTTTATTTCGTGTTATCACACAAGCATCTGGTGAGCTATTGCTGCCACCAACAAACAGCTACAACTACTGTACACAGCTGATAATATCAATATGTCCTCCTCTTTTCCAACCGGAAAAAGTGAAAATGTTTGTTTTGTGTCAGAGATTTTTCCAGTGGTAAATCAGGAGAACTGAAAGCCAACATCGCACACGTATGTATACATTCTAATCCATTCCGAGGTTAACCTGATGCTAAACTCACCTGCACTGCGACCACAGACAGCACCTCAACGGAGATCCGGTTAAACTCATCGAAGCAGCCCCAGGCACCTGTCTGCGCCAGGCCTTTGTAGATGTTGCCACAGGACTGTGGGATGACGGAGACAAGATAGGACAAGGAGACATGGTGAGAAAGTTAGGTTCTGGTTCGAGTCTCAACTGAATCACTTCAGAACAGATGACGGGGAGCAGATGCGGTGCGACGGCCAAATCATAGCTACGTCCAGACGTTCCCTTTTTATCATCTGAGTCATAAGAATGCTGCATAATTTGCACTCCTTCCACAGCCAATAAGCATCATTGTCCTGGTGTTTGTTAATAACTTCATGTTTAATTCGTATTCAAAGAGCATCACGTAATAACCCTAAGCAGAGCAGCAGAGCCACTTTACAAGCAAGGAACACAATAAAGTTAAATATCAAGGGAGGAAGAAATCTGACACAAATGAGTGCTGAATGACTGCAGGTAGGTGCCATACTAAAGCCCCGTCCCCCGCTGCGTTTTTCTTATTAGCCTCTCTGTATTAAATATTTTCTCTCTCTCTCTCTCTCTCTCTCTCTTACTCTGACCAGTGTCATACTGCAGCACACTACCACGTCCAGTAATGATGCGGCAGCCTCGGCAGGTACAAGCTGAATAAAGAGATTAGTGCTGTGTCTCTATTGACTGTCATATTATATGGCTTTTTCTCCCGACTAGTGAACACGGCGACAAGCAGCGACAAGGCCAGAATACTGAGAAGATAGGTGACACGGCTTAGGAGGTAAATAAGCCTAGGCATCAGAGCTTCACTAATCTTCTGGCCTCCATGTTGGCAGAGGACAGCTTTGCCTTGCTTTAATACACAGCTCAGGAGATGATAGACAACCGAAAAAAGAGGAACGGAGAACGAGAGAGAGCGAGAGAGAAGGACATGTGCTGCAGGGTATAAGCAGCGTTCAAAAAAAACACACACATGCATCAGCAAACCTGCAGTGACCCTAATTTCCGCTTAATTAAAGCAACATGCCAAGAGTTGTGCTTGAGGTGAATGCAGATGCAAAACAATCTCTTGGAAGGAAGAAGAAGGAAATAAATGACTTAAGATATACTGTATATGCATCACATATACACAGTGTGTGTTCACCTTGTAGTCCATCTGCTCAGAGCAGTTGAAGACGTACACCATGATACCGAGCGCTCGTCCCAGGTCCTTGGTGGTCTCGGTTTTCCCCGTGCCTGCCGGACCTGCTGGGGCTCCGCTCATGGTGAGGTGGAGAGACTGGGTCAGGGTGATGTAGCATCTGTGGTGGTCACACACACACAAGCATATCCACACAATATCTCATCACTCACTCACTTATTGTCTATACCGCTTTATCCTCTATACAGTGTCACGGGGGCCTGGAGCTTATCACAGGAGACTTAGGGCATGAGGCGAGGTACACACTGGACGGGGTGCCAATCCATCGCAGGGCACACACACACATGGCCAGGAATCAAACCCAGGCCCTGGAGCTGCAAGGCGACGCTGGCTTAGTGCTGACCACTAAGCCACCGCGCTGCCTCCAAACAATATCAATTTGGCAAATATGAAAATCAGATATTCATATGATTTGGGGAATGAAAAAACCTTTGCCTTCTGTAACTAAACATGAGTTCACACAGAGCCTGGTTTAGTCACCAGTAAGTGCCTGTAACTGCTGCCCATTAGTTCCCAGAAACATTTTCCCTAATGATGGTTTATGAATATAGGAAGCAATCACCTATCTTACACCTTTAGAGCCCCCGATGCATAGTGGAGCCATCTGCACCGCCAGCATTCCTCCGCACATTCATCACACCATGGATGAAAGCCAGAGCTCTGACATGGTCAACGAAGTATTTCAGTAGCTATGAAACCCCCACCACCATATGCTTGGTAAGACGCAGCGCCATTGATTTCTCCATCAAAGACATGCTTTTCGGCTTTGTTGTCGTTTCAAAGACACCCAGAATCCTTTTGGGACATTTTTAGTATAAACAGCTTGCTGAAGAGCTTCAGCAACTTGCTATCTGCTTTTAACAGGAAAGTGTTTAATGGGACACTTTCTTTCTTTATTGGGCTCTGAAGCTTGTGCTACAACCATGATGAGCTGTGTGTGTATGTGTGTGTGTGTGTGTGTGTGTGTGTGTGTGTGCACGCATATGTGTGAGTGAGTTTGGAAGACTAAAATCACCAAGCGTGAAAAGGAAGTTTCAAGTCCTGTCTTCCTGTCCACATCTGCTTGCGGTGCGTACACTAGGTGACTCATTTGCCTAAACTGTAAAGTCACCCTAAACTTTATAATTTGCATAAACTTTATGATTTGCACTTCTTCATGAAACACTTCCATGCTTTCCTTAGATGATCATTTTTACTGTCGATACTGTTTGATATAATCAAAAACACTGTCCTGTGGTTATCCCAGGATTCTTATTATTCACAACACCCTTTCAACGTGCTTATTATGATAGCCTTCACTCTTCTCCAGCTGTATACTGTAATGATTTATAATCCCACTATCTGGTGTCGCCCACAACGGTCTGATTCCCTTTTGAATCTGGTTCCTCTCGAGGTTTCTTCCTCGTGTCAGTTCAGGAACATTTTCCTTGCCGTTGTCACTTCTGGCTCGCTCATTATGGATCTAGATCTGTATCGGGATTTCTGTAAAGCAGATTTGTGGCTATGTCTATTGTTAAAAATGCTATAGAAATGAAATTGAATTTAAAATGGATTATTATTATTTTATTATAATTTTTTTTTGTATGAAGTCTTTTGGGAGGGAATACATTTGAGTGAGCAAGCCGGTCAAAAGAGAGAAAACTGTCACTGCGAAAGTTTTGCTGTGGGTGGCTGTGAGAAAATATTGTAACAGGAAAGTGATATTACATCAGAAAATATCAGAACTTATACTGAAGCCATATGCAAATGTCTAGTTTTATTAGACTGGTTTAACATCGGAAGTAATCTAAGTTTTTGGGCATATCTAATTTACATGATGCATTTTCAAGAGAGGAAAGTGTATGGCATTTTTTTTTTTTAACATCTTTTGTTGGTTGTTAAATTTAAACAGCATATCAAGTGGTTAATTTTTTTTTAATTATTATTCATTCTTTCATTTTTATCCTGGCAAGAATCAAGATGGATCCTGAGCCTATCACAGGAACACCGAGCATGATATGGGAATACAGTATACCCCAGTCCATCACACGGCACCATGCAAACTCAGAATTAACTTAGTCAGTCCAGCTCCTGGCATGTTTCTGAGATGTGGGAGGAAACTGCTGGACCTGAAAGAAACCCACATACAGTAGGACATACTCTACACTCACTATGACAACTACAACTATGACACCACTATGACAAGTTTTGGAAAACTTTTTTTAGTCAATTGAAATTTAAATGCCTTACATACAGTACTGTGCAACAGTCATGAGCCAACCCTCCTATCTTCATTTTAAATGAAGTGGATTAAATTAAAGAATAAATATTTGACAGCGACAGACTGCAAATTGTCTAAAGATACAATAAAAAAAAAAAAAAAGTTTTTTTTTATGTACCAACCTCAGCAGCAACCTCATTTTCCCTCTCGTCTGTTCCAATCACTCGTCATTCAGCATCACCAATATACTAATCACCGGCCTGATCATCTGCACCTGTTTCCCTCTGGTTCATGCCTTAAGTTGTTTATTTATGCGTGATTGATTCATAGGTCACGGTGTGGCTTAACAAACAAAAGCACTCCTCTGAAACTGGTCAGGTACTGAAAACGAGAGCCAAAAAACGGCCTTTTCCCTCAAGCCTATTCTCAAGACTGCATTAAAAATGCAAGAAGGTCTGGCTCAAGACTTTTGCACAAGGCCAAACTTCCATTCCTCACACTCATAATTACATTATTTGACTGTTGTTGTTCTTTTGGCTGCTCCTGTTAAGGGATCGGCACAGCACACCATCTGATTTGCACATTTAACTTGGCAAAGGTTTTACGCCAGATGCCCTTTCATACACAGCCCTCCGATTATTATTATTATTTTATTTTATTTTTTTATCCGGCACTAAGAATGTCCTGCATCCTTTGGGCCATTCGCTGGCGTTGGCTGAAAATCGAACCACATGGCAGGTGAGAAGATTTACCACTAAGCCACCAACACCCCAATCACAGTCTTTTACTATTACTGAATAATTCATAGTATCTACTGCACAATCTGCTTTACGATCATTAACCAAATAAAGTGGGCTTTCAAGGTTAATATTTGTAATTAGTGTATGTTATGGAGCCAGATTGATTACTGCAGTGCACTTTATCTCCACTCAAGTGCATCTCTGATTAGGAAGAACTTCACACAGTTATCGACAGCAAACTTTAGACTTTCACATAAAGATTCGCATCACGCCCGAGAGAGGCCCTGTTGCGTTCACCTGTCTGTGAGCGGCGTGATGACGAGACGTGGCGTGTTGCCCAAGTACTCATAGGAGTAGAGAAACTGGGCATCGCAGATGTTGGCGAAGCAGTGCCTCTCCTTCTCGTCCCATCGGTGGCGCAGTTGGGACAGCCATACGAACGCCTGCGAGTTCTCCACCTGGGAGTGAAGGAACCAGATTTCATACAGAAGTTGTAGAAAGTCTCTTCTAATCATGAGAAAAGCTACATCTGCTAAGAATTTCGAAGTTTTCATACACGTTGGCGTTAGAACCAATTTGCACCCGCCAGACCGTGTTCGGCTAATACTCGGCACCACGCAAGGACGGCGATTATGGAGGATTAAAGACGAGACAATGTAACACCTGAGCGGTGAAGAGAAATTATCCAGAGGCTCAGACATTCTCTTCACTTTGCTTGCATTAGGATTTCTATTTGACTTAGCAGTCATTACTGAAGTAAATCCATAAAAATGAGAAACCATAAGGGAGCACAGTGAGACTTTTCACTAAAATAATAATATGGAATAATAATATAATTACACAGCAAATAATATCGTATGCACATTTCTTAATGAAAATGTATTCCGGGTCCTCCTACTGAAGAAGATAATGCAGTGCTGGCTCTGTAATTTCACTCTCTATGTGCTGACTGTGACAGAATACACAATGATTCTGCAGAGACTACAGCCGTCCCGCTATATATGGTAACCGGATGACGTTAAGGCTGACGGCGGTACCTTCTGGGCGATGATCTTTGCCACTACATCTCTGGCGTGGACGTCTATAGTGCAGATGGTCATGACCTTCTGTCTGTCTCCGGGGCTGAGCTGCCCAATCAGCATGGTGATGAGCGTGTTCAGCTGGCTCACTTGTTTCTTATAATATTCCTTCATAGCGTTCTCATAGCCCTCCTCGAGCCTGGCGAAGGCCATGCCAACGTCTGTGGTCCACCAGATCTGAGTACAGGTGAGTGCGACCTAACAGGATGCACACCCAAACAGATAAAAGCATTTAAAGAGAGCAGGCTTAGGTTAATAATTCAGCACAGGAATTAATCGGTCTGAACGTGTAACGCTTAGGGATGTTGAGCCACTTTGATAAACACAATCATTGTACATAAAGATCTTGCTAATATTCCATAAGCTTGCTATGAGTTTTCTTGTTCTCCATAAATATTCTTGTGAAAACTGTTTTGTAAATGTTAAGGATCTGTTTAAGGGTGCTTGTGCTTACTTGAGCAGGATAGTCAAACAGCCACTGTTCTCTCGGCTTCTCCTCATAAGCTACAACAGCCTCTGTCATTTCATGGCGCACAGTAGCACGCATCGTATCCAGGACTCGATTCAGCCATAATTCCACCTGCAAAGCAAAAGTGATATAAGTTTATTACTTATGCAAGGGGGGTCATGGTGAGTAAATGTTCACTCACTTATCCAATACAGGGTAGCAGGAGGCCTTGAGCCTATCCAAGGAGACTTTAGGTATGAGGTGAGGTTTACACCCTGGAACCACACACATCGCTCACTCACACTCTTTCACACACTACAGGCAATTTCGGGAATGCAAATTAACCTAATCTGCATGTCTTAAGCCTGTGGGAGGAAACCGGAGTACCCGGAGGAAAACCCACCAACATGCAAACTCCATGCACTGTGCCAAGTGATATCTTATAATATAAGGTATTATAGAATAAGGTATTATCTTATGTGCATGCCCTGGTCAGGAGTAAGTCTCTTGTCTCTTGTAAGGAACACTGGGCATGTGATAGAACACACCCTGGATTGGATGCCAGTCTATCAGACACATTCACACACCCATTTGAACCAACCTATCTACTGCCATGGTTTTAGACCAAACCCGTTCAATTCAATTCAATTTTATTTGTATAGCGCTTTTAACAATTGACATCATCGCAAAGCAGCTTTACACAATCAAAAGAATTATTTAAGTTTGTATGAAATGTGAACGTATATGAATCAAAATGATAAGACTGTCTCTGATGAGCAAGCCGAGGATGACGGTGACAGTGGCGAGGAAAAACTCCCTGAGATGGTAATAGGAAGAAACCTTGAGAGGAACCAGACTCAACAGGGAACCCATCCTCACATGTTATGAAAAATTATGTTATGAAAATTCTCTTTTTCACCTAGATGAGACACTTTTTTGAGTAGATTTTTGAGCATGGACTTGAAACTGTAAACTGAAGTGGTACTTCTACTTGTTGTGTAGTTTTGGCAAGCACTTGTACTTTCACTAAAATATTGAGTTTGTGTGTTTCAACCACCTCTGGGATTTAATATGTTGCTCCTTTTTTTTTTTCTAAAATGCCTTTTTTGTGTTTTTCCAAGGTAGCAACACATTAAAATTCAAAAGAAACAGAACGGAAAGATTTGGGAGGTTGGAGACAAGGCTAGGCAGGTTGGAGGAGGTGATCAGATCTCTGCACGCTGCACCAAACAAATCAGAAAAGCATCTGCAGAACTCATACAAGCTGCACTGAGTAACCCGAAACAATTAGAGGAATCGCGTCTTAAGATAAAGGACAGCGATTACAAAATTACGTTTTATGTCTGTATTGTCTCACCATTCTGTTTTGCGCAATGACAATTAGGCAAAAGTGGTAATAACCTCGTTTCTTTTGAGCTGATTATCTTAGACTTGTTGGAGGAAGTTCACCATGGGACACGACTAGGGAACAATCAACACAGCTGTCGCAACAAAGCCTCAGAGGATGGAAAAAGAAAAGGGCTTTCATTTCTTTAAACATCTTTGATGTTGTTATATTTAAGCGGAGATTTTGACAGCATTTCACGTGTTTAATTTCCTCAAACCAGCTAGTACAGACCTATGTTTATGCCTTATCTTCCAAGAGATCACAAGTTTGAATCCCGGTAATGACACAACCGTTTATAGCCGTGAGACCTGGGAAGCAAATTGGCCGTACTCCCAGGAGTTCAACTTCAAGCATAGAAACAATAGACAATCAATTTAAAAACTGCATTTTGTATTTACTTGGGTTATCTTTGTGTAATATTGAAATTAGTTTAATGATCTGAATCATTCAAGTGTGACTAATATGGAAAATACTAAAAAATCAAAAAGGGACAGAACCTAACCTTTATTAACCTGTTTAAAAAGGAGTTTAAAACTTTTAAAGCTTTAAAAGAAGAGCTTTAAACCTTAGCCGGTTTCCTGGAACTACCAAGTGTTTTCTTTTTATAAAAAAACAACAACGTTTTTTTCATTAGTTAGGTTCTTTATTCAGGTGAGATCAGGGAAATCACAATTAGATCACTGACTGAGAAACGTGGTCTCTGAGATGGTCTTGATTATCTTCTAAATGAATCGACTCATCCTTAAGTGAATTCATTCACGTGTAAGTACATCGCCTCACCTGCAGGGAAGTGATTTAAACACACCATAAGGTTTAAATGTCACAATTACCAACACCATCCAAGCCAGTTTCTCCATGTGTGCTCATAACCATGAGCCTCTGAGCATAACTCAGTGTATCACCTGTAAGGGTCTCCATATCTCTTTGTATTACAGAGGAAGTGCTTCAAATGGCGGACGTATGGCCTTCAAATCACGGGTAAGTGCTCTTAATGTTCAACATAACTGATGAACTTGTTTGCACGAAACACAATCAGGGAAGGTTGAAGGTTATTCCTTACATTCTATAAGACACGTAATTTTATTACATGAGTGTATGGTCCATTAAATGAGACTATAACCCGACCAGTCATGAGTAAATGGAATGAACACATGCGATTGGTACAATTTGGGGTTTGATAATACCCTATTTTTTTTTTTTTTTTTTTAAAGAAAACTTGGAACATTCACATGGCATCTGGTTGAGACTAGAGGTGTACATCAGGATTGGCCCTGATAACTTATTAAATACTGCTGACAACATTTATAATGTATGGAACATTAAACATGCATGTGTTCAATGTAAAGAGCTGAAAAATAACATAATAAGTGATATGACTGATGGTGCAGTGGGGCCTCAAGGGTTTGGGGCTCTGGGTTGCTAATCAGGGTCGGTGGTTTGAGCCCTGCCACCGCCAGGTCGCTACTGTTAAGGCTCTCAATCCAATGCTCATATAATCATTGCAAAGGGAAGTGGTGTATAAATCATAAACTCAGTACAAATGAACCTTTATTGTATGAACATTATTTAAAGGACAACAATTATGCATCAATTGTTTTCATCATTTTGGACAGTCATACGTGTCTCTGTTGTGTGTGTGCATCAACATTTTTTTCATTTTTAAGCCATTTACATAGAACACATGCATATTTAATGTCACATACATTATAAATGTTGTCAGCAGTATTTAATACTTTATCTGAGCCAGTTCAGATGTACACCTCTAGTGTCTAACAGATGTCATGTGAACATTTCAAGTATAAACAAAAGCATATTGTCAAAGCCCAAATTGTACAAATTGCATGCATTTATTCTATTTAATAATTTTTATGTCCGTTCATGATTACAGGCGTGCCGGTTGACTGTTCTGGGCTGAAGCTAAAAGCAGGATGATCAGGGCTTATTATTGTGACACATTCTATTAGAGTTTCCCAGAGTGCAACAGTTGCATAGTTGGACTGGCCGGGTCATGATCTCATTTAAGGGACCATACAGTCGTGTAATAAAATTACGTGTCTTGTAGCATGCAAGAAATTACCTTCAACCCTCTCTGATTGTGTTTTGTGCATACCAGTTCATCAGTTACGTTAAGAACATTAAGAGCACTTACCCGTTAATTGAAGTCAATATTTTCACTGATTTATATGAGTCGGTTCCCTTTACAGTAAAGTTGATTCTTTTACAATTTAGTTGATTCACTCAGAAGATGACCAAGACCACCTCAAAGGCCACGCTACTCAAACAATGGTTGGATCTGAGCGGGATTTCCCTAATCTCACCTGAATAAACAACCAAACTGATGATAAAACTTGTGTTCTGTCAAAGCGAAACATTTGTTTTTTCTAGGTAGCTGGTTAAATTTTTATAGCTTCCCAATTATACTGCTTAATGTCTTTAAAATGAGTTTTAAATATACTGCCCTGGAATGCCCCTTTGCGAATGGACATTTTCCGAGCGAATTAGAACGCAGAAACTGAAAATGGCTGGGGGAAAAAATATGCACTTTTAACCTGTGTATGTTCAGGACAATATAAAGCATTTTCCACCCATTTTTTGTGGCTTTTCCAACCTATATTCTGTCAAACAAAACAAGCAAATAAAAAGGGATTCTGGCTTAATGGTTAGCACAGTGGCCTCGCACCTCCAGGGTCTCGGGTTTGATTCCTGTCTCGGGTTTGTATTCATAGAGTTTGCATGTTCTCCCGGTGCTTGGTTGGTTTCCTTTGTGTACCCCGGTTTCCTCCCACAGTCCAAAGACTAGCAGAATAGACAAATTGTCTGTAGTGTGTGCAAGTGTGTGTGCCCTGCAATGGATTGGCACCCCATCCAGGGTGTATCCCACCTTGTGCCCAAAGTCACATAAAATACTATATATTTTACTGACACAATTTTGTATTCCTTATTCCCTCAGTGATCCCACAACAATAACTCTGCCCTAAAATAGCCCAAACCATGATGCACAATCCACCACAAGCATGCTCTGTCCTCAGAAAATTATCCCACAGGTGTTGTGGGCAGATACATGAGGTCTATTGCGAACAAAAACATACTGCCTAGTGAATTCTGAAGATATGAATTCAAACAACTGTACAACATTGTTATGGCCGATTATAATCTCGATGTTAATAATAGTGAGGCTTTATATCTTTGTTCTCATCTATTGAGTTAGAAGCTGAGCTGATTGGATTTGTAGAAAAGGTCCATAGTCCTGATGCACTGAGCAAATAAACACTCCACTTAATGATAAGTTCTCAGTGCCATGGTAACATCTCTGTTTTTCCTGCTGATTTAAAATGAAAGCTCTCAATTTTTGCAACCTCTAACACGAACCTCAAGCTCTAACACTAACCCTAACCTCTAGCACTAACCCCAACCTCTAACACTAACCCAAAACTCTAAAAACCAACCCCAAACTCTGATACTAACCCCAAGCTCTAGCACTAACCCCAACCTCTAACACTAACCCAAAACTCTAAAAACCAACCCCAAACTCTGATACTAACCCCAACCTCTAACACTAACCCCAACCTCTAGCACTAACCCAAACCTCTACCAATAACCCCCAACCTTTAACACTAACTTAAACGTTTAACACTAACCACAATCTCTAACACTATCCCCAATTCCTGACATCTAACACTGACCCCTACCTCTAACAATAACCCAACCTCTTGCACTAACCCTACCTCTGACACTAATCCCAACTTGCAAAAATAGCCCAACACCCTAATAATTATCTAAAACTAACCCTAAACTCTAACACTCCACCCTACCTAATCCAATTCTCTATCAATATCCCCAACTTCTAACAATAACCCAGGCTTTAACCCCAATGTCTAACTCTAACCCCTATGTCAAACACTAAACCCCATCTCTAATCTCAACCTCAATTTAATACTCAGCCTCTAACAGCAACCACTAATCACTAATATACAAACCTGTCCCCAAACTCTAACACCGTTAACAATGGAAAAATAAAAGTTTTTCTCAATCTAGCAACCTCCCCCTACTACCTACACAAGCTGGGCCTTCCCTCCTTAGAGCAGTTACCAAGTTTTGTTATGTAGATTAAGGTTATTACATCCCCTCAATGACCCCCAGCCAGAATTTACACATTAAACGTAGCTCCAAAGCCTACACTATTTCCAATGCTATTCACGGTTATAATGAAATAACAATCATGTCTTGTAGACTACAGTGAAAGAGAAAACCAAGCTGATTGGAGTTGTGAAAAAGGTGCACAGTCCTGATGCACTGAGCAAATAAACACTTCACTTAATGATAATTTCTCAGCTAAAATGTCATGGTAACATCTCCTTAGCCTTTCCATGTTACCTGCCTCAACACTATCCTGTATCCGTTTAACAATAAACCCAACCATTAACATTAACCTTAACCGCTAACATTGACTCCAGCACCTAAAATTAACCACAATCTTTAACCTTAAAACATTATCCATCCCAAAACTCTAACCCTAACTCAACCTCTAATACTAGCGAAGAGATGAGTACCAGATTGCAGATCAAAATCTCAATAAAGCAAGCAGGCCAATAAAACAGACATAAAAGTATAAACTTTAATACACTTTTGGAAGAAAAAAAAAGGTCTGGAAATCACTTAAAAACCATCACCAGCTACAAGAAACTGTTCTTGTACTTGTACTGTTCTTGTAGAAGATACTGTACTGTTCATCATCCCCCAAGCCAGCCAACCAATTTAACAACTTTTACACCCCCTTTGAAGGTCAGAGCCATCATCCAGTCCATTTGACATCTGTCACTTCTCACCCCTCATCTTTAAAGACAGGATATCCTGCCCAAATGACTTGCTTTGCCCTCAGTTCAATCCTGCCAGAATTTCTCTACAGTGAACTGTTATGAGTGTGGATTCCTCCATCTGTCAATGGATTATTGACCTCCTAACAGATATGGGCTGTTTGTGTAGATGAGACCCTACCAGCTAAAATCACTATCCATTCACACAGGGGCTTCACAAGACTGTGTGCTCTCACCTATCCTGTACTCCTTAGACACCAATGCACAAACATCCAGGACCCTTCCATAAAGGCTAATCAAATTTACATCTATATTGAGCAACATAGATGGGTTTGCCTATGGGACAGAAGTGGACCTTCTTACTTGGAATGTTGTACTGAGAACAACCTGGAGCTCAACAGTGATTGATTTTTGTAAGAGCCCACCTCCCCATTATCCCCTGGAAGTCAACAACCATGCAGTCAGTAATTATTTGAAACAAGAATCCTCAAAGCCCTCAAATAAATACAATAATGATAGAAACACTCGTCATAGACTGGGTTTCCTGTGGAAACTGAAGAATCTCAACATTTGCAGTTCAATTGCAATTTTACCTTTGTCACCATCAATTACTGAGTGGTTCAGCTTAGCCTCCTTACGCTTACAAGACAGACTGCAGTCGATTGTGCGCACCACATAAAGACTGACCAGCAACTGCTGACGATTGATGAGCTGCATGAAATCAGGGCCAGGAACCGAGATGAGACAAAAGAAACACCGGAAATATAATATGTCATTTGATTCTGAACCTCTAACAATAACCTCGATCAGTAAGCTATAACAATATCTTATAAATACTTTCCCCAACTCTAATACTTAACACTAATCTCCAACACTGACCACTCGCACTAATTTCTAACACTAATTATGTAATCCTCAATACTATCTACTAGCACTAACCTTTAACACTAATATCTAACACTTACCTCCAAACGTTATCCTCCAACATAAATTTCCAACACTAACCTCCAACACCCATCTCTAACACTAATTTTCAACAGTAACTACTAGCACTAACCTTTAACACTAATCTCTAAGACTAACTTCTAACACTAACCTCCAAACAATAACACTAATTATCCTCCAACACTAACGTCTAAACACTAACCTCCAACACTAATCTATAACACGATCCTCAGCCTCTAGCACTAACCTTACACACACACACAATCTTGTAACACTAACCTCTAAACAATAACCTTTGACCACAAAATTTATAACACGTGTCACTGAATGTTTTATGTAAATTGCATTTCTATCTGCTGACTGTAAGAAATTGTAACAAGCGGTTATGAATTTTTTGACACCAGAGTAGGGAACAAAACTGCACCATAGAGCCATCTGAGGGGTTTTATCGTCAGGAACTAATATCGTGAAATCTGATTTAATTCAGATTACTTCCTGACTGCAGATCTTTCTTTCTCCCAGTACTGTCAGCTAGATGTGAGGAAAGACACAGACAGTCTGAGTGATGATCACGCAACGATTAAATTGTGGTTCAGAGCACAGGTTTTCATCAAGAGGTTAAAAATATCAAGGCAAATTATGAAAAGGGGAAACAGTTAAAGCTAGGGAAAGCGTTCAGATTTGTTTACAAATATAAAATAAACAATATATATAGAAAAGATTAGATATTATATTGGATCATAATAGGTTCATACATAGGATCAACACCATCTTTCATAATACTTATCTCCTGATCCATGCTTCGTCTTTTTATTATTTTTTTTGTTAAATATGCATAAACATTTATATTTTTATCAGATAAAAAGAAACACATTTCATAAATACAATTTCATACCCGTTTATGTCCATAGTGTCAGTTACTTTTTTAATTTAAATATTTTAATGATCTTAACTGTCATTCAGATGAAACTTGACCAATTTAGATTTCACGTGAAAAGACATTAAAAAGGCTTAACAAAATGGCTGAAGTTACCAACATGATATTTTTTGGGAAGATTGGTCACATACATGTTTCATAAACTTCACTCACTCACTCACTCACTCACTCATTATCTATATCGCTTTATCCTGTATTCAGGGTCGCGGGGGGCCTGGAGCCTATCCCAGGAGACTTAGGGCCCGAGGTGAGAACACCCTGGACAGGGTTGCATAAACTTCAAAAGTAGATTTTTGGCACACACATTTTCTGTATTATATGTATAAAAATGTTTTTTAAATTAGCACCAATACTGTGTTTTGGCCAAAATATATCAAATATCATTATCACATAGATTATGAAAGCAAATCTAAATTTATTTAAGCTTTTCCTGAACATGTTTAATAATAAAACTTGAAATTACTAGTCTATTGTCAGTCGTTTGCTTTTTTTAACCTAATGTTTATTATCTGGCAGTTCAACAAGAGAATTACATACAATAAAGCCTACAAATAAAGCTAATACTGTAATAAGCTTATAATTTAAAATATAAAATAAATTTTTTTACATTTTATATTTTAAGAACATATTCTGTCCTTCACAGCCCATAAAGCGACACATGTCTCCTAAGTTCTTTTTATTCTCTTTTGTAATCTTCATCGTGATAAATGGAGGTAGGTCCGTATAATCAATTTTCATTTCTGTATGTTCTTTCCCATTTTGCAAACATTTCCTCAAGCTATATTTATAACCTGCATGCAGCAAGCATGAAACCTGATAGCTGCAAAACACACGAGCGGCTAGCGGATAATGACGTATGCAAAATCAATATGTATGTGAAGTCTTTCTAAACAAATCTGTGACCTGGGAAACTCTATAGAGGGTATGAATAATGTTCTAACTTGAAAGTTCTGTTCCAGTTCAAGAGTGCTGTGATGATAAATAGTGGTGTGAGATAATTAATTTAGCTGCTAATACACGCTAATGGATTCATTTAGCATGCGTAGCGTGATTTACAGAAGCCTGAAAGTCATGTCAGAGATCAAGAAAAATTATTCCCTTTATTAAATTGTACTAATAAGAAAGGGGATTGAAAAGAATATATATAAGTAAAATAATCAGTAGGCTGTTGTGCTAGGTTTATATTAGATATTCACAGAAAGCTTGTGACTGAACACCCTGTAGCCTTTAAAACTTTATTGGGCTCAGGATTATGCAGTATAAATTAGTTTTATTTTATATACCTGTTATGTTTGTTTTACAGTTGTTTCTATCACCAATAATAATAATAAGTAAATAAAAGTATTATCCAAAAAATCGAAATGCACAGTTTGATTTTGCACAGTTTGCACAATTCCTTTTTAAGGGGTAACCCAAGGTTTTCATTTACATGTACAGTACAAACCCATCATCATGTCTACAATCCTTTATTTTAGGCTCATTATTTTATGATTACGTATAATATCAAGTCATTATACAGTTACTATAAAGTATTAGGAAAGCCTTCAAAACAAATAAGTTCAGGAGTCTGTTGGCCCCTAGGGACAAATCAGGACCACTCCAAAGTTTGGACACACCTTGTAATTTAATGTTTTTTGTTTAAGGATTTATTTTCCACATTTTAGAACAATACTGCATGTTTAAAACTATGAAATACTGCATTTGGCAATTAAGCAACAACGATGACAGTGCGTTGTTATTTTAGGACACAAAGGTCAGTTGTTCTGGAACAGTTCTTGTGAGAACAGTATTGTGTCAAGTGCATTTGCAAAACCCATCAAGCACTATGATGAAAATGTCTCTCATAAAGACCTTCTCAGGAAAGCAGGACCAAAACTTAGTTCATTACATTACATAAGTTCATTTAGTCACTAGCCTCCGAAATCGCCAATTAACAAACAGCACCTCAAATTAGAGCCGTTATGAAGCTTTACAGAGCAGAAGGAGCAGATAGCAGACAGCAAAGAAATAAAAATCAGGAAGGACCATGGAGTTAGAAAGTGATCCCCAACTTTTGACTGGAAGTAAAAACACAAACATAATGGAAACATACTGGATTTATTATTTTTTTTTAAATGCATGCAAAATCAAAACATGCAAAAAGAAAAATACTGCAAAAGTAATTTGCTAAATCAAAGGTACTTCGGGACAGTAGGGTGAGTGTCATGTACTGCTAGGTGTTGGACTGTGGGCTGAAGTGTGGCAAGGCATAGACGCAGAGGGGGATGAGGTGTAACAACGAAAGTCTTTTTAATAACAAAACCAAACAAACAAGAACAAAGGAAGTTGGCTTTACCTTGGAGCATACTATAAACAGAACTTATAAAACACTTAAACATACACAGACTAGGGATTACACAATCTAATACAATACAGACAGGGGATACAAACCGGACGAGACAAGACACACTAAACAGACTAAACACAGGGGACTATACCTGTACATGCAAGGGGCTGAACACACAAGACAGGCTTGGCTAGGCCTACTAGCTGTTATGCACATTAGCTGCTAAGCTAGCTAGTAGCTAAACAGACTA
>JAOVVB010000052.1:17602877-17613665 GCA_028570985.1 Heterobranchus longifilis
TTCATGTTTGTGGCTGTAATGTGACAAAATGTGGAAAAGTTCAAGGGGGCCGAATACTTTTGCAAGCCACTGTATATCTTGCTTATCACTGTATTTCCTCAGTATTCTTTGCGTTAAAATACTATACCTTTGGTTGTCCAGTTGATGGTGTTTTCAGCATCCATCAGTTTGATGTCAATGTTTTTCAGCTGGTTCTGGATCAGAGGGAACTCCACTTCCAAAACTGTCCCCATCACTTTATTGTACCAGCCAGTCATGAGCTCCAGGTTAGCTATATACTGCCGGAGCTGCTCCTTGTTGGAGTAAATACTGGCAGGAAGTTCTGGAATATCTTCGTCTTGCCTTGCTTCCAGGTACTTTACCTCTCGTAGCACAGATACCAACTAAAGGATAAAATCAAAAAGTACCATTTCTATAAACAAATGCTGAAAAAAAGGTTCAGTCCATTACAAAACCATGTAGTTCCATGCATCTTCACTTTTTATAGGAGGTTTTTATAACGTCTATTTGTGGGCACAAGACCAATTTTGTCAAAAAGTGACATTTCAGTAAAAAAATATTAATACAAATTACAGACTAATATAAGTAAAGGAAGAATAAAGAATGACTGTAAAGACTTGTAACATGAGGATGTGATAAGTTATACATTGATGGTGGAATATAAGCCAAGATTTTCAAAAGGTTCCTGGATGTGTTCTATATAGTTACAATTAGGAAGGAGGTTTTTTTGACAGAAAGGTTCACAAGCCATCAAGTTGAGGCTAGAGGTGTGCATCAGTAATAGAATCCTATGGGAAGCAACAGAAAAGTCAAGCAAGTGTGAGTTTTTTCACTTTTATGTGGGTGTAAGCAAGCGGACAGATATGAAGTTTGTAGGCGTAAGCAAGCATTCGAATTTGAAGCTTGCAGGAGTGAAGAAACAGTCAGATATAAAGCTCATGGGACAACAAAACAGTACATTAATAAAAGTAAGCATAAATAGTGCATTTACAATGTTTTAGTGAATTTAATCAGGGCTTCCAAATGTTTATGCCTAAACTTACGGGAAATAAAGCAAAATAAATGCATTAGGAAATGCCTAAATATACAATCACTAAACCAAATACATACAGTACATTGATATTAAGAGCACTGAACAGATGCAGTTACAAACAGTGACATTGCATTACACCTCTACAACTGAATTGATATTGACAAAAATAATGGCTCTGAATTTTAGTAGTCATCATAGGCACTTTGGGGAATCAATTAAAATTGCTGGTGTTTTTTAATCCACTTGCTGAGTGTTCACTGCAATGACTGCGGTGGGCTCAGAACCACTTCAGCAGCAATTGTCATTCACTGACATACGGCCATTTTTAAAACATTTGCATCATTCAAATGTTTTACTGTGCCTAAGAGTCTCATCACCGTACTGTGCTTGAAGTCTTCTGGAAATATCTGTCTTTTTTATGCCTTTATTCATGAGAAATTTCATAATTTCCCAGTTTAACTTGAATGCTCCTTGCACAATTACTCAAGAATTGCCACTGTACAATCGTGATATCAACAGCTACAAACTAATTATAGAACCAATATGGCCGGTGTTGTTAAGCGATCATGACCGAATAGCAAAACTGGCCATATTGGGCAACGGAGCGATTTCCACGGAGCCAGTGCTGAATAACTAGATTGAGTAGCTGCATTTTAAATTAACATGTATTGTTCTCTTTAGGGTGGCAAAATGCTTAATTATATAAAATAATAATAATAATAAAAAAAAAACACAGTGAGTCTTAACAAATCTTAGGGGGTTTAAGAGAAATAGTAGCAGTTTAGCCAATTCATATTAAATCATTAATTAAGGGGTTGTACACACTCTGGTGGTAAGTCATAAAAGTTTGTAGACAGTTATGATGATGGTTCGGCATGGGTTTGGCACAGTTGGTAAAGAAGTCGAAAGAAGGTAATAGGGAAATAAAGATGAGCTGAGCAAATAAGAACAGTCCAGAATTTCAATCTGGGATAATTCGGCACAATCTTATGGATAGTTCGGATCTGTCGGAAAAGCTACTAACTCAGAGTAATTCAGTGTTGCCAAGAAAAATAGCTGAAATTGTGATTGTACAAAGCATTAAAAGAGTAAGTGTTACAGATGCCTAATCTATAGCTATATAGCAAATTAAAATTAAGGGCAAAACAATAAATACCCTTAAACAAACAAAAGAAAATCTAAAACAAATAGTTTTATAACTTTTTATAAATTTGTTTTGGGATGCACTGACGGCACAGATATCTGCACGTAAACATGATAGGAAGAAGTCATCACCTGTGGGTTGAAGTTGACACTCATAAGTTTAGACACTGGGTCTCTGGATATCAGGGGCTGGTTGAGATTATACTGGGATTTTTCACCCACTGATTCGGTCCATCTGTTATAAAGCTTAGAAGAATACCTAGAAGTGAATACAGTACATGGATAAACCACCTCGTTAAAAATAAATGAGATGTAAATGAGATGCTATTAGGTGCATTTCGGCAGGAATAATTTTAGTTAACTTTATATTGAAAATGGCACCAGTCCATTATGCAAGACTGACATCAGGCTTATACCATCAAACAAATGGGGAAACAGAAAAGAATCTTGCAAAAATAATGGAAAAATATTATAAAAAAATATATAGACATGAAATATATATAAATATACACACACATTTTTTCTATGATTGATTATTCTTATTTTATATTTTATATTTTATATTGCAGTGTAGGTGATCTTCTAGCTATGTATTTTCCACTATTTTTAAAGTGTAAAAAGTTTGTAGTGTTTAAAGAAAAAAGTAGCAGATGGATATTGTTATCGCTGATGGTTAAGGTTTTAACATCAGTTCCAGCAGCAGCATGAGTACTGGAAAAGAAAAATAATTTTCCATCTCTATGTTCTTTGAGGATTATAATGAACTAAAATGATATATAATAAACTATGAACACGTTCGTTATATGATATCACACAGCAATACATATTGTACATATGTGCACTACATCTGTAATTCCTACAAAGAGTTACTGGTTTACTGAGGAGTCCAAAAATTGCACCACTATTCCCTCAGTGAAATTCCGACACGGTGCACTTATTAGATCCGCCAGAGATCCTCTCGAAGAATTTTCTTTCCCAGCGAGAAGCTCAGTACTGTATGTGACAAACGTTTAAGTAATGATTCCGTTGGTTGAAATCCAAAAAGGCATCATAAAACAAGATCCATTTATTACAAAACAGGACCAGGAAGATGTGTTTGGTCCCTATTTCTAAAGTAATCTCTTTTAAGAGCTTATTGTGAGAGCCTTTGCACACTGGTCTTCATTGGAATTCTGCACAGTGCATGGTGGCTTAATTGTCTTATTGCGGTTGCAGCACAGAGTCCTGAGAAATCAAATAGCTCTATGCTACACATAAATCATAAGCTGCTGTGTCAAGAAGTAATAACTAGAGATGCCCATAATAGCTCTAACTAGATTGCTTGCGTAATTGTAGTGATTACCATCAGGTCTGTGCCACAGGGTAATTCATCATATGGTTTTAATCCATGCCACGACATATACACACATACACACACTGCATGAAAACAAATGTATGTACTAACGTGCACACATGTTCATAGAAATGTGGACTACAACTCCAGCCATGTGTTACCCAGACATATTTGTTAGAACTTCTTGACAGAACTATTGTTCTTTCGGCACAACTGAGAGAATAGCGGGAGCTTGAGAAAATGAGACCGCTGTGTAATAACCTATAACTACTTGCCTTCTAAATGAGCAAATAAATCATGCTAGGTTCTGGAAGCCTATGTTTGTTTTTTCTGTATTTTTATTGTTGCACATATGCTACAGGCTCTACAAAAAAACATGTCTACCTTGCAATAAAATGGAGTTCAGTATCTATTATAAAGGCCTCCATGCTAAGATGAAGTCTCCACTGCATACAGGCAGGCAAATGATAAAAAAATAAGAATGGTTATGAAGAATGTACTACCCAATACATTGCTTGTAGACAAAACAAAACATTAACAGACTAAACAGCAAGGCAAATTTGGGGTGGGGGGTGTCTAGTGAGTAATGGTAATGCAAGCAATAATGGGAAAAGCATGAAACATAAGCTGGAGGAGGCAAGCTGCAGCTGGCATTATAATTACCTTTCATTTTAGAGGAAAGGACGTTGGTGACTCACCGTTTAAGCAGCATCATAATTTCCTCATATTTCTGCATGACTTTTTCTCCATCTGCTGAGTCCATACATCTATTTATATTAAAAAATAAGTCGGCTGATAAGGCACAACTCTGATGTCATCAATAGTAAGTATACAATGCACGACATCAAACCAAGCTGAAAAATGTCAACAAAAAAAATAAATAAATAAAAATCCACAAACACTCACGGGTGGCTGATGGACCGGAAGTTGTTGTAGGGGATCAGGAGGCGCTCTTGTAACTGCTGGGCCCATTTTAATCCACCTGCTACCACTGGCATGTTCCTATTGACCGGAGTGTAACCTAGAATACACAATGTGGGAAACATTTCAAGAACTATGTTACTATGTAATGGTGTTACTATATGTAACTCCAAACACTGCATTTGATTGCTCCTATGAAGATTTAATTACAAGAACAACCTTTTAAACAGTATAGGTGCTATTTTTTACACCATAGTACTGAATTCTCAAATGCGATTGGTCAGACTTTGCTTAATCATTTTGGCTTATAATGATGGCTGCCAAGCAAAACACAGAATTATATTATCATGCTCATAGTAAAGCAAATTCATAGTGATATGTATACATTTATGGCCAGAATCCAGGGCTTATACAAATTTGAAAAATGTTTTATAGTTTTTGTGCGTGTGTGTGTACCTAACCTTTAGTTGGTAAATAACGTCACAATAATAGGAAAATAATAAACCCTGGGGTGGTAAAAGCCACCGCTACACATCACACCATCCCACTGTTGATCATTTTCCTGTTAGAGCCCACCTTGTCATAGTTTATTCCCTGGATAACACACATGAGCACTGCTCGCATTTTTCAAAAAATAATTATTTTAATATAAATGATATAAAATATAAAGAAATGCATGTTATACCTATAGGATTCATGGGAGCTGTTACCAACATTTTAATATGCAACATATTATGTGGCTCTTTGCTAATATTTTAGCCAAAAAAACAAAACGCTTTTATGTTTTCTTCATATCTCACCCTGTTGCTCCTCGGTTTGCGTGAGTTTTTTAAAAAGTGCCTTGCAACAGTCAAGCTCCTTGTCAAACATTTTGATGAGCACAGGGTATCTCTTTTGAGCATCAGCTGCTATCAGAGGACGTTCAAGCAGACTGCCGAACATGTCCAAAATCTGCAAAGCAGAGACACCAAATACATGTATGACAATGCAATGAAACCAAAATAAAATGTGATGTATGATTATGCATGGTGGTGGCAGCATCATGTTGTGGGGAAGCTTGTCTTCAGCAGAAAAGCTGGTCAGATTTGATGGAAAGACGGATGTTTACCTTCCAGCAAGACATTAACTCTAAACATACAGCCAGAGCTACAATGGGATGGTTTACTGTAGATCAAAGCATATGTACTGTAAGTGTTAGAACGGCCCAGTCAAAGTCCAGACCTAAATCCAATTGAGAATATGTGGCAAGACTTGAAAACTGATGTTCACAGATGATCTCCATCCAATCTGACGGAGCTTGAGCTATTTTTCAAAGAAGAATGGGTGAAAACTTTCACTTTCTAGATGTGCAAAGCTGGTAGAGACATATCCCTAAAGACTTGCAGCTGTAATTGCAGTGAAAGGAGGTTGTGCAGAGTATTGACTCAGCAGGGCTAAAGACTTATGCATGCGATATTTTCCAGATATTCATTTGTGAAGATTTTTGAATATCACTTTCCTTTCACTTAACAGTTGAACAATATGGTTCATGGAAGATTTTGCACTCTGTTAAGAATCTGCACTTAAGTCATAAATTTCAGGTTGCATTCCTGACAGTTTCATGAAACAGATATTCAAAATTCATAGAGAACCAATAAGAGCCAGTGAATCTAAATTAATGTATAATCCAAGATTTAAAAAAATGCCATCATTTACCTATCACTCACCTTAAAGGCATGCTCGAGCCCTGAAGCATCATCAAATGCCTGACAAAAAATTGCTCCAAGGCGTCGATCTGTGTCTTTCACCTTCCAATCAAACTCAGCTATATCTGTCTCAAACTCCTGGAAAACACCTTCATTTAGTAAAGTATGCTCTGGGCAAATATTTTTTCTGTATAGGTTTAATATATTTGATCTACACACCATATTGCAAATATCAAGGCAGTCATAAGACTTCTCTGTGAACATTTTGTATGTCTCCAGGAACTCCTCGTACAGCCAGACAACCTCCTGACTCAGAGCTCGTCCACGAACGCCTCCGAACTCGACTTTCTCCAATTTCATCATATCGACCACATTAAGCAGTAAAGTCTGGAGGAGATTTTCCAAAATTGGCATGTATTGGGAAAAAGAGGAAAAATAATAGTTTATATTAATAAGAGAAATTATGTGTTGTTGTTTTTTATATATAGCATTAAGCTAAACAGTAAGACAACAAAAAACAACAAGATATTTCATACTCTTTGGCTTTTAATGGCATAACTATCTCTACACTCACCTCAATCAACTTTAGCCGATCTATAAACCGATCCAGTCGTGCAAACACCATGGAAGGTGAGAAATCCCAGGGCTTTACTTCCATCCCGTTTTTCTGGTACTGATTCAAGCTGTTTCGTTTGTCATGGAAGATCCCTTTGAAGTGTGTAAGCACATCCAGAGTACTTTCCACACGTGAAAGACTCTCCACCACATCACTTTTCAGGATGTCCTCTGGATTGAGATGGCTCCGAGCCTTCACACAAGGTACCGGGAAATGTAAAAGAGGATTTGTCTTTATAAAGTCTGCACACAACATCTAAATTAAACTAAGCTGCCATTTGCAGTACCTCTTCCCTTATACTGATTGGTCATTTTATCAAGTACACTTTCCATATAATAAGTTACTTTGTAGGTGTGCTGTACGGCATAACCCAGGCACAAGTGTGTGGGTTAAAGGTGGTAGTTATATTGGGAAATCCAGGAATTATTGTGATGCCTTTTAGTAGGAGTGACTCAAGGGATAATTCACATTTACAGAAATTAATTAGGGGCTCAACATAGAATTTACCATCATGAAGGGGTAATCATCTAACGACAGGACAGAGGCAGAAACCAGCCCAGACCCAGAACATAGGCATATGTCAAAACAACGCAAAAAAAAAAAAAAAAAGGCACTGAGAACCAGGAACAGTTAGTAGCATGTAATGCTCACTGCTCTGGGAGCCTGGCTTGCTCTGAGAGGGAGAGTTTATGACATGTACAATTACTGTCTTTTTAAGCTGTCCTCAGCTTATCTCCTAGTTCCCTTCTATCCTATGCACCAGAGTCAATTTGCATTAAATTGACAGTTGAAAAGAACTGACAAATTGAACAATATTCAGCAATTGTAAAGAGACAAAGTGCATCAATATGGCAGTTGTACCTGGTAAAATTGCAAATAAATGGAGGTTAAAATCATACATTATTTGTTCCTTATATTGCAGCAGCCTTCATTTATAGGATAACGTTAGTTACATCTTTTTATTTTGTTTTATTTTTAACATCTGGTCCTTTTCGAACTGTTTCCAATCTATCATAACTACATTAGCAAAGGCTAATGGTTTGATGCGAATACAAATCAGTGTGTTTGTGTGTGAATTACTAGTTGCTTAGTAGCCATGCTTGTTTCCCGCTTTGCTATGATACTGTTGGGCTGTAGTGGTAAAAAATAAATAAATAAATAAATAAAGAGGTTGATAAACTATGAATGATGTGATCAAGGTAAGGCAGACCTTGTAAATGCTAATCAGAGGTGAGTAAATCATAGTTAGTGGTGAGCATATGCTAGTCAGAGGCAAGTAAATGATGTGGATAGATGTCAGAGGTGGATGAATTATATTTCAGAAATTTACAGTAGGAGGGGTGTAAATGCTGTTTATGTGCATTTAGCCTCCACTACAGCCCTGGGGGTATGTTAAAACTTTAACAAATTTTAAACCTTAACGTTAGCAGGAGCTGGGAAAACGCTAGTCAGAGGTGGGTAAATGCTAGTTAGAGGACGGTAAACAATATTCAGATGTGGGTAAACAATAGTTAGAGGTGGATAAATGCTATAGAGAAGGGTAAACACTAGTATGTGCTTGTGCTGACATTCTTAAAATCTGTCTATCTTTCTATAGAGGTGGGTAAATGCTAGTCAAAGGAGGGTAAACAATAGTCAGAGGTGGGTAAATGCTAATTAGAGAAGGGTAAAAGATAGTCAGAAGTGGGTAAATGCTAGTCAGTTGTGGGTAAACAATTGTAAGAAGTGGGTAAATGCTAGTCAGAGGTAAATAAATGCTAGTCAGAGGTGGGTAAACCTAACCCCTGGGAGTATACAGAAATATTGGCCACCTGGTACCTGTATGTGTAGTCCAAGCTAGTGTATCTAATAAACTGGAAACACTGTATATGTAAAATACATGTCATTTTGAATAATAAACACCTTTTAGATATAAAAGAGATAAGAGATTACAAGTGCTAAAATTCAGTAATTGAACAAAAATCAACAGCCAGCATAAACCTTTAAAAATCACATCCAGCACTCATTCTTTTTAATTAAAGTGACCCAGTCAGCAATTGAATAACACACCTGTTGGATGAGCAGGTTGCAGACCTCTTGTAGGAGCACAATCACTCTGGTTGGTGTGTTGTAGTACTTGGAGTTGGCCCACACCAGGCACAGTGTGTGCATAAAGGGAGCGAGTCGTCCTTTCACTTCGCTGAAGTCTGTGTTCTCTATATCTTCTGTAAGTCGCTCTAGAGGCTTCAGGAAGATGTTAATGTCCCTTGCTTCTTCTAAAGCTTTATACCAGGAACACAATGCATGATCATCAATACATTTTGTTTTGTTTAGAAACAAATTAAGTGTAAAGACGATTTGCAATTTTGGAAATTAGCAATAATGTATAATAGGATTTAGCTTTTACCTCCATTTGCTAGCTGTAGCATGTTTATAAAGGCAGGATAGTAACTACTCTCCATTGCATCCAGGAGCTGTGCCATTTTGGTCACTTTAGGTGACTTAAATTGGTTGTGTATACACTCAAGGTCGGCATATCTGGTAATAAATTCAAAGGAAAGAACGAAAAATATAAGATGATGTGATGATTAAAAGTTATATTGGTTTAAGAAATAACATTACTGACCTATTCTTCCAAAAGTTCAGCTCTTCGTGTGGCGTGGGATTTTTGCCCTCCAGCAGAGGCTCAGACGAGTCTCTCTTGAGAACCTCATGAATCTGATGACTCCACTCAATCACCATGGATTCAATGGAGTGGATGATACTCTTATCCACCAGATCTCCCCTAAGGCATTAAGAAGAAACTGGACTGTTTGTGTTTGCCTCATGACCAAAGATCTTTCTGCACAGGATACAAGCATTATGAAATACAGAAATCCACTTTTATGTATTCAGTGAGGTAAAGAATGTAGCTCAACTGAGAAGGCCTTCAAGACAGATAACTATTGTACTTTTTAATGCAGTCATATATTTCACTTTTCATAGCTGTTAATATGACAGCTTCAATTGAGTATACACTGTTAAAGTTTCCATACAAACAAAACAAGCCATACTGAAGTCACAGAGCAAAACAAAACGAAAGATTGTTTCGTGATGATTGTACACAGCTAGCCCTCAAGGGAGTCTCTCGCTGAGCTAAGATCTGTCATAGTTGATGCTTCTTGCTGTCATGTTGCACTGAGGTGTGTATAAAGAAATGTCAGTGGCCACAGGTGAACCATTACCAATGCACTGCAGGAACAACCCCGAGGAAACTAATTAAAAAGTTCAAAATAAAACTCTACTGAGCAGTTAGGTCAAAACAATTCCAAAACTGACAATCTCAATTGATGAATATTATGAATGTAAAATAATATATATATTTTTAAAAATGCACCTTATTTCTCTTTCAAAAGCTGCTTGTTCAATTCTTTCTGATCCTGCAGGAAGAGGAAGGAGGGTTTTGCCTTTGACTTGCCCAGACATCACGAACACGCTGGATTTCAGGGCATGAACGTGTCGCATTAGGTCCTGAGACATGACGTGCGGCCAGTGGCAGTGGTTGTCAGTGTTGAGCAACACAGGAACCACAACCTTAAGGGGTAAAGACTTAAAAAATTAACACTAAAAATAAATAGTGGGACTTACACATACAGTAGTAAACAAAATTGCATTTTGTTATTGAGTACAATGAATGGAGTTTGTAGCCATACTTCACTCACAGAAATAAGGGATTTATATTTTAATCCATGCACAATTAGATATTCATACTTTAGAACTTCATAATCTCCAAAGACATTCATTAGTGACATTCCGTGTGTTTAATGACCAGACAGTACACCTACCAGGGTTATTCAAAATATGATAAGGCAAGACACCACATGGAGATTTCTTTTCTGATCTTTCTTTTTCTAATATTTGGATAAACATCTTTGCATCTTTGGGATGCGTCTGGTGTCTGGGGATGGTTCTGGCCTCGACTGGTGTTGGCAACTGTTTCTCTGGGGACTTGACAGTTCGAAAGTTCAGGACTGGAACTTCCTACAAGTCTACCTGAGTCTTCAATAACTACCTGGACTCCATATTAACATCAATTAAC
>JAOVVB010000052.1:17615507-17630532 GCA_028570985.1 Heterobranchus longifilis
CAGTGCTGTTTATCTGCACCCTGGCATGGCTGTTCGGCCCGTCGAAATATGTAGCATGGCAAATATTTGCGAGTGTTGTGGCGTGCTATCTTAACAGGCTTCTTTGAAACACATGTGCAAGGCCACAGAACATTGTGGGTTTCTGAGCGCTCCAGGCCATGACTGGACAATTTTCATACTTTCACGCTTTGGTGAATGGCCAAGACCAACAAGCTGGAGCGGGGGCTCACTCTCAAACAGGATATTGGGTTAGTAATGGCTGTCTTGGGACCCTCAATATGACATGAATAACAGATTTGCTTTACACATTTGCTCAGCCAATGGTAGTCTTTGCAGATTGAACTCGTACTAAAAACATTTTGTTAATTATAATACCCTTGATTCTCAAATACCTTGATTCACTGTATACCTTTAAGTAAATACTACCTTGTAGGAACCAATGTTTTTATTATTTTTTAAATTATTTTTAGAAACTGTCATATACTATTTTGAAAAATACTCGAGGAAATATCGTGTGCCCGGTTACTTAATATAAAAGCGCAGAATAAATTTTACCAGAAGGCATAAAATTAATAAATATATTTAAAAAAAATAATAGCTTAAAAGGGTTAGGTCAGTGCTCCACTTGGGCTAGTCATGTCTGAAATCCAAGGCATCAAGTTACAGTAAGAGATAAACACACACAGACAGACCACATTGAAATGGGGAGCAAGAGACATTAATGTTATTGCATAGAGGTTAAATTCAGAGATACTTCAATTTTACAAATTGACTTATAAAAATGTCTGTGCACCAGTGCATCGAGCCATGTTTCAAATTCCCTCAGCGTTATGTCAATGCAGAAAGCAGTGTAGCAACTTTATTCGATTCTAAACGAGCACCAGTCCTGTATAAAAGAATGGCCAGTGTGTGCCAACTGGCAGTAAGGAAATGCTTTACAAGATGTTGGCACTCACAGTTCATGAACAGTCTAACATTTTAATCAATTTCTTTTTTATTATTTTTGATAAGCCAGAGGCCAGCAAAGCGTCTGTGGCGTCTATATGGACAACCAGCAAGAGTTCATGATTAGTGCACTGTATAAACATTTAAACATTTTAACATAATCCCACATTCAGAACATCAAATATAATGAAAAGATAATTTACACAATGAAAAACAGTCACTCCTTTGAAGTGAAAAATAACCTTGGGAGAAATGGAAATGCATAAATAAATAGCACTAAAAACAATCCCTGAAGGGTCCTGAAAAATATCAAAGTGAGAAAACTCCCATTTTTGTCAAGGAGTAGTAAGAATGCCGAATTTCACTTGTGAAAGACCTTTATGCTGACTCCAGTTTCAGTCCCGCTGGGTTTCGACTCGCCATGACACCTTACCTGTGATAGATGAGAGAAGCTGATGTCGGTATTACCTAACCCATCAAGTGGACTTGAAACAGTGAGCCTGATGTTTTTACTTCCTGACCTCCTCCTTACTGCCATGTAATCAGACTCAATTAGAGCTCAATTAAAGAGAGGAATTCGCTCATGAGGTCAGCACAGAAAATGTTCTTGGAACCATCACAGTTTAAGGTTTCCTAAATGAATACTGAATCTATAACAGCAATCTCAGCTTGTACTAGGAAAAAACTCAGTATCTGATTTAAATGTATTTATACCTAGCCATATCTCAGTTTGCATTGCATTTTCAAACAATTTCCAGCAAGCACTTTCAGTGTTTCATGTCCCACAATGCACATTCTGCAATAATAGGTGTACAAAGTAATCGGAAATCAAAGGATTTTCTGACTGTACTTCACTTTACTGGCAACTGCTGACAAAGTTCACTCAACATATGTTTCTCAGAACTATTTATATGAATATTTATATATTGGTGACAAATATATTATGGACTGTATATCAGTAAGTATATTATGTATAATATATTATGTACTGTGTGTGTATATTCAGTTAAATTCATAGAACTTTTAACAACGGTCAATGTCAGACAGCGTGCTTTACACAATAAAAAATATTAAAATAAATTAGAAGAAAAAAGTATATACTATGTGTAACTATCTATCCATCCTCATTTGAATGATATCAGACAGTATGACCATAAATTAGTCCCTGTTATCTGTGTGCTATGAGGTTGAAAGTTCAATATAATAGGAAATGTTATACGTTAATACTAAGAAGTCTATTGATAAGTAGACTATATACGTCTATATTTTTCGTTGGAGACTCGGGTAAAAAACTTTTCATGGGAAGTTTAGAATATCCAATATAACGTATAATGGACTGTGTATGTATATCCTGTTTGTATTCTTGCTTTGCACGCAGCGTTCCTGGTATAGACTCCAGATCCTCGATCCCCATCACCGTGAAGCAGTTAATGAAAAATTGCTAAATCCTATACACATGACTTGTTTTATCTTCAACAGAAAAAAAAAAGCAACACAACAGATTTGAATGTAATCCCAGGTTGAGTTGGATTTCTCAAAAAGTTTACTACAACTCTCATTGTGCATAATGGATCTCGTATTGTATTAACATTGTACACATTGTTGTTTATATTGTCTTATCTATTGGGCACTGAAACTTCTTTTCGAGTGTATTCAAACGGGATGTGACTTCTGTAATGTTACAGTAAGGCCTTGGACGGTACTACAGTAGTTTGTTTCACTGAATCTTTTTATAAGAATAGAACTGCAATAAAGCTATATAAATATAATCTAATTGCATCGAATGTAGTTGAACTTTACTTAAATAAATGTCAAATCACAGCATCAGTTAAAACAATTTACAATAATTGTAAATCAATCACAGCAACAGCTGCCATCGTTTCTTATTCTATATTTTAAAAAAGCGGAAGAGATTACTGTATGATTGAATTACTACTAATAAATCAAAATCATTATCAAGTATTATTTATTTACCTGTTTGTTTTCTAATGAGAATCATTCCTTTTATATGTCATGTCGGCCTCAAAAAAGCTGCGTGCCTTCTTGTGAAGCAAGGCCAGCTCAGTGTGTCCATACTGATAGGAAAGATTCAAAATGATAAAGTGTAGCCCAACCACTGTGTTTGGAGATGATGACTACATGACACTTTTAAATGATGCACTGTTGGTGTGAGGTAATGTGCATTAAAAAAGAAACTCAAATAAATAGATTTGATAAGATACCCGTCCCACACTCACTTACTGTATTAGCCTGGCTTATTATGATATTTATTTTGGATATAGATGTATTAATATATTTTATTCTAGAATCTTAAATTTTCATAAGATAATGATAGAAAGGGTATGATTCATTCCTGCAGCATGTTGTGTGTAAGATCAGCTGTCTCACCACTACACAACACTACACAGCACTGCTGAAGGATTCCTCGATGGTGAGATACCAACTGTTAAGTTGGTCCATGGCCTTTACCCTTCAGTTTCTCAGTGACTTGGGTAAAGTAAATTTGGGCCGAGTGTATATGCCTGCAGAAGTATACTGTTTATTTAAAGTTCTCTGGCGCTGAGTTATGGCTCTTAATGATTACTTAGATGCCCTGTTGCAGGGCTATTGTAGCGCTCCTGCCTCTAAACAGGCTCACTCTTGTTTATTTGAATTTTCCATTTTATATTGCCACGTGTCATTCGCCTGTTTACAGCTTATGCCCAGTGATTGATCATTTCCTTCAGCATTTCTCCTACCGAGGGCACGCTGCACACACACTCACTCGCTGCAGGCGTTGCTGTGAAAAGAAGACAGAGCCGAGAGATACCGGGAGCGAGAGGATGAGTGAGAAACTTCCTCACTGTATAGCGGAGTCATGATTGTCTGCCTTTTCATACTTGCACATTTTCACACCCATGTTAATGGAAAGAGTTGACTGTCTAAATAAAGGCAGGGAAATGAAATGGATTGCTTTCTGTTATTGCTGGAGTTACTGGAGATATTTAGAAATCAGCTAAATCTATGCAGGTGATTCCATAACTGAGGAGGCATTTTTGTCTCACTTAATTGCATATTGCATTAACAAAAACGTAGATAAGATGACCTATTATTATACATATTGTTTAGAACCAGCTATTAATAAACCCTGTGCGAATCCATCTCATCCTACAAAATTATAGTTAGATTATAGTTAGAACACAATTCACTCAACCGTGCTACCTGGCCTTAATACTTTCCATAAAATATCTGGAATATTATTAGTCACATGTTCAACAGGTTGTTGCATTATTCATACGTGTAGAACCATGGAAGAGGAAACTTGTTCTCTCATCCTATCAGCTACAGTATTGTCATCAAAGGCTGAAAAAGACATATTAGTAGATGGCATTATCTTGAATTAATCAGTTTTCATAAGTATTTTTTATTATAAGATTAAAATAAACAAAATATAAAATTATTAAACTACTTTCTAAGCATTTTACTAAGCTCAAGTTTTGACATTTCTTGTTCTGTTTTTAAATAGTTCATTCATTTATTCTTTTTAACACTTATCCTGTGCATGGTGATGGGAAGCATGGAGCCTATGCCATTTGACTTGGGACACGAGATGGGGTACACCATGGACAGGGTGCCAATCCATCACAGACAAACACACACACACACACACACACACACACACTACAAGCAATTTGGGAATGCCACTTAGCCTACTCTGCATGTCTTTGGACTGTGAGTGGAAATCAGTGAACCCAGAAGAACCCCAATTCGCATGAAGAAAACATACAAACTGCACACACACACACAGACCCAAAGGCAGGATTTGAACCCTTGACTCTGGAGGTGCAAGGCCACAGTGCTAACGACTACTCCACTGAGGCGCCTTTTACAAGAGTTATACTTCTACTTTTAACTTTATTATTATTATTATTTTATGTTTTGGGGGAAATCAGTGCTTAAAATGAGCAAAAGGATTTGGCATTATCATTTGTTTTTGCAATGAAGAAACTCAAGATTGTTGCATAAGATACATTTTTTTCTTAAATAATTATTATTTTTTTAATTAAATTATTGTTGGGAAAATTGCAAGGGCTAAATAGCACCTCAATTATAGAATCACTCAAATAATTATAACTATCTGATAAAAGGGTGTGAAAATTAGAATTTAACCATTGTAAAAGTAAACATTAAACTTGATTTCAAAATTGCTTATTTAAAGGTTGAATTAAATTGAAAAGGTGAATTAACAAATTAAATAATGTCTATATAAAAAAAAATGGGGCATATGTCTATGGAAGGATTGTGGCTGGGATAGAATTCATTTAGTCGTTAATTCCAGTGAAAAACTAAAGAAGCGAACATCAAACACTAATGTGCCACTTCTTGTCTCATGTACAACACCGCCATTAAACTATTGACCTGAAACAGATTTTTACTGTCTTTTTCTTGCATGGTGGTCTCGCCAGAGGCTTCTTATAGAAAGTTTATTAAGTGTGATCATTTTTCCATCTTATCATTCGGTCACCTTTAGATTCCTACACAGGGCAGAGTTCTGCTCTCTCGGCTTACTGCTTCATGATAATATCAGGGACAACGCTCACCAAATTTATTACAGTGCATTCCCCCAAATGGCGAGTTAAAAGACAAACTAAAGAATGTAAACAGCTCTTGTACTCCAGTCCACAGAAAAAGGGGGGAAAAAAAGTTTCAAAAAACAAAGACTTGGCAGGATTGTGACCCATCAAGCTGAGTGTTTTTGGAATGCTATTTATTATTGTTCTGTATTGTCTAGATTGAGTATGAAAGTACAGGAGTTAAGTCCTCGGAACAGTCCGAAGACAAATCACAAATAGTCTTTTGTAAGCAGCGCTGTGTAAAGATGTCCCTCGAGATTTAGCATTACGGCTCAGTGTTTGTATTGGCACGACACGTATACACTTCATATTCCGTTGACATATTAAAGTCACAACTAGATGATGTTTAGACACCCGGGAGAAAGCTGAAAAGAAAAGCAGCTCTTTTATTCTCCACTTTCTGTCAGGAGGCTTTGAAAACACATGCAGCCATATGCTACGTATCGCAAGAGCCTACAGCCGCACATTCAGTCATAACATTCAGTCATTTTTATTTCTCCAACCCCTCCTCTTCCCCAACCCCTGCTCCCGCAAGATACGATTGAGATATGTTTTCAGTTTTCTGGGTTTTTTTTTTTTTTTCATTTTCGAACATTCACTTTAACAAGGCAGAGCTGTGAGTCCAGTTGAATTTGGGGAATACATCTATTTTTAACTTTGTTGATCCTTCATCTATAATGTTAATTAGCGTTCGTTTTGCTAGTAACTGTATAAATATACAGCTGAACAATACCCTAACAGGTGTGTGTGCAAGACATCAGGTTTCGCTTGGTTCAGCGCAATAAATTCAGCCAGAATATGTCTTTACAAGGAGAATTTGAAGAAAAACTGGCATTTTAAAAAATGATCCAATCAGCCCATCATGTGGCAACAGCATAATGCATTAAAAAAAATCATGCATGATTCAAATTATAAACATGAAATAATGTGCAAATCAAACTTTAGAACGAGGGAAAATATGATCTCAGTGACCTTGAGCGTGGCATGGATGTTGGAACAGATGAGCTCGTTTGAGTATTTTGGAAACTAGTTTACAGTCTATAACGTACAGAATGATGCAAAATCGAACAAACAAATAATCAAACTATTACATGGCTCAACCTGACAGGACAGCTATGATAACTCAAAAGTGGTGAGAAGAAAAGCATATCACCAAGTACAGTACCACACATTAAAACTTCAGGAAAATGGGCTAGAAAAGCATAAAGCTACAACGGATTCTACTCCTGTCAGCCAGGAAAAGGAGCCTGAGGGCACAGACTCGCTGAAACAGGACAGCTGTATATTAGAGAAACATAGCCAGGGGCTCCCGAGAGGCACAAGGGAAACATTTTGTCCACTATCATTCAGAGATTGTGGATTCGATTCCCAAGTGATGCTACAGCCATCCGTAGCTGGGAGAGCAGAGAGCAGATTAGTCGGGCCAACCTCATGCCAACACAAGCCAATGAAGGGCCTCTGCGAGCTCATGCATCTCCCAACACTGCTTGAGCAGCAGGTAGAAGAAGCATTTTCATGGTGTCACATGTGTCAGAGGAAACATTGGAGTCCTGATTGGAGGTCATTTTCTTGATGTGAGAGTGCCCCAACAGAGAGATAAATGGGAACTGGCAACATCTGATCTCCCCCCCAAAAAAGCCTAGACTGTTCTGTTTAATCGCATTTCCTGGTATGGAATGCAGACAGTCAAATTTTGGCATTACCAGCATTAAACCATGAGCCCAACATGACCTGTGTTAAATTTCACTTCAGGATGGTGATGGTGTAATGACACAGGGAATGTTTTCTTGGCACAATTTCTGGGCCCTTAATACCAACTGAGCATAGTTTGAATACCAAGGAGAGTATTTGAGTATTGTTACTGACAACATGCATCTGGTTTATACGGCCACAATCGACCCATCTTCTAACAACTACTTTATAATGCACTATTTCAAAAAAGGTAAAGTGGTTTCAAACTGGTTTCTTGAGTTTATTGTCCTTCAATGCCTTTCCCAGTCACAGGATCTGAATCCAGCAGAACATCTTCAGGATGTATTAGAGCATGAATGTGTAGCTGAAAAATCTGCAGCAATTGTGTGATCCAGTCCTGTCCTCAGGGATACAATTCTCAAAGGACACCTTGTGGAATCTGTGCTACAGTATGTAGAACTGACGATGTTATGAGAGCGAAGTCAGGTCATATACATCATTAGTATGGAGTTTTCATAACCGAAGATTGCAAATAATTCCAGATTTCAGCTGCAAGACAAATAACTGCTGTATATTAATGCAATTTTCTAATATGTTATTGTTTCCATGGTAACAATTAACAAAAGGAATCAAAAGTGTATGCTTCGCATAAATGGGTAAAGGAAATACAACTATTTGTTAATATTGTGAAGTTTTCTGGGATGTTTATTTAGATTTTGGAAGGAGTTTACTTCTAACAAGGAAAAAAGATATTATTAACTAAAGGAATAGAAAAAAAGGCAGGTGGATAAGGGAATAAGTGCAACATGGTTTAAATGGATGATTTGTTTTAAAATTAATAAGCAATTTAATCATTGACAAATTGCTATGGCATGAGAAAAATAAAACGCTTTAAGAGGTATTGTTATTAGAAAATTTATCAACCCTAGTGTTCTATTGTATTTTATTCCATAAATATTAGCCAAACGAATGCATTTGGGATATTTGTGTCATTTTTTTCTTTTTGGTGATTGAGTCGAATGGTGTCCTGTGGATAACCACAAGCTAGAGTATATTAACAAATCAGTAAAGTCAAATAATTGTTATAACTTATAACAATGACTTATAACAGCTGTTGGGCTCTAATGGATCTCTCTTATGGATTTACATTATTTGGTTTCTCGTTTTCAGGTTCATGAATGCATGACTATGACATTTCCTTATGCTATAAATTTGTTCACTAATTTTTAAATTAAGCACTAAACTTGCAACCGCCACTCCCTGAGGTGTACACCCTGGAGAGAGGCCATCATATTTTGAGCATGTTAGGACCTCCTAAAAGGGCCGGACCTCAAAAATAAAAATCCTTAGAAGAACAATAGGGCCCTCGCACACTATGGCACCTGCACTATAAGACTTTAACACTATCATAGCGAGTCGATGATGTCATAGTATTGGTATATGTCATAATGCTTGGGCTTTAAATATTGGTTGTTTATGTACTGTAGGTAGAACCTCGGCAGCAACCTCATTTCCTCTCTCATCTTTTGCTTTTTTATGCTTGAATGATAAAATACAACCATTCCTCTGTAACTGGTCAGGTACAGGGATGGGACTAAAATTGAAAGCCAATAACTTGCCAAAAATGAAAGCCAAATAGTCCTTCATGAAGAACTAGAGAATTATTCCTCAAGACTGCATCAATGCATACAAGAAAGTCTGGCTCTGATGTCACTGAATATGTCATGAGCCACCTTTTGGCATAAGTTTAAGGCATCGTCACGGCTGGACGTGTCTTTCTGGTGCGCCCAGGTGGCGTAATGGAGTTTGATGTATATCAACTCCATTACGTTCTTACAGGAAGTCTGACTTTTTGGAAGCAAAATATAAAGGAATCTAGGGTGGCTCAAGTCTTCTGCATAGTACTCTATATAAATGATAAATATTATTATTTAATTAAAAAAAGAGTATGAAACATCCATGATCTGAAGATGTTAACTAATTCTTTAAACAATATATCTTGGCCAAGAAATTGATTAACCATTAACATACCAGTAAAGAATTTGTCACACAAGAATGCCATCGTAACTTCCTGCACCAAAGTTAATGTAGAAAGATTGTTATAATTAAATGCAGAGACCACTGAAGCATTTGGAACTCACTGATTTCCTCTTACGGTGTAAACAACGTATATTATGTTAGAAGAGCCACATTGAAACCAGACATTACAAGGCAGCATAAATAATGCAAAGCAGCATCACTATCCTTTCAGCATCATTATTATTTCTGATCAGCATTGCTCAGGAAGATGTCAAATTTCAGAGCTCGTCTGCAATGCAATGACAAAATCAGCTCCACATGACAGAAAGAGATGTGCATGTGGTGTCGTAAATAATACATTATACCATAACACTAAAGCTCACTTACTGTATAGCAAGGAAAGTTGGTTTCTAAACCCAGTGTACACTCTGTTCTTCTTCTCCAGAACCTAAAGTGTGGTGATGGATTTACATGAGCAAAGCTAAGAATCAATCAGCGACTTTATGGCCGATGAGAAAATTTGCCAGAAAGTCAGTCAACAGAACTTTCCTTTAACACTTGCTTTCTATTCACAAAGAATCCAGAGTATGAGACGGTTTAGAAGACTGACTTATCTAGACCCAAGTTATGGTTTCATCATCAACCAGGAAGATCCCTTACAAACAATTTTTATTTATTAAAAATATCACCCAAATGAAACAATGGGATGTAAATACAAATGCTTTCTTTCTTTTTTGAATGCTCTAATAGTTTAAGTGGTATTTACTATATACCGGTCACCCATAACATCAACATTACTATATATTAGCATTGATTATAAATTGTATACCAGTAAACTGGTGACAGGATCATGGGCACCCAAGGCTCACTCATGCGCATGGGAAACAAAGGCCAGCCCATCTCGTCCGCTCCCAAAGGAAAGCAAATGGAGCGCAAAAATCACCAAAAAAGTAAATGCTGGCCATTAGAGAAAGGCACAAGAACACATGGTGCACCACAGACCGTTGTCAATGGGGACCAACAGGCAAAAGAGCCTGAGGCCACCGACCCGGCCACTCAATTTTCCAGATCCTAGTCCGATTGAGGACCCCTGGGCTCCACCCCACAACCGACAGCACTCAAATGATCTGCCACTAATATCATGGTGTCACAGCACAGCCACAAAGGGCCTTGTGGAGCCACACCACAAGGGGACAGAGATACACTAGTGGCACAAAAAAAGGGGAACAAAAAAAAAAAAACTTTGGCAGTTATAATGTAAATGATCAGTGTATGTACAAGATACGCAACTATGAAGAAATGTTCTAAGAAATGTCGTAGATAGGACTATTATTTTACTCATTTTGGTTTATGGCACATGGCTCAGAGGTGCATAGAGACTGGGCTCCCAGTAGGCAGAAACAAACAATAGAAACTGGGGAAAAAAAGTTCAGATTTACAGTAGAGAGAGAAGACATCTCTAACCTTTGGGACATATGAAGCTACTCAGTCATGATTGTCCAATGTTGCTGTGATTGACAGGGGACTCCAGTCTTGCTCTTTTGGCCTTCCAGTCACTGATGGATGTGGCACTGCCAGCACTTTAACTCGGCCATAGGGCTATTCCTCATTTTACATTTCTACAGCACTTCCATCATTACTCCAAAAAAAAAAACTCTTCATGTTTATGCTACGCCTTCTTTGGATTTGAATTTGAACGCAGATACAGATGTAGATTTGGAGCGCCAAACCGATACAGTCGTGTGTAGGTCTCTGTGGAGCATGAGGTATTTCGTTAAGGAAACATTTCTCACTCCCCTCCTGTTGAGACTTATATTAATGTGAGCATGCTTTCAATAGCAGTGTAAACTGGAAAGGAATAATCTCTCTTAATTTTTGTCAGACATGTGCGACTCCCCAGCAGTCTCAGTTGGCATTGAATGATACAGAGCTCAGTGCCGCGTTCAGTCAAAAAGGCTAAAACTGACATCATGGCTAGTGTCGGGTCCAAATACAGCACACAGAGTAAAGTTCTAGCTAAGTTTAGCCTGTGATGTCATCATTATTGTGTTTTACAACGAACTACAGTTTCTCTTTTTCAAAATGGATTACGGAGGAGAGGTTGAATAATGTAACTTCTCAAAAAAGTCCAGTTGAGAGAGAGAGGGTGTGTTAAGTAGGCGCAAAACATGATGATGATGATGATAATGAAGTTTAAATACACAGTGTGAACGTACAGTCATTATTATACATTATACAGTATGCACTATACTGTACTGTATTTAAGTAAGTGTGTTTTACATTTCCTTGGTATTGGTTATTCTTCCATCCTGGAAATCATATCTCATTGAAACAGGAAGACAGCTACAACAGCCAGTAAATACCAGACTACACTGAAAATACTTCTGCAAGAAAAAAAAAAAAAATCAAGTATTAAAATTGGCTTTTGAGTTTGATTCTTTTAGGACTAGTTACGCCAAACTATCTGTCAAAACTTTTCTATTTGATGTCTACGAATGACCTTTCAACACAAGGTAGAACTAGAAATCCATCATTCTAAATTAAAACAGCTGTAATGGGTTGCCTTAGAATTCCTTTGCCGTAGCCAATCCACGTTCGTTCATGTGGACATATAAGCTATATGTTCACGGTAAATCAGTATACATCAATGGGCGGCCGCGCCAGGTTCGTCCTCAGGAGAGACGTTTTTTTTTTAAACGCGGATCCTTTTAAAATGTATTAAGAAGAACAAACCAGGAATGTGTTCTGATTGGAAAGAAAAATACGGACTGTTTTGGATTATGGTTGTTAATATGCAAATGAGGTACACTTCTTAGATAACGTCTGCTCTGAAAGAAGCCCGTAATCAATCAAAGTGAAATATCGATGTGAACATCTCACACTTTTCAAAGGAGCACTAATTGTGTGCACTTAATGTGGAATGCTTTCTTTTTGATTCTCGCCGATTTTGAGTCATGTGAAATTTTACATAATGGATGAAAATCGTTAGGAAGGAAAAATACATGATGGGTTGTACTTTAATGGAGATGACATTAGTAATCGGTAGCTGAGGTAATAGTCTTCCTCCGCGTATTCCCCTGCTTAATGAAGTGATGGCAGTAAAGAGTAGTTGCAGCTCGGAAAATGGGGAGGAGGAAACTTTTTGCTTCTTCACTCCTCGGTGAGTGTGTGCCTGCAGGAAGCGAGTTCTGACCAGGGTGAGCCTCCTCTTCACCTCCTCTCTGACACATGTGCAGTGAGTACTCAACCTCCTTACCTGTCCTTCATAGCTTGCCGCTCTTACAGCCTGGCCTATCATGCTTCTGACGAATCATAGACACGCTTTGCATTTAAATCTGTGTTCACATCTGACGTTTCTTTTAGCGTTTGATAGGTACAAAATTATGAGGCCTTCCTGCTTGAACTTTTTCCAAATCAGTTTGTGCAACAGGCATGATGTATGATAACCAAGGCATATAAACAGTACGATGTTTCACTAACAGATCTCTGAAAGCATACTGAAGCATATTCTTCCTTTTAATATTTATGGCAATGCAGAAAGAAGCAAGAATGCGTTCGAGCTGTTTGTGTGCAGTCAGGTGGAATTTTTTAAATATATATATTTTCTATCCTGTTTAAAAGTAATCCTAATAAAACACAACATTAAAAAAATATATACTCATTTAACACGGAAAGCAGAAAGACAATTAAGTAATCGCGACACGACGATTATCAGCAAAAGATCTAAGTACAGTATGTAAATCTTGCTGAGATCATATTGATGGAAATGTTTTCACACACTCTGCTCCAAAATGGTGATTAAATGATATTCGAGTCTGGGGCTATGCTCTCATAGTGACACGTTGTGTTTAGATGTCTCCTGGCACGGCTTGGCCTTGGGGGATTTTTGTTGGGTGATGTAAATGAATATTGGAAATAAGATTATTAGTCAAAAGCAGAACATAGGGGGAACGCGCAGACCTCTTGGCAGATGCGAGCAGGTCGGTGCCTGAAAGCCGTCAGCTTGAAAACGAGAAGATTGGTTGTTTATAGAAGTTGAAATGTTCAGAAGGAACATATCTTCAGGGCTGATCCCAGGAGCCAGGCATAATTAGAACCAAATGGATCAAAATCACCGTAGTGCAGCCCAACATCTCTATATGAAGCTTGGCAAATTGCTTGCCTGTTTTTATCAGCTGCAGTCGCTGGAGCATCCCCTTCACATAGCATAAATACAGAATACTGTACGTGTGTGTATGTGTTTGGACATTGAGGAGTCGCCCCAAGTTTGAGGCCTAACTGAGCAAATGTTAAAAAATGCACTTGTTAAACCCCGGTCTGTTTTTAATTACGGTCTCGCAAATGCTCGGTTCTTGTCCTGTTGCCTTCGAGAGACATTACATCATGAAGCAGTGTGCTGAAGTAGAAGGCACTAAAGGGGGGTCTTTTTACTCCTTTTGTCTAGTCAATTGAGCTGAAATTTATGAGCATGCAATCAAGTTCACATAACAAACGTGAGACACGGAGTTGCTATATTGTTAACGTGAAATATTTAAGTGTAACTTTTTACATTACTCATTTGATGCAAATTTTTCATTTATACTCATATGCAAAAACAATACAGTCAGAAGAATAGAGTACATCATATTTCCTGAAAAATATCCTTTTTTTTTTTATCGACTTGATTGACAGAGTTAAATTTCAACTTTATTTTTTTTTAGCTGTATCATCTGTAATATTTTTGGCGAGCTTTATGAGATTTCGAGTCAATATTTCTCATCCTCCTTAGACTAAATAATCCAGAGAAAACTTCATTACTCTACTATTTTATTACAAAGGTGCAGCAGGTGAAATCAGCTAACGTTTCTGCCTAAATAATTGCCTTACACAAATGAAAAGACTACGCAGCTGCTTAAGAGCTACAGACAAAATACCCACTTAATTAATCATCATTTATCAGGAAATGGATACGAGCAGCACATGGGGATCTTCAGAGATCCTCCCTCGCACTTTCCATTCGGGATTGAAGAATATTGTTTCAACACTGTGAATAATACCTAAAGTAAAACTAAACGCACCCATCGACTGTCTTTTTCATTTTATTTGTATTTTTTGTAAGGACAGGTTGAGCCTTTTATTCCCTGTCCCTATAATTTCTTTATAAATTAATGCATCAGGAATCTTCTATGAAATATTAGAACTGAGACAAATAAATGTCTAGGTGCTTTCACTTGGGATCCCTAGCCTATTGTTGAATATCATCATTTGCACTTGCATGTAAAAAAAAAAATCACTCTTCTCTTTACGACTCTTGTGTCATGGAGGGATACCATTTGTCACAGGCGTTTTTTTGCTCTAAGCAGCGCATGCATAACGGACTGCAGAGACACTATGTCATACATCCCCTCCGCTCTCTAGATACATGGGTTCTAACTCACCGTGGACAGTGTGTAAGCTCTACTGTCACTGCGCCTGCAGATGAGGTCCATAATGGGAAAGCAGCCAACGCTAGACACTCTGGTGTTTAACTGAGACATAGAGTTTTGGTGCTAAGCAAAATATACATTCTACTAGAACACAATTTACTCATTCTTACTGATTCACTCACAAACCCGAGATCTTGGAAATATACAAATTACTGGGCTTTTACTGAACTCTCTGTGACCTGGTGACTCTCTCTCTCTCTCTCTCTCTCTCTTGCTCGCTCTTTTCTCGCTATCTATCTATCTATCTATCTATCTATCTATCTATCTATCTATCTTTTATAGGTATATGTA
>JAOVVB010000052.1:17648815-17658861 GCA_028570985.1 Heterobranchus longifilis
GCAACAGCTTTATTATGCAAAGGTGTTCCTTCAATTAAAAACAACTAGTTTGAGATTTATATCCGCTTGTCTTTTTTTAACTACACTAGAATCCCCCATTCCACCTCTGCTGTTAAAAAAAAAAGTAACGCAGTAACTTTTACTCTGAGTCTATTTTTAATGAGCTACTTTTTACTTTTACTAATTGGTAAAGATTGGAGTAGATTTTTATAATTGTAACTTAACTTGTACTTCAGTAAACAGTACTTTTACTTGAGTACAAAAGTTTATTACTCTTTCCACCTCTGACTACATGTTACCCCAAACACAGACAAATACACCTGTAGAAACCTCATTAAAATTAATTCCATGGATTTTAAGTGATGGGTGGGCAAACAAACAGATTAAACAGGCAGAAAAAAAAAACCAAAAACATTTTCATGTGTTCTATTACTCGTCTAACGTCCCCCAAATTGTAATGTACAGACATGCAAACTTTTTTTTTTACAGTTTTATTATATGTATAGATATTATTACGGCATAGTATATGTCAGTATACTGTATATTATTATGTTGTGACCATAATGCTCTCATACAAGGGCTAGGCAATGTATAACAAAACGTTAAAGTATTTTAAACTGCTAATTTCTCCTCTTTAATACCATTTCCAAAGAAAGCTGTATTTGACATTTGCATGTAGAAGCATTAGATATTAGATATAAATAATCATGAGTTGTACACAGAGATAAGAACTTTAGTAATATTAATCACTGGGTAGTGAGTCATACATTAATAATTCAAGAATCTTTTCTGTGTCAGAGACTTAAAAAACAATAAATTATTATTATTTCTTTTTTTTTTTTTTAAAGGTAAGAGGATTGATTAAGTAAAATACTACTTTAATTGCCGCAGATGCCTTTGCTGTCTATGACTCATTTATTTTTTTCCTTCTTTTTTTTTTGGCCATCATTGTTCTGCTTAAGTGCAACGTCCATTCAGTGATCGCTCGGATTAATAACTGTTGTGGCAACAAATGACCTCATGGTTCATTGCTTGTATTTCCTGTTAAATGCTACTTGGTTTCTTAGTGAGCAGATTGCAGGAGTCTAATTACTGTATAGTGAAGTCATTCTACATGATAACTGAATAGCATACTTGTTATACTGGTCATTGGCTACATCTTGGGTCAAGGATGAGGGTTATGATGATCTACATATGGGGGTAATAGCATAAACTCAAAATCGTTCATGTTATGCATTAACCATAAGATAAGTTTAAGTTCAGCCTTTTATTTGTCACATATACATTATTGCACAGTGAAATTATTTATTCTTTGCATATCCCAGCTTTTTTTTTATTAGTAGACTGGGGGTCAGAGCGAAATGTTAGCCCTTATACAGCACCCCTGGAGCAGACAGGGTTAAAGGCCTTGCTCAGGGGCCCAACAATGGCAAATGGTGGCAACTTTATGCTGAAAGCTGAATAATGACTAGCTGCTAGCTGGTCCAGATGATGTAAAATAAGCATTACCTTTCTCTGTTCAATTTGTCTCTTCCTTTTTTTACAATCCAGAAAGATAAATCTTTCTCGGCACGCTGAAATTGCTTTGGCACTGTCCTGCCGTTCATAACTTCACATACCACAGAATAAAATAACAGCAGATTGCAGGAGTCTGGCACAATCATGATTCCCAACAGGAAGAAAAGCTGCACAATAACGAGAGTTATCGTCCTAATTGAATCCTCCACTTATCTACAATTGCTTCTCCTAATTAACCATGCGGATGTTGAAAGCTTAGTGTGTTATTATAATAATATTATTGCAGATTGCTTATGCTCATGGCTGGCCCCAGGATTTTATATGAACTTTATGGTGATATTATGATTTTTTTAAGAAGTACTGTATATATTTCTGTGACATATTGCTATAATAGAGAAACAGTGTTGAGTGATGATCTTTGTGAAATGCCAGTTTCTGACCTATGCCCTATCACATAGTATAACTGCTTCAAAGCATGTGAGACACCAGAACCTGCACCTGTGAGCTCTCTGTGTATCTTCCAAATTCTTCCAAGCTGGAAAGAAAAAAAGGAAAGGTCTGTCTGGATTTCAAGCAAATGAAGCAGTCAGACACAGCACTAGAAATCTGTCTGTACACACTGGATCTGATATGACACCATGGCAGCTCCAATATGATGTCTTGATGTAGAATGTCTGCTTTAATTCAAGTGTTTTTTTTATCCTTATTAAAATAAACTATATAGAAAGTAAAGCTATTTATATATATATATGGGTCTGTCATTTCAGGAGAGTAAATGGAACAACTGCTCCGTTCTTTCTTGGCCGGCATGTGTGCTTGTATCATTATGCAAACAGAACTTGCAAAAAAGGTCAAGATTTTTTGTGACTACTAAAGCCAATTACCCGACCTGACCTCTTGTGAGGCGCATTTTATTTCACGAAGACAAGCATGAAAGCCTAAAATGTCCCTGGAACATGCAATAAATTAAGAGTTCTGCATTATAGGCTTAGCAGAGCAGTGTGTGGATAACCAGCAATTACAAAGGTCAGTTCTTTTGGTGGCCAGTGGTCACAAAAGTACATAACACACAGGAAAAAAGTGCAAAAGTACTGCTACTGTAGAAATAATACACTAAACTAAAAAAAAAATTGATTTTGCAGAATAACACTAATGCACTTAGTGTCCCAAGATTTCACTAGTGCTTGAACCCAATCAATATAGAAAGATTTATCAGTGCACCGGAGCCATTGGTTCACGTCCAAAACCGGCCTCCCAGAAACTCCTTTAATGGCCCAAACATGTTGAAATGCCTTGGAGTGAGGTCAGGACTGTATGGGGAGATGTGGGTATAAATATCTTCTGAGTTCCTGTAATGTGCAAGTGGTGTTTCTGAATGTTGTGCATACAGTTTCCACAGACAGATGTGTCTCATCTACAAGTTGGCAAGAAGTTATCCGTCAATTTTCAAGAATCAGGCGTTCCACTCACTGAATACTCACAGAAACAACTGGCTTTGAGCCACCCCAGGCATTATCATCAATCTCAAATGTTTAGCCTTCTTTAAAAATTTTGCATTATTTAAATGTTTTACTCCCTCTAAGAGTCTAAACTTTGCTTGAACTCATTTACTGTATTTCAAGAGAAATGTTATCACCGGTTTGACCACTAATACATTTTTGTAGCAAACTAGTATGTAAGCACATACAAAGTTTCCATAAATAGCTTTTTCACCAGGTCTTGAATTGATTAGTAAGACCAAGTCAATGACATGTTTATACAGGCCTATCCAGTGGATGTGGGGTATTTCTATGCCACACATTTAGTGTGTTTGATGGTTATGGGTTCAGTATCCTATAGCAACTGGGAATGAGAAAATGGTTTGGAATAAATGTGGCATGCTTTTAAGATAAAATTATCTAATATACACACAAAAAAAAACCCACATTAAACCTTCTATAAATGTTAATCACTTTTATGCCTTGATTAAAAAAATCAAATCCCGGGTTGACCAGAATGCCCCTTGTAAGTTTAAGGTGTATTATCTTAATACACAACTAATTTAAAATGTTCTGTATCTGAAGAGTGCATTTTTACCAATTATATTTTATCCCAGTGAGCTATCCTATACTTATATTTTATCCCAGTGAGTTATACCTCTATTGTCAACAATAAAGATACCATTCACAGGGTCATTAAATCAGCCAAATGCTTTTGGCAATTCAGTAACAAAAGATAGATTTGACTATCAGTTAGGTAGTAACCTATCTAGTCTGACTCGGTTAGCTAGGTAACCTTTTACCTCCAGTGGATGCAGGACGTCCTTAGTGCTGGTCCCAAGCCTGGATAAAGGGTTGTGTCAGGAAGGGCATCCGGTGTAAAATCTGTGCCAAGTGGAATGTTCAGATCAGCTGAAAGAACGATGACAAGGTTGGTGAGATGTTGCCACAGGTTTACATTTAGGCATTTGGCAGACACCATTAGCCAGAGCAACTTTTTATCACATTATACATTTGAGGGCCTTGCTTAAGGGCCCAACAGGGATAACTTGGGGTTTGAACCTGGGACCTTCCAAACTGTAGTCCAATGCCTTAACCACTGAGCTACCCCTGACGGGATTTAGGTTTAGACTCGCACAATCTTGATCTATCAATATTACACTACAGGGATGAGCATCTGTCTCCATAGTCTCAGACATTTCTACATTTGGTGGCTAAAACTTAATTTTAAAGCTTATTTTAAAGGAAACTATATTTCCTCTTAAATTAAATCAGCCTACTTAGCGTTCACAAATACCGCATTGTAATTTTCTGTTCTGCCGCCTTGTAAACACATTGGAGAATTGATAACAACAAGGCAGGGTACACCCAAGAAAGGGTGTCAATACATCACGGGACACACACAGACACACACAAAGGGAAATTTGGGAACACCAGTTAGCCTAATCTGCATGTCTTGACTGTGGGAGGAAACCCACCAAAAATGGGAAGTACACCTTGCACCTCGACCCTGGAGGTGCGTGGCCACAGTGCTAACCAATACACCACCATGCTACTCTTCACTTTTTACTGCACCATAGTGGAGACCATCTTTAATTTCTAAGTGGGAATTTGTTGTCTTTGTTTTTCATAGTAGGAGGTCAGAGATTCCAACTTAAGTCAAATGCAGCATTGCTTTATATGGTTATGCTTAAATCTGTAAGTATTCACATATTTAAAAAATCATTTGAAAAGAAACAGATTAAATTTAGGGTTATGTGTAGGGTTAGAGGTCTGGATCATACTGTTGATTATGACTACTTGAGTATAAAAGCTGTGTGAAGTAAATTTATTATTGCATACTCCCCAATTACATTCTTGGACTTTTGTAAACAAATGCTGTAATCAGGGAAAAGTGTAGCTAAACAGTGCTTCTTTGCAGTAATTTCCCCTGAACTGTTTTAAGGAGGTCTTATCACATGGGAACAAGTGCTCTTATCTGATGACATCAGTCTAAAAACGCCGCACCATCACTTCCATCCTACAGACAAACTCGTCATTGTGATACTAATGTGGGTTTCAGCAGCAATCAAATAAGAAAATGAAACTACTCGTTTCATTCCACTTGTTTTTGAGTTGCCAGAAATCCTTCCTTCTTTCCTGTTATCACTTTACGCTCCGAAAATGAATAGCAACGCAATAGTCAGTGACAGAATTTTAGATCAGCCTCTTAATATAACGAAAGCTTGGAAACATGCTGTGTGGAACCACATCATTAGTTCAAGTGTTAAATACACAAAGTCTAAAAAGTTGTTGAACTGAATTCGGATCATTATCGAAAGTGATAAGTTCAAAGTTGTGCTTAATTTCCCACTCGCTATTCGAATGTTTCCTTTTCATAATGACAAAATAAAATGTCCTGTTGCTTTACTTGCCAGTATAATGGTGAAACAAGTGCCGTGCCATGACAGTTTCTCTGGCTTGATGAGCTGAATGTTTGCATTGGCCAGTCGCTCTGATATTAGTTGTGCGAACATTCTAATCGTACTTCATTATCTGAATCACAATATTTTTCTTCATTATATCACAACAATGTTGAATTCTTGATTCTGATTGGTTAGATAGTGCTGACAAATTTTCTATAGAAGCAACTGTAAAAGCAGTTCCAGTTGGCATTTAAATCACATGTTTATATTAATTATATAAACACAAATTGCATGGATCTGCATAGTCTAAGTGACCTTTCCCAAATTCAAAAATTTGATCCTGAACAAAAATTTGACATTGTAGGAAATCCTGGGAAAATTGTCAGGAAATTTGGCAGAATTTTCAGAAAAAACTGCTTTTGAGCTTGAAACAAAAAACAATGCAACAATGAGCAAGTTATTTGTACGTGGATCGTAGCAGTTTCTTGTGACTTCGGAGGTTGGTTGTGCCTGCTTCTTTGTAATGGATTCCTATTATTTAACAACAAGCCTTCTCAAACTGTCACAAATTCAACTCACATTAGTCAAAACTGCTAAAAACTGCTGCTGTCCTGCCATGAACTTCTACAAACATGTGTGTCCTCACAAAAATGTGCCAACACCAGCCTTATCGGAGGATGCACCCATGCCCAAACAATACAGCACAATCTAACTAATCTGGTTGGCCGAATTGCTGGTAAAATTGCTCTGTAGTGCAGTATGAAGGGTGGTAGAATGCTTTATTTTCACCAGCAAATTATTGCACATAAATAGGAAGGATGAAGCCATTTGAGGCTCAAGCACTCACAAGAGATGACATAAACTTTTGCACACTCTGGATTTAAATGCAGAGCTTGCCTTTGAATGGCCCATGACCAATATTAATAGTAAGTAATACATAAGGGGATTAAAAGAAAACAGCAATTTTTGAAAAGTCTTGACATTTCATAGCAAACGTAGGTGTCGAGATGTCGTAGGTATTTCATATAGTTCCGTTCAGCATGAGTTCTCATGGCTCATAGCACAGTTGAAATTTTAGTATAAGTGATTGGAGAGAACATCATAACATTTCATGGCTAATGTGTGGCCAATACGTAGGAGAATAAGGCATGTGAGGTCGCAGAGCCTAGAGAAAGTTCAGGAATGTGGGAAAAGCCCCTAAGTTTTCTGTCATGAGAAAGCCTTCAGGACAGTAGTGTTTGGTAACATGACAAGCATTGGTTTTTTTTTTGTCTTGTTAACATAAAAAAGGGGGAAAAAACAACAACAAAAGACCAGTGAGTAAATGAGTTCATAGCTCCATTAATGTACAGTAAAAGACAACAGGAACTAATCTGTCTCGATGTGGTTCTATAACATTAAACACACATCCACTGGTTAAAATGCACAACATGTCATTTATTCCTACATAAAATAAATAAGTGAGAAGTTGTGGTATAAAAGCAATAAAACACTTCAGGATGTGCTATGCTCGTGGATTATTTATCATGCAATAGCACACATGTCATGTTTTCTTCCTTACTTATCTGTTGTTCTTTAAACCGCGTTGTATATTCTCACGCGCATGGCAACCGGATTTAGACAAACAAACTTGAATGCACTTAACAGCACACAAATTGCGTCTTGCACATTCGAGTTGAATTAATATTTAGGTTTTCGTGATCTTTTTAAATTGTGTTTCCATGTTTGAGCTTTTCGTGTCAAAACAGGAGATATGAAAAATGACATTTTACATTCCAGCTTTCCAGTCAAAATTCACAGCTCTTAAGTTCATCTCTCAACTCTTTGTTAGAACGAGGTGGCTTTTTACTATGTCTAAGCTCCAAAAGCTTTAAACTCCTCAGCATCAGCAGCCCAATATAACTGATCTAAACTCTCTGTTTTGGTCCATGGCTCTTTTGGTTTTGCACATTTTAGATTCCTGGCACTGAAGCTACCATGTTAGATCTTAGAGCATTACAGTGTTATACCGCATGAAATGTTACCCAAAGGAGTAAATGACTGGTGTTAAGTCCAAAACCACAGAGTAACAGTGCGCACACTCAACTGTAATATTTTATACTCACCTTTAAAACAGGGACAAAAAGTCAGGCTTAAAAAAAGAACATGCTGTGTGTAAGTTATTCTGCTTCTTTTAAAGGTCCATGTAGAGGAGTCCTAAATATTAATACAAAGTGTGTACTAATTAATACAGCGTGCACTGTATCACAATAAAATAATTATAATAATAGATGTATATCTGTATGTTAAACTAGGTGTTTACAGAAATATTTTTTATAAATGTAACAATTGGTGTGAAACATGTTTTTTTTTTAAACAGCACAACTCTGACAATAACTTGTTCTATGCTATAAACTATAAATGGGTAAAACGTTGATAAATTATAAGCAACACATTGAAAAAAAGTTGCCACATTGCTGTAAGTAGAATTAAACTTTCTGGAATGTACTGGGAAATAACTTCCTAAATGCACAAAATAAATAAGGTAAATACTATGTTTGGGGTTTATTACATTTGTATCACAGTGCTACTGAATTCTTAAATCTGATTGGTCAGAAGGTGTTTATTTATTTTTCCTTTAATAGTATTGATCTAATTCACAGCAATTTATTCATCAGCTTGATATCACCAGATGAATATCAATATTCCACAATATAAAATGTAACTATAAAAGGATAAAAAGAGAAAAAAGGACACATTGTTTATATTGGCATGATGCTGTGGTACTTAAGTAGAATGATAATAATAACACTTCAGGATGTGATATTACTGGAAAATAATCAGCTTCAGATTGGTAAAGGCATCACATCTTACCATCTCTGATTATTTTCCTGTTACTGAACACCCTGAAGTGATTGGTTCCTTACAGGATTAATCAGGTTTTTTTATATTCAGTAATTAAAATTATAAGGTAGTTCCTACTGTCCTAATGTTTACAGTGAGACACTGTGAAGTGCCGAATGATTTAAAAATTGGTTATTTAGGTAACAACCTCAGAAGCAACCTCATTTCCCCTCTCGTCTGTTCTAACTATTCAGCAATCAGCATGACCAGTATACTAATCACCAGCCTGATCATCCGTCATCATCTGCACCTGTTTATCACTGGTTCATGCTTTAATATAGATTTTTTATTTTTGTGAGAGATGCTTGAATGATTCACATGTCACTGTGTGGCTCAACAAACAAAAGACATTCCTCTGAAACTGGTCATGTATAGTGACTGGACTGAAAATAAGAGCCAAAACAGTCCTCAGGAAGCCTGGAGAACTATTTCTAGAGGACAAGACTACATTCGAAATACAAGAAAGTCTGGCTGTTTGGAAGCAAAATATTAAGAAATGTGGGTGACTCAAGACCTTTTAGAGTAAAAAGTAGTGTGTTGCATTTTTTTTTTTTAAATGTTCTATTTCCTTTTAATATTTTCAATTTAGCAGTTGCACCAAGGTCACCATCAGGGCCAGTTTAATCACCACTGGGCATTATAATTTATTACTGAACATTTTTTCTAGTCTGGTTCATAATTTCTTTTATACTTATTTAGTAGATACTTAAAAGTGCAGCCTCACTGACAACTCTTCATGCACCACTTTTAAAAAGGTACACAATCAGCATGGTATTAATATCATAGAATGAATGTTACACATTTCTCACTTGTTATTTATTAGAAAAGTAGACAGTGTACAAAGATGAGATAGCATTAGAGAGAGAGAGAGAGAGAGAGAGAGGAGAAGGAGAGAGAAAACAAGTTTAGATTCCTCAAACTTTTCCAGTAATCATAAAGCGCCTGACAGTAATCTAAACACACATACACAGTGTACAATATTCAGCTTTGTTGTCCAGAGAAGAAAACCATTCCTCTGCAGTGGTTTATAGTAAAAGAAACAGAGTAAGCTGGTGGAACATTCCTCTCTGCTTAACCGAAGACGGAGAGTGTCTTTGGACGTGTCAGGTAATGTCTGCACTGGATTTAACAGGAGCGTGATTTGTTGCTTTCGTGGTGCTTTGATGCACACTGTGCTTTTTCGAAGATTCATGGCCGAAAGCGGAGATTCCAGTCCGTTTTCTGTACATGTCTTGTAAACTCAGTGATGTCAAATCAGAGCGTTCCTATTGAACAGTAAGATCATGACAGGCCAAAGATATAGAGACGATGGAGTTGAACTCTCAATGATCCAAAGCGTGAAGACCTGATAGTTGTATGGTGGTTGATAGTTGTAACGCCTTTAAAAACAGATTAAGGGAAAGTTCAGGTGTTAGGTGCTGGAGAAAAACTATTTGTTTCAAGTGGTGCACGAGGTTAGAACTATAGCTCAGATCCATGAGAAAAAGCCTGACAAGAAGGAAGGGGAAAGACTCTCAATGCATTCCATTGTAGCATTAATGAAAGTTGGATGAGCAAGTTGAAGATGAAAAATGCTAAGCCTGCTACCTACAGCAGGTAGGTGCTTCAAATAGACAAAGAAAAAAGACAGAGGAAGAAAAAAATCAAGCATTCCCATGCATTACCACCAATTCAATTCAATTCAATTTTATTTGTATAGCGCTTTTAACAATTGTCATTGTCGCAAAGCAGATTTACACAATCAAAAGAATTATTTAAGTTT
>JAOVVB010000052.1:17665081-17684175 GCA_028570985.1 Heterobranchus longifilis
TATGTACTAAATTGTAAACATATCATATCTCATTTTAGCAAAAACCCCAGAAGGTCCACTCTAAAATCATTTTCACTTCTAGGAAGTTATTGTAGTGTCTCCATTAAGGAAGTATGCTTTACTTTTCTGTAGCATAAAGACAAACATCTCATCCATTCCCTCTGGAGAGAAAATGGTTTGCCCATCTCTTGCCCTGGGCCTCTGGTGAGGGTTGTGATAAAGGGTTTGGGGTGTGTGTTGGAAATCCTGCAAGCATGGAGAGGATTAACACAGGCAGCTTCTGGCCCAGCGTGTGCTGCATAATTGAATTTCATGCTTGGGCCTCCCCTCTGAAGTTGTGTACCAAAGCAGTCATTTGAAAAGAAAGCTATTAGTCAAGGCCTCAGCAAAGCTGCAGCTTTTGGTGAAGGAAGCCAGAGATTATGAGGGAGCAGCCATCAGTGAAGTCATCAATACACAGTTGGAATGCTTTGCACTGATGGCTGTGACAAACATTCAATTATACTTTGCCCATGATGAGATTGTTTTCCAACAATCTCTGTAACACTTTAATAATCAATAAATATGTAATATGTAAATATTTAAACGCTTTCATAATTCTCAATTACTGCATCCACTTATTCTTAGCACATCAGGAAATAATGAAGAACAGTGATGGTCAGACGTATTAAGGAAACATATGCCATAAATTATTTTTCACCTGTGCACAAAACAGGTGATGTCACTAATTAATTCAATCCTATCTGGCTGAAGAGTTGTGCTAATTAGGATCAGCTGGTTTAGTTAATGGACGGAGCAAATATGTGGCAGGACTTTTACTTTCTGAAGCCAAGGTGTCAAGCTGCACAAAAAAAAAGGCTAAAGCAAGGGTATTCTCAAGTGAATTGCAAACTTCTGTGGGAAATGTCTGTACATAATCTTAAGGAAGCAATCAACCATTATTGCTATTGAGTGAGCGTCACCAGACTATGGCAGATGTCTTTTTAACTCTATGCCCAGGCAGATCCAGCAGGTTTTGAAGAATAAAATACTTCATACTAAATACTGATTGTTGTACAGCAAATACAGTATGTCCCCGACTTACGAACATTTGAGTTATAAATTTCTGCAGATACGAATGGATCTACAATTATTTGTATATGGTAACAAATTGCGGAAGTAGCTCATGTGTATTACACAAAAAATAGACATTGCAGTGCACCAGATACCAATATTTACAATTATATACAATATTTTAAGTGTGTAAGTGAATGCAAAAAATGTCAGGTATATTGTATGTGTGTGCATGTGGGGGTGCGGGAGAAATGAGTCGGCCTTACCGGTTTCAATGAATCAGTCCGGGAGCACGATGATAAAAAATGACTGTCTTGTAAAGCTTTCCCGATGGTAAATAATCCACAGTTCATAGTCCAATACAGCTCTGAGACAAAATGGCATCTATTCAAGTGCGCAGTAAACATGATGTAGCATTGTCCTCACCACGACGTCTTCCCGGGTTCCCTTTAAACAAGGTCAGCTGACCCCGCTGCGTCACAGGGATTCCCTCCACAAATTAAAGGTGTAGTCTCGCAAGAGTGTGCAGAACCAAAACCCCAAACCTGTGTGTTTGTTTTTTTTATGCTTTACATTATATATTTGTGCCAAAGGTGAATATATAAGACTCACTTTGTCAGACTTACGAACAAATTCGACCTACAAACATGCTCCTGGAACGGAACTTATTGTACATCATATAAAATAAGAAATTATTCATATTAACTTGTCTTTATTCTGTCACAGAATGTTTTATGTTAAAGAATGTCATTAAAACTGTTATTGCAGTTGTTCCTGCCAAGGAATTGTGGCACAACTAGTTAGTAGGTTTATTTGGCAATAACTTTTTCACATACGGCCAGGTAGGTTTGAACAGCCCTTAATAAACGAAATCATTATTTACAAAACTGCATTTTGTATTTACTATATTTTTATAATATTATCTTTGTATAATATAAAAATTTATTTGATGATTTCATCTCAATCATTAATGTGTGACAAAAAAAATAAAAATCAGGATACAAATACTTTTTCACAACACTGTATAGTAAACTCATGCGTAGCAAATGCGACAGCTTCCTATACATAACGTTAATCTTGCGTTTCTGGTGAATCATGTTTGCACGTCTTTGGAGTATCGTAATGTTATCTCTCTGCTTAATTGTTTTTGGAAAAAATTACTGTTACATCATGGTTCCCAAACATAGCAATCAGTGCTAGTGATAGCAGAAGCAATAATTTGAAAGAGGAACAGAATGTACACTAAAAACTAACTACACAGTGGTTACACTATATATAGCTTTGGTGAGTATATCATGTTGTACCCACAACATCCAAGTCAGGTAATGTCCTATTTCACAGAATGTATCATGAACGTTTAGTGATACATCCGCTCTGCATCCACATTGTAGAGCTAACTTGGTGTTCTTCTGGGGGGTGCACCCTATTCATGGTGATGCTGTAATAGGACCAAACTATCTTCAGTTTCATCATGCTGTCTGACACGTGTGGAAGCAGAATGATGCAAACCACAGTTGTAGTTAACTATTTAAAAAAATGTTTAGCATTAATTGTATAACTACTGTATCTACCCATTTGTAGAGCAGTTTGAATAAGAATTAGCACTTACAACAGCATGCTTTTCTGTGGACTAAATTAATTTGAAGTGGGAGAGTGTATGTGATGCCCAGAGTGTACCCTTTCCTCATGACCTGTGTTCAGGGATAAGCTTCAGATCCACACCATCCCTGCATTGGATAAGTGCTTTCAATGTGGAGAAAGGATTCCAAGAAGGATTTAGTGCTTAACTGCACAGTTATGAAATAAAAGTCTGCCAAATACATTACTGTTGAATTCAGGAAATCAGCTTCTCCTGACTTATGGATCCGAGTTATCGAGGATACAAATATCGCATCAGCTTTCTTGTCCATGGTACCTGGTCCAAGCTGAGATGTCCCCGTCTTAGTAATGACTAGTAATTCCGGCATGAGGGACGTTAAAAAATGCACTTCTGTTAGCGAGGCACGTGTCAAACTCACATACACATGAGGCCAATGAGGTCTCTGCTGTGGACACTCATGAGCCATCTGAGAAGCGCGATGAGTCATGCTTTTTTAAAGCTCTGACATCATGATGCATGACATCACTGCTGCTGCTTTCTTCCTTGGAATTTGTGAGACTTTGAAAGGCAGTAAAGGTGAACTGTCCTTTTTTTTGTTGGTGGTGCAATCCAGAAAAATTATCTACAAGTTATTGGGATGTTACAGTATTAGTTTATGTAATAAATTGTTGTTTGAACTGGGTAATGCATGGGAATGTACGTATGATCTATTCTATCTAATTCACACAGATTCGTCTAAGGGTGGAGGATGTGTGTGTGTGTGTGTGTGTGTGTGTGTGTGTGTGTTATTTGGTTATAATATACCAATAATATATAATAATATACTTAAGTCAGTGATTTTTTAATATGTTTGTATATGATCATTGTTCAATAAAAGTAATTTGCAAAAAAAAAAAGGTATTTAAATATGTTTAATAGAAATTATGTTCTGTGTAGTGAAAAATAATGTGGCAGGATTGCCTAAAATAACACTATTAGTTGCTGAGGAAATATTGGTCAATCCAATAGAATTTTTTTTTTCTTGACTTGAGTGAAACTCGAAAGCAAAATCATACTGTCTGCATTTTTTGTTTTTTTAAAACGAAAAAATTTCAATTACTTAATTGATATTATCATAATTGTCTTATCAGAGTAATTTTGAAGATTTAATGCATAAAAAAGTAGTTTTTAAAGCTGTTGTTTAAGCTCAGTAACGACGTCGTTGTTCAAGAAGCTTCTGGAATATTCCAGATCACTTTCATTATCCGATGCAGATGTACCACATTATCGCATCTGCAACAGAGCCAGCACTGTGATTAATCATTAGTTTGGACTTGTGTGTCTTTTGTGCCAAAAATATAGTAATTGTGTTAGTTTAGTTCTGCCGAATCTAAGAAAATGAATGACAAAGAATTTACCCAGGAAAAACAGCTATGTTCTGCAGTCAGTGTCCCATATCCCTCAGCCTACATGCTTTCAGTAGATAATACAAAACCTTAGAGGATTCATTAGACCACATCACAAATAAACCTGTAATGTAAAGACGTTTGTTAAGCCATGTCGTCCTTCTCCTAGCATGAGAAACCACAGAAATTAGGAGCGAACACAAAAGAGTAGGAACTTACATGCAACAAGTATGGCTTACATTTAAAGAATGCTTTATACTGCTTCCAGCAAATCACAAGAACTCAGACGCTTTCCTCAAAATCAAATGGAAAAACATGACACAAATAATATTTAAAACAAGTCCTTTTGTTAAGAATTTCAGTGGTTTTTTTCTTTTCTTCTTTTTTTCACCATACATCATAGGGTGAAAAAAAAAGTTTTTTTAATGACCAGGTTACAAAGCAAAGTTCAGCTGTGAAAGTCGTAACACAAGAAATGTTGTATATAAATTAAACTTTTAATGAAAACAGACTTTGATAGGGGGATTCAGGAGGACATCGTAGGTCAGCTGTCACCTCCTCTGTTTGTTGAATGTGGAATAACGAAATAAATCAGCGTGTGGAGTGGTCTTGAGCTGGCCTTTTAGCCTCTGTTAAAGAAAGCCTGTAAAAATCCACCACTTCTTATTTTACAAGTTTGCCAGGAGTGATCCAACTGAAAATAATGATCCTTCTGGGTCTTCCATTTGTTTAAATTATGTGCCCTGTGTAAACCTCTGCTAGGCCACACAAAAGCATTGGCTCCGTTTTTACTGGATTTGAACAGATTTTGTGGAGTACTGTATTAGGTGTTGTGTTAATCCAGAACATGGTGTTGAAAGTGGTCAAGGCTGTACAGCATTTCTGGCTTTTATTCCAGACCACAGTGTATCAGGATTCTTCTTTTTTTTTTTATCCAAAAGCCACAACAAGTGAACAAGAAGGTTGTGGCTTTTGTTGTTTATGTAACAACCTCAAAAGCAACCTCATTTCCCCTCTCGTCTATTCCAATCACTCAGCATCACCAGTACTGTATACTTATCACTGGTCTGATCGTCTGACATCATCTGCACCTGTTTCTCATTGGCTCATGCCTTAAGTTAGATGTTTCTTATGTTTGAATGATTCATAGGTCACTTTGTGACTTAACAAACAAAAAAAACATTCTTATGAAACTGGTCAGTTCCAGGGACTGGACTTTAAGTGAGAGCCAAAAATTTGCCAAAAATGAGAGCCAAAATAGTTCTTCAGGAAGCTTGGAGAACTATTTCTCTAGACTACATTAAAAAACAAGACTGTCTGGCTCTTTTGGAGCAAAAAATGAAAAAATGAGGGGTGGCTCAAGACTTACAAATACTGAATGCTTCATATACAATGCAGCACTGTGTCACACATGATGAACGAGAAAAAGGAATTAGACTTTTATAACCATTATCCAGTTAGCTTTGCAAAAAAGCATTAAATTAGACATTACTTCTGTTCATGAACTTTCATTTGCATACTCATATTAATACCCTGTGTTGTCAGCATTCACCAGGTGAAGTGAACAAAATGAAGTAATCTTAGCACCTGTCAAAGGTCGGGATATATTAGGCAGCAAGCTTACAGTCTGTGATTGAAGTTGATATGATGAAAGCACAAAGAAAAATATGCAATCTATGCATGGTCTGAGCACCTTTGACAAAGGCCAAATTGTGATAGCTAGACAACTGGGTCAGACCATCTCCAAAACAGCAGGGTTGGGTGGGTTGTTCCCTGTATGCACCGGTTAGACCTAACAAAGTGATTCAAGAATGAACAATTTATGATCCTGTGGTCCTGTCTGTCCTGATCCCACAGAAGAGATATTGCACAAATGCCTGAAAAAGTTCATGCTGGCTGTCATAGAAAGGTTTCAGGACATCCACTGCATTGTAACTTGCTCCATGGGGCTATGTAGATACAGACTGGTAGAAGAACCCATGCTGACCTATGTCCGCTGTCAAAAGTGCCTACAATAGGCAAGTGAGTATTAGTACTGGACCACAGAGCAATGGAAGAAGATTGCCTGGTCTGATGAATCATGTTTTCTTTTACATCATGTGAACAATTGGCTGAGTACGCATTGCATACCTGGGACATTGGCAGTGGCCTCTTTCAGCAGGGTGATGCGCCCTGCTACACTGTAAAATATTGTTCAGGAATGGTTTAAAGACATGACAAGACGTCAAGGTGTTGACTTGGCCTTCAAATTCCTCAGATCAAAATCTGATCAAGCATCGGTGGGATTTGCAGGACAAACAAATCAAATCCATCGAGGCATAAAATAAAATCATATGAATTTCCTGGATAAAAATAATTCCTTTAATTCCTTTAGGGTTGTACTGTATATCCAAAAGCAAAACAGCAAAATGGAAATCCAAAACCCTCAATGTTTGTTACAGCCAATCAGCAACAAGCATGTAATGTTCAATAATGACAATTTTCAATCTTCATTCTCCAATTTGCTGTTGTATTCTTGGATTATTTAGGTGTTACACATTAATGTTCCACCATAGTCTTTTTTGTAAGACAGCAATGCTCCATATTGGCCCAGGTCCTGTTTTCACATGTTAAGCTCTCCCTCAAGTTCTTCAGAAGAGGAGTCACTAATGAGATCACAATTTCTCTCCAAGATAAGAAGACTACAGAAATCTATAAGGCCTTATGCTTATAAGGAAGTGTTGTTTTACAAGAGTGAAAACAGCCTGCTTACCATCAAACTGCAGAATATCTCAGCTTTGAAGCCAGATTTGAGAATAATAGTCTCAGAAACTCAGAGTGTCTGGTATATTTGGCCACAAAATGTAGACAGGAACCGCCTACATTCACACTTACAAGCCACATTACTGCTGTGAAAAAAAGGCCACCTTTCCTGTATGCAAGTTTGGCTGATTTACTTGATTGTAATTGCTTTAAACAAAACTCTGTAATATTGTTAAGGAATGGGATGTTGGAAGAATTTTGAAGTCAGTGTTCAAAAGTTTGCCTGGAAGTACAGTACATGTACCGTGAAATGCAGAGAGCCAATCAAATTGCAACCTTCAAGATGGTGAAGCTTGTGACCAGATATGAGACTCTGTGAGATCTTTGTGGAGCATTTAAAGCTTGTGAACTTGCTCAGAAACGTTGCTGTTTACTACTGATGATTTGTCATGGGCATATGTGTTTTGTGTGCAACCACTGTATACATCTGTCTCATGTTTCAGTTCTGTAATGTATTGTAGATCACTGGCTCTGGCTGCACACACACACACATTTTCATCATAATTATACTTTTTCAGGCCGTATGTCTAATTCCTACAGGACAGTAAGTGTAATGTGAGTGGGAATTCTCTGACCTACCACTGAAAACCAGGCACAGTGTTGCAGTACACCAGATAAAGCAGCTGTTTCATCAACTGCTAGAATGTGAACCAGGATGGCTTATGTGACAAAAAACAAACAAACAAACCCCAGCTTCAGAAAAAGTACCAGAAAATAATTCCAAATACTAGTGTAAAATTAGATGTAGATGAAATCATACCCTGACCCTCTTATTCATATGTTATTTACTGTATAGACTATTCTATACACTTTACAGTTACAGTATAATAGAAGTAAATCAGAAACCGACCTGAACTCAGAAACCACTTATTTGAGACTATACCAATAGAAACAAACCAAAATGCTTTTATATTTTATATTCCTACCAGTATTCCAATGAAGCTTGGCACACTCTTGCCATCTTCTTTCCTGAGTTCTTTAGAATCCCAAATCCTTAAACCTATGCCCAAGTTAATTGATACCTATTTGTCAGTTTTAACCTAATTTAATCTGTAGTTTCATTGTAACTAGAAGGTTTTATCCACTGCAATTAGTTCTTCCTGATATTATGATTACATCCTGCACTGGCACTTTCACCTGAAGTAAAAAGCGGTCCCGCTCCCTATATTTCAGCATTCCCTATTCAAACACTCAGAAGGTAAACATTTTTCCATGTGAAGCTTCTGCCCCAATAATGAACCCTCTTACTATTCTCGTCCATTTTTCTCATGTGCCATCCTGATCCAAAATTATGTCAGCTGGGCCTGTTCAGTATTTTACTGCATGCCACAGGGTGTTAATTGTATCAAGACAATACACCTTTTTGGAAAGCTTTGCACTCGTAATGTTTCTCTTCTCACTTACTCAGGTTTGACTATGCACAGCTTCAAAAAGGAACATTATATGAGGGGCGTTCAAGACAAACTATGACTTTTGATTGTGCAAAATAAGAAAACTCAGTTATGAGAGTAAAATCTACCTTTATTTCTCTGTATAATTCCCAGTTACACTAATGCACTTATTCCAGCATTTAACTCATATTTGGATACCACTAAGGTAGAAAGATTTTTCAGCCATGATCGGATTGCTTGTTTCATGCCTGAAAAGCTGGCATCTCAGGAACTCCTTTAATAGCCCAAATATATGGAAATGGCTTGAATCAAGGTCATGACTATATGTGGGATATGGCAATAGCCAGTTCCAGTAATGTGCAAGTGGTGTTGGTGAATGATGAACAGTTCAATAATGAACTCACAGACAGATGTATCTCGTCTGCAAGTTATCCATCGATTTTCAAGAATCGGAGGTTCTACTTGCTTAATGTTCATTCATGGATGTTTGGGTGATGATGTGCAGCCTTCTTTAAACTGTTTTCATCATTCAAATAATTTACTGCGGCTAAAAGTCTCATCCCTGTACTGTGCTTGAGGATGTGTTTTGATGATTATGGGTTCAGTATCCTATAGCAAATACAGAAATGGTTTTGGTTAAAATTGTGCATGCTTTTAAGATATAATAATCTAATATATACACACACACACACACACACACAAAAAAAATCTAACCCAAAACCCACAGTAAGAAAATATTAACCCAAAACAACAAGAAAACCACACACCTGGCAACCCTGCCAATATCCACAAATAAATTACAAGATGAAAGAAATCCCTGTGCATTATGGTACTTTTGTACTTCTACCCTGGACTGGGTAATAAAGCAAAGAACTGTCCAGGGAATATGATGGTCCAGTGACAACATGTCTCCACCAGAAACAGTGCACTATATGACAACTAAGGAGATAATTCAACCTTGTCCAAACTCCTTAGCTTTATAGGGTTCTTAGCTTTACCCCACTAAACCAGGCTAACTTGTAAAGCGCACGCTAGTCAGAGCGCTACAGTATGTTTGCCAAAGGCCCTGCTGTGTTAGTTGTTTTTCAGAGCACTTTGTCCTCAATCTGACATGCAGGACTCCAGCTTCTCGAAGCTGTGAAGGGTTCTAGGGTGCTAAATCCCCAGAGCCTCCAAGTCTGACCGAATTCCACTGGCGAGAGCGTTGCTTGTGTTGGAGGTTGAGCACAAATCAAGCGAGAAGACCAGGACAGATAAGATGACTCTGCACACGTCAGAATGTTCTTTTATTTCCACACAGAGAAGGTTAGACATGTGCGACAGCCATTCTTTATTGAGTCTGTGTGTCTGTAACTCCACACATCCACGAAATACAATCTAAGTTGTGGTCCTGGGTCACTCTTGGACTCTGTGTTCTTTATTTGTTTGATTCTGCTTAAACGATAAGCGTGGTGGAATACGGAAATCTATAAGGCTTTATGCTTATAAGGAAATGCACTTTCACAAGTGTTGGTGTGGAACTAGTCTGCTTGCTATCAAACTGCAGAATAACCTCGGTTTAAAGGCACTTTAACACAGTGTTAAACAAAATAAGATGACGGTGACCTTGGACTTGCCAGTTCTTAAGGGGAATGGCACATTTTTTACTGTTTGCTAATCACAGCCTTTTGCCAATTAAACAAACACAAACTGACCATATTAGTACTGAGGTATTTAGGCTTTTCTAAATTTACATTTATAAATCCCTTGGAAAGACGGACTGCTCTGTTCCGTTAGTATGATACACTTGAAACAACACGCTCGAATTATCATGACCCTTTAAAGTCTATCATCACACAAACAAAACATTCCACCAACAATCAGTGAAAATGAGCACTATAATGAAGGAACAATACCTAGCAGCTCACAAAAAGATTCCCTTTTAAAGTTTCCTGAACAATTCAATAATCAAGCAAAGAGGGTCTCGAATTTGGTTGACTGATTTCATGTGTACAATAGTGAAGCATTAGTACAATAGTGAGACTATTTTTAAGTGGATTAAGTGGAGAAATAAAGAGGAACTTACAGGATTTATGAGGTTTATTCTCCTCCCTTTTGGCTAAATACTGTTGTACTGGCAATGATTTAAAAGTACTTTCATCCCTGCACATCACCAAAACAGGGAAGAGCAACAAAATTCTTTAAAAAACTTTATCACAAATGACAAATGATAAAATGTTTACATGCCCTAACATAAAGGCATGAATATTTTTTTTTATTAATTATCAATTATGTAAGCACTGTCAAACTGAAATGGACGATTATAAGGCTCGTATAAATATAAATGCTTGAAGGTGATGAGGTGGAAACAGATGTGGGTGATGCTGATAATCAAAGTAAAAATTCATTTTCCTTATAATAAATGGAAAATAAATTTAAAGTACTTTTAAAAAAAGATGGTAGTTATGTTTTTTTCCCATAAATATTACTATGAATGTATATTATCTCATGAAAGCACTTGTATGTACAGTAATGTACAGTCTATAGTTTATTATCTTGACTGCAATAATGTACAGTGTTTTATATTATTTACTACTTAGGGTACTTTTTTTAGGATTTCTCATTTCTAAATTCCTTTTTTTTTTCTCATGGTAATTAAAACCCTCAGCATTTCAGCCATTTTAGAGTGTGCATATACAGAACAGTATAGAGCGGCATCCTTTATGATGAACTGAATTTTATTTTAACCAAATTATAAAAACCTGACTGAGCAACAAAAAGGAAAAAATTCAACAAATTGTAAATATACACATGAGCATGTATTGTTTGGTGGTTTTCATTTTTTCTATAACCATATAATAATACTACTACTACTACTACTACTAATAATAATAATAATAATAATAATATGCTCATATTAAGTGTTCTACATTTTACGACATCATTCCCATATTCCAGTAGTGGTAAAATGTACATGTCATAAAAGTAATTAAGTAAACTTACTTTCTTACTTACTTACTTTCTACCTGACATAACCAAAAACCTAAATGCACAGTCACATGTCTAAAGCCTCTCCGTTAACATACAACATCAAGGCTTCCATATAAGCCCATATACAGTGGGTATGGAAAGTATTCAGACTCCCTTAAATTTTTCACTTTGTTATATTGCAGCCATTTGCTAAAATCATTTAAGTTCTTTTTTTTTCCTCATTAATGTACACACAGCACCCCATATTGACAAAAAAAAACACGGAATTGTTGACATTATTGCAGATTTATTAAAAAAAAGAAAAACTGAAATATCACATGATCAAAGTATTCAGACCCTTTGCTGTGACACTCATATATTTAACTCTGGTGCTGTCTATTTCTTCTGATAATCCTTGAGATGGTTCAACACCTTTATTTGGGTCCAGCTATGTTTGATTATAATGATTGGACTCGATTAGGAAAGCCACACACCTGTCTATATAAGACTTTACAGCTCACAATGCATGTCAGAGCAAATGAGAATCATGAGGTCAAAGGAACTGCCTGAAGAGCTCAGAGACAGAATTGTGGCAAGGCACAGATCTGGCCAAGGTTACAAAAGATTTCTGCTGCACTTAAGGTTCCTAAGAGCACAGTGGCCTCCATAATCCTTAAATGGAAGAGGATTGGGACGACCAGAACCCTTCCTAAAGCTGGCCGTCCGTCCAAACTGAGCTATCGGGGGAGAAGAGCCTTGGTGAGAGAGGTAAAGAAGAACCCAAAGATCTCCTCAGTGTAAGACACATTATAAAACACCTGAAGGACTCCAAGATGGTGAGAAATAAAAATCTTTGGTCTGATGAGACCAAAATAAATAGATTTCCCAAAAAGACTCATGTATTAGATCAAAAGGGTGCTTCTATTAAATACTGAGCAAAGGGTCTGAATACTTAGGCCCATATGATATTTCAGTTTTTCTTTTCTAATAAATCTGCAAAAATGTTAACAATTCTGTGTTTTTCTGTCAATATGGGGTGCTGTGTGTACTTTAATGAGGAAAAAATTAACTTAAATGATTTTAGAAAATGGCTGCAATATAACAAAGAGTGAAAAATTTAAGAGGGTCTGAATACTTTCCGTACCCACTGTAAGTACCAGATATGTTCTAATTTAGGCTGAGTCAACTCTGATGCTGATGGATTCTTGATTCTGATTGGTCAGTAGATGTTACTTCCAGGGAGATGATATCAGGATGTAACTATATTATATATGTACAGTATATTTATAACTATATTATATATTTATATGTGACTATAAACGGTTAAAAAGTTTACGTTCTTAAAACTCCACTTTTTCAGAAACATGACACAAGAGAAAACAGAAATGTATAGCTGCTATAATGTAAGTGATAAGAGATATATAAATATTCCACAGCATTAAGTGGATAGATAGAAAACAGTATGATGTGTCAATTACTAAAACATCTTAAATAAATAGTGCTGGCAAATCACTATAAACCCTCAAGTGCTTTATTCTTTGTGTAATATGACTGAGTACTGTATGTATAAATGTGAGCACTTTGTCAGTTGATAAGCATTTCACTTAAAATAATGTGACTTGTGGGTATACATGCCAGTTTTTATTAGGTGTTAGTTGATATGTGTGTCATATCATATAACTTAATCTGACTAATGGTATTTTGATTGTGGTGCCTCAAACAAAATCCCTTTTCTCAGTTCAAAACTTTCTTAACTGACCAGCTGTTATGTTACATTTATCCAATGAATTTATTTGTTCGGTTCACATTTTCTGGCTTCGGGATCTGCATGTCCTCTTCTCTTATACCCTTATAGACGCTACAGTAGACAAAGAGGCATTGAAAAGAGCCCCAGATACAAGGAGAATGGCTGAGCCAATGATGACGACGTCAAGGCAGCGAAGTCATGAGGTCGAGCCAAAGCAAACAAACCTGCCTTCACGTCATGCCAGAACACACTAACATATTGCAGGCCTTGCCTTGCAGGCTGGCACTGTGTGTCAAGCGGGTCATGGCTGGCGGGAAAAGCACCTGTGGAAAATTGGGAACATGTACGCCGACAGGAGCCGGGGGAGAGCGTGCAGCAGCGATGGGCCATCTGATGGATGAAGTGGAGATGAAACAGGTGCGCTGCTGTCTCTGTGCCTCTCTCGTTGTCTGTCTTTCGTCCTCCATATCAGTGTCCATTGTCTTGTTCCTGTGCCTCTCTCTCTCTCTCTCTCTCTCTCTTCTCACTTTTGCTCACTTTGGGTTATTAAGCCTAACCTATGTACATGTAGCATTTTGTTGAGAAGACGGGCCGTTATAGCAAACACGCTGTGCGCTCTGGTGTTCTGGGTACGTCACAAAGAGACGGGTCATACCTGGGTTGTGCTGCCTACTCTTTGTCTTTCTCACCTCCTTGCCTGCTTTTCTTTATTTCTTTCGCTATCTGTTTTAATTAGGAAGTGGCATCTTGGGGATCAGTAGCAGTAATTTATCTACAATAAAGATGGCTTGAATCTTCTCACACACACAAACGCATGCACATACACACACAGACACACTTCAGGCTTTTTGTTTCCCTTCTGCATACATTTGGCACGTTTTGTGCTACATCTGCATACCATCTTCCTCATATCCCACCCACTTAATTTGTTTGTAGCTGGTCTATTTCTCTCTCTCTCTCTCTCTCTCTCACACACACACACACACACACACACACTCTATCTTCGTTTTATCTCAGATCTCCCTTTCTAATTCCCCACTTCTACTTCACTGTCTCCCTCGCTTTCTTCCTCCCTTGTTTGCCTGCTCTTACTCTCTCTCTCTCTCTCTCTTTCTCTCTCTCTTGCTTGCTCGCACTCTTTCTCTCTCTCCTGTGCTGATGAATCACCTTCCCCTCCCGTTGAACTCGACTGATAATCCAGGGGAAGCAATAAAGGCGCATCGATCAGCGTCGCCGACAGCCCCACAAGCCAAAGCACAGAGGCAACATGGAAACAACAAGCTGCTGCTCTTGGCTGTGTATGAATGCATGCATGTGTATGTGTCTATATGTGCTGGTTTGTACCAACATTGTTCCTAGGGGTTAGAGTTCCCGAACACTCCTGTGTGTAAATTAATATTACAAGGACACCAGACTGTAAGACTCTAAATGAAAGCATTAGGCGGCCTTGGCCCTGTAGATTCGTCAGTATTAGCAGTGTGTGTGTGTGTGTGTGTGTGTGTGTGTGTGTATATACACATACGCAGAATATGTGGGTTCAGCACAAGCATAGACCATAAATCAGTCGCATTCTTTTGGCCTATAAAAGGAGGAAGAAGGCGGAAAAAAATGCACATAGCCGAGAGCACAGCCAGTGTCTGGCAAAAATAAAGGCTTGGAAATCACAACAATATGTTTGAGGACACATATTGCAAAAACTAATATTTAAATATTAGATAAATATTTAACTGGCAGAACCCTGGAAAAGTTAAAAGCGTAGCCATGACTGTAAATAAAATCCAAGAGATGTCTAAAGAGAACACACTGCTTTGACAGAAGTAGACAGAGTTACATGGAGAGTTTGCACTCTCTTTTGAAGTAACATGAACAACATATTGTATAAAAGGAAGTGCGATGGAAAAGAAAGTATTATCCTAGTTATTGTCTGAGGAGGCTCACTGCACCACTGAGGAGTCACAACAGCGAAGCTGCAAGACCTGAGATAATGTAGATAATCAGGTTCTGAGACCTTTGGGGCTTGAATTTGATTCTTGCTGTGACACGGTGTCAGAGGAGTGACCGCAGTATAGGGCTGTCGCATGAGACAGTTTCAGGAGGTTATGAACCGGCATTAACGCTGCGGCTGCTCTGAAGTCACCAGCACTCCACTATCACAACAGAAAGCTACTGGATTATTAGATTTATTGGATATCAAATATATAGCTAGTAGTATGGGATTATTCTAATAAAAAAAGTGAGGTCCCAAAGAAGCATCAATAATGTTAGTTCTTTATAGTTCTATATTTATATATTTCTTCTGTAGATAATTGCAAGTTGCATGGCAAAGGAACTAATCTATTTTGTTGCAGTGGTTTAATAGTGATGTTGTTGACTGTGCAGATGTAATTCAATTCATTGTTTCAATATCAGTTTTACAGTATTATTTGTATGGCAGTGGTCACTGTCGCAAAGCAGCTTTACAGAAAAAAAAATTGTATGGATATAAATTAGAAAAATGTAAAAGATTATAATTATTAGTATTCAATCTCATCATTTCGGTGATCTCATATAGCATTTAGACTGTATCACATTTAAGCTCTAATTAGTTTAAATCATGTGGACGCTTTCTGAACTACACAGACCAGTACTGAACATTTAGAGTGCTATTAAAGCTGTGAAACCACAATCCATCATTGGTGTTAAGTGACACGATGGGTAATTCTTAGAGGCGAGCGATTTGACTGAAATATTAATTCACAATATTTGAGGACATTCCATAATACATGATGTAAACATACCAGTCACAACCTAATTCACACCAAATTCCATGATACCCGATTTTTATTTCTTTCTACATTGTAAAACAATGCTGAAAGCACCCAAAATATGTAATAATTTCCTTTGAAGAGTTGATATTGAGATGTGTCTGCTACGTATGCTCTATAAAGATTTCATAACGGCTCTAATATGAGATGCTGGTAGTTAATTGGTGATTTCTGAGGCTAGTAACTCTGAACTTCTCCTCTGCAGCAGAGGTAATGTTTTGGTCTTGCTTTCCTGAGATGGTTTTCATGAGAGCCAGTTTCATCATGGTGCTTGATGGGTTTTGCAAATGCACTTGACACAATACTATTCTTGCAAGAACTATTCCAGCTGACCTTTGTGTCTTAAAATAACAACTGATTGTTGTTGCTGTTATTATATCAATTTACAAAATTCAAAGTGAGCAAATGGAAGAAAAATCTAAATCAAATCAGTATTTGGTGTGACTACTTTCAAACCCTCAGCATCAATTCTTGCACACTTTCACACTTTAGCAATTATACCAAGCAGGTTCTAATGATCATTGATTTCATATGGAGGTTGACGCACAGTCATTCACTGAAACAGAAACAACTGTGTAGGACACTTAAAACTGGTTTAGGGACAGCCAAACTCTGCTAATCTGCTACTAAAGGTAAGGTTGTGGAAGACTATTAATGACGCAGGTCATACACCATGGCAAGACTGAGCACAAAAACAAGATACAAGGTAGTTATACTGCATCAGCAAGAACTCTTCCAGGTAATGGTTTCAAGAAGCACAAATAAATGAGCAATGTTGAGGATTGTAGTCCGGAGAAGTTTGGCAAGAAGTGGTCTTCATGCTAAGCTAAGTATGAAATGACAACTATGTATGAAATTGTAGGAATTGGGGTGCAGAAAAATGGCAGCAGGTGCTCTTGAGTGATGAGTCAAAATTTGAAATATTTTCCTGTAGCAGAAGGCAGGTTGTTTGCCGAAGGGCTGGAGAGCGGTACAATAATGAGTGTCTGCAGGCAACATTGAAGCATGGTGGAGGTTCCTTGCAAGTTTGGGTCTGCTTTTTGCTAAATGGAGTTGGAAATTTGGTCAGGATTAATGGTGCCCTCAATGCTGGGAAATATAGGCATATATACTTATCCATCATCAGGAGATGTGTGATTTGCTCCAAATTTATTCTGCAGGAGGACAATGACCCCAAACATACAGCCAATGTCATTAAGAACTATCTTCAGCATAAGAGAAGAAGAAAAAGACATCCTGGAAGTGATGGTTTGGCCCCCACAGAGGTCTGATGTCAACATTTTTATTATTAGTTCTCCAAGATGGAACAACCTACCTTTTCTTCTGTTCTTTGAAAAACTGTGCAAGTGTGACTAAAAGAATTGTGCTGTTTTGCAGGCAAAAGGTGGTCTTATTTCATATGCATGTAATCAAAAATTATTCACACTCCAGTTATATTAAAACTTCTTTTGGCCGCACTGTCTTATCTTTGCTTTTCGTTCAAGGCTACTTCTCAGTCACTGCTGTGCAGGTGTGAACTATGGTGTGAGCAAAAATGGACATCCCACTAGTGGCCATTTTTTGTTCATTGCATGAAAAAATTAACAGCGTGCAGTGATTCGGTTTTGTGATCTGAGGGTGTACCAAGGTCACACACGTGTTAGCCATCGAGAAGGAGCCAGACGCCCTTCCAAATACACGGGTGATTACAAACATACACGCACTTCTGCCCACACTGCCAGCATTCGTAACACGTTTTAAAGCGTCCTCCCTGAAGTCTGTTGTTCCATTAGGCCCTGTTTGGTCCCCAGCAGAGACAGCAGTGCATTTGTGGCTTGCAGTTCAGCCTAAAATTATTTTTAATTAGGAAAAACAAAAGCTTTTGACAGATGAACAAAGTTTATTGGAAAGCAAGGGTATTATGAGGAAAAATGATGCATTTGTCTTTTCAAAATCTCTTTCTTGACCGCTCACATGAATTTTACATATGATCACTCAAAATCTTAATAACTCAGAAATACATAGCAACTTTGTTCTAATATGTTCAGACATAAACTCTATAAATATGCAAAATAATAACATACAATATTATTATAATACCGTGTATGCGGGTCCCTGGCTATAGTAAGGCAACTTGTCAACTTTCCTACTAAGCCATGGTCATTTATTGATTAGAATTATTTCAGCTTACGACACGGTGTCAGAATCACTTGCCTTGAAAGTGCATATTCTCCGTTATTCTTAATAAAAGCTCAATAAACGTGCTACTGACAGAATGAACAGTTTAATCATTGTTGCATTATTTTTCACTTGTTTGCTTGTTTGCTTGTGTCTTTCCCGGTCTTACATTACAATTATTCTTTCCTACTGTGCTGTTTATTACCAGAAGACTTATTTACTCGTTCTATATACTCTTTTCCCCCCAAGTACATTATTGAACGCACTATGCACCATATATTATGAAAGACTAATAAATAATATGTTGGGGGAAAAAATTTTGTTTAAGTGAGAATAAATTCATCACCCTGCAATTAAAGTGCACCAACTTGGGTATTTTCCTCCCATCTCCATTTCCTTTCTCTTGTGATGCGTGGTGAAGGTGCAAGTCTGCGTGCCTCCATTCTGCTGCTAATGTACTGGCAAAGGCAGACTCCATTAGGCCCTGCATGCACCAAACACATTTATGGCCCTTCCTCATTTCCTCCTTTTCATTGGGCCATGATACATCAGGCCTGCTCACATTGGCCTGAATCTGAACTTCTGGTTTGCAATTTGAGAGCAAGGCACCACCTAGTGACCAGCCAGAGAATGGCATATGGGTCATTTAAAGAAGATGATTACCCTGTATGGTGGTGGGTCTGATTCACTGAGTTAAAAAGAAGTTTTAAAACACAAAAAAACCCAGAATGAGGAGCTCTGATATACTAAGTTTTTGTTTGGTATTTCCAATACGATGGTGTTTGTCACATTCCTAGTACACCCTCTTTGCGTAATGCAAACAATTTTCAATAAGATTTGTCCTACAGCTAATTCCTGTGTGCGTATGTGAAAAGTTATGTGCATGTGTGTGTAATACTGTGTGCATAAAAGTTCTGCATGCATGCTGGCACAGGTCAGTGTGGTTTGCATGTGCAGGCAGCGGCAGACGAGGACTTTGAAAGATTGTACGAGCTGGCGCAATTGCAGGGTGTTGCATCCCACTGTCACTGGGTTCATCTGTCACGAAGTTGGCTGTCCCTGCAAGGCAGCACGCTCTCTCCGCCTTTTGATAGCACACAGACCTCACACTCCACACCTAGTCTTGCATCATCGCTTCACAGCACTTGCACATTCATTTGTGTGTGTGTGTGTGTGTGTGTGTGTGTGTGTGTTTTTCTACGGTAT
>JAOVVB010000052.1:17684275-17691775 GCA_028570985.1 Heterobranchus longifilis
ATTGTTTAAACCCTTTACAATGAAGATCTGTAAAGTTATTTGGATTTTTACAACATTATTGTTGAAATACACAGTCCCGAAAAAGGGGCGTTTCTTTTTTTGCAGAGTATATATATATACTACCGTTCAAAAGTATATATATATATATATATATATAATTTTATTATTATTATTTTTTTAAATAATCATCAATCTATGCTGCAGCACAGATATGTGCCGCTTAAGATTCGTGTTTGTTTTATTTTCGTTTTATCATTTGTAAGCTTCCTGCTCTAGCTAGAATCTTTATTTGTTCTCTCTACTGTACCTATTTAAATTATGTATAAATGTAAGAGGAGAGCAGGACATCATTTAGTGGACATGAAATAAAATCTTTAAATTTAACTTTTTTGCTTCAGGGAAAGCATATTTTAAAATGCTAGGATTTCACTTGTGGTTGAGATGCATGCAACAAGGAAACCCAGCAAACATTTGGACGTTTAATGACCATTGAAATGACGTCCCTCCGACCCGTCCCGTCCCGTCCTGCCCTGTCCCGTCATGGTTGAAAAATAGTTCCAAAATAAAAGTTGAACGGATGTGAGGGTATAGTATATTGAACAACACTTGGCTAAAAGTAACAGCTATACATGCAAGCCCAGACAACTGTAGACATGTACAAACATACAGTATGTGAATGCATTTTTTGGGAAATGTTCCGTGTCACATTTTTACCAGTTAATGGCTTCGTATCGTGACTAGTTTTAGCCAGGGACACTAGGGTTACTGTCGGACCAGTGTTTGCTGGGAATGCATCTCAATTCAGGAGAGTCAGTAGTAATATTAGTACTCTATTTATAGTACAAAATGTGAAAATGTGACTGAATGAATCGTTTCCCCAGACAGCCACATACTGTACAGATAGTATTGTACAGTATATGCTGTGTTTTGGAGGGTGGGGGATGAGGAGGGTGTTACATGCGAACACAACTTCCAATGAAACCTACCCTCAGATAAGCCTCTAGAAGACAAACATCGCAACAGACTCCAGAACTGACAAAGACGACAGAATTCAAGACTCTTAAAAGTCAGCGGCGTCTTTGTTCTTCAGTTCGGATCATCCACGCCAGCTATTGATATTTACACGGGGAAGCCGATAGTGAAATTTCGCTGATGTTTCCAGTCATGGTCCTCGTCAGAGGCCTAGCTAAAGTCTTCAGAAATGCACTCCTGTATCGTGTCATGTAAATGTTTGTCTGTTGGAATGCACTGCTGTGCATCACCGCATTGCCTGTGCTTTTCCATTTTCACCGGTTGCGAAAGGTCATCTGAAGCGTGCTGTTTCTCACTGATGCTTCATCTGGCTAATTACCTTGCTCATGGAAAGTGTTTGTGTATACAACTTAATCACACACACATACACACACAGAGTGCAGCCAAGTTCTACTCTCGAATAGAAAGATTTAATTTACTGTTTTAATGGCTGTCAAACACTTACGCTTACAGATAAATACAATGTGAAAACTAGATTACAACTCAATGGGTAGTTTTTTTTTTCTTTTTCCTGCTTATATTTTTTCTAAATTAAACAGCAGCTTAACTGTTCGTTTTGTCCGTTGCTAAATTGCTATTTCAGAGCATTCATGTGTGTGTGTGTGATTTCTTTCCATGAAGAGAAGCTTGAAATATTTCAAACTTGGTTACTTAAGCATGCATGTTCAAGTCCATCAAGAAATCTGCGCCTAACAAGTGAACTGATTGACAGCAGGGATTTTTGTACTTTGATTATTTAAGCTCAAGGCTTGTTACAGTCACCTTACCAGAACGACACAGAGTGGAGTAATCGGCTTGGAGTTGAGGTCATTCTGGAAGGGTTGGAGGCAGATAGACAGACGAAGTGAGCCTATAATGATAGGAATAATCTGGGAATGTTCTTGGTGCCACTTGTCATTACGATCACACTGCTGCTGCTTCCTAAAGCCATTCCACTCTGCTTATTCAAGTACATTAGAAGTGAAGGCAGATTACTTCATCAGTTAGAGATGGAGTCTGACGGCTCGGTGACTCACAGACAGTGGACATACATGAGTCACGCACTTACAGCACTTTATAGTGTAATATTTATAATTGCCATACAAAGTGGATAAATATCAGCTTAAATAAAGGTCGGTTCAAAAGGCTAACAGTCATGATGAGGCTGTCCAAATTTACTGAGTAACTCCCTCCTTGAGTTCCTATTGCAAACAAGCCGAAACTAAAGCAAAGCAAGTAAACATTAGAATATCAGGTCGCTCCACAACCTTTCAGCCATGTTAGTAGTTAAGAAGAATGATGTCTTTATATTATATCTATCAATATGCATTATTGTACAAGCGATGCTCCAGTCAAACCGGGACTTACTGTATGAAGACATTTCTTGTGCCTTCTTGTGTGAAGGTGTAAAACTGATTGACGTTTACAGAAGACTTCAAGCACGGTATGGCGATGAGACCCTTAGTCGCAGTAAACAGTGCAGACATTTGAAAGAAAGCTGTGAGTCTGTGAATTACAATCCCACGACCCACTGCAGTCGTTCCCGTGAACGTTCAGCGAGTGGAACTCTTGATCCTTCAAACTCGACAGATAACTTGTCACCAACCCCCAGATTTTTCCACATGTTTGGGCCATTTAGGAATCTCTTGGGAGGCCAGTGTTTCAGATGTGAAGCAGGCAGCCTGACCATGGCTCCAGCATACTGGGAAAATCTGCTACTTTGATGGTATCCAAGCCATGGCAGTAAAGCGCTGGAATAACTGCATTAGTGTAGCAGGCGATTATATAGAGAAATAAAGGTAGTTTTTACACTTATAATTGTGTTCTGTTATTCTGCAAAAGTCCCGCATTCTGCATGCTTGTTTCTATAGTAACAGTTCATACAGTACATGAGAAAGTGCATAATAATATAATCGAAGACAATAATAAACATTTTTATGTGCTGACCAACAACGAAAAATGTATCATTGTCCATGGGGTGATGTTTGATGTTTTAAGGCGATATTTCTGAAAGTACTCTCAAGTGTCATTGCAAAGTTTCCCAGTTCGAATTGAATACCTGTCATATTTCCATCTCCAATATATACAATTAGGTAAACAATGAATTACTTGCCTTCGTTTTTTTGGTTTACAGTCAACTGTAATACAGTGATCTCAGTGTCAGTGTGGGGTTCCTTCAAGGTGTCAGATTTCATCTCAAAGGTGGAAAGGCTGTCCCCGTATATGCAAAAGTAAATGTGTGTTTTGTGATATGGTTCAGATTCACCAAAACCCTGACTAGGATAAAGCAAATGAATGGATGCATGAAAGCAGAAAACGTTCTTTTAGTTCTACTAAATTTTTATCATAGGCCATGTTCTACAAAAGCCTGAATGTTTCATGCAGGTGTTTAGATTTGTCCAAGCCTCTGCAGGTGTGCTCTGTCAAATCCTGCTCTGACTCAGACTGACTCTGAGCTCAAGGCAGACTGTGGGCTTCCTGTGATAAGACATTTTTGTACAAAACACAAGAGATCTTTTGTACAAATTTGACTCTTATACTTTTTTTTTTTATATCTGTTAATTATTCCGCTCTAAATAATAGCCTTAGAGAGTAATAGATCTTATAAACAGTAATCAGTTTTACCTAACAGCTGTGTGTGGTGAAAAATGTTAATTGTTTTATCTAACGTAAAGCAATTTGTACAATTAAACCAATTAGACTGATTTTTCCACGTAAGCCTGAAAAGCAATTAAGAAATTTATCTAAGACTAAAAGGAAGCTTAGAAACATGTGGAAATGCATGAATGGAAATTCATGCGAAAGATTCCAGGGAGGTCCCCTGTGTTTTGCTTGTGATGGGTATGCTGCGTTAAAGGTTGTCACACAAACCTGAGGAGAAGTACACCCACTATAAACTTTCCGGGAGCTTTTTAAACACTGCCTGTGCCAGCCCGGAGAGCTAGAGCCGAACCAGGGAGCTTGAGCAAAAATGTCACGCACATACGCGCGCTCGCTCACATGCTGCTTGCCAGCCACACTAGAGATTATATGGTTTCTTTGTATTTATATTACCTTATGTATTTAGATTACACAGCTTCTCTTTATTTTCCAAGTTAAACACATGCAGCATTATTCATGGCGATGAACAGGGACCTGTAGAGTAACAGGATGATTTGTGGATACTCAAAGGCAGCCCGTGACGAAGGCTGTGCCACCCGAGGTTAAAACAGGACAAAGCACCAGAGGATCAGGGCACTTCAGTGTGACATCTGCATTCCTTACAGGACCAAGAGAAACAAAACGGATCATGCTGTATTGCCGCTACACAGTCTTCTGTGCATGTGTAGGGCACATGAAGTTCCGAAATGTGTCCCTAAAGAGTTAATGTAGCTGAAATCTGCAGAGATGAATGTTAAAGGGGTCAATACATCGTGTGCTGCAGAAGGTTGCAGAGGCCATGGTCAGAAGGACTAACTCATGTAGATCTCACCACACAGCGAGAAGAACAGAACTCACCTCCCAGTGTTATAAAAAATTTTAAAAAAAACATAACAGATTGGACAGGCTCAAACTGAGGACAAACATACCAGGGTTGATGTGCTTGCTGGCATGGCCTTTAGAACCTTGTTGAACTGAGTGCTCAGACTAATTGACACTCAGCGCTTGCATTATTCCTGCTACTTATGTAGGATCGTTAAATAAATGTGTAGGTTCGCAGCTCTCACAGCCATGTGTTCTGTTTAGATGGAATTGATTTCACTGATAAAGAGTACCAAACGCTTTATAAACCAAAGTGGAAGTCCTGGTAGTAACTTTACTCTCACAGACTTCCTGGCTCACTTAAGTTAGCTAATACGCAGTTTGTCCATCAACTCAGGATTCTTTTAAATGCCTGGACCCTACATCCTACTGTAAATCCCTTTCATTTAGAGCAATTTTTCATGATGCAAGCAGTATTGTAACCAATGTCTCGGTGAGGTCTATATTACAGAAACTCACTCACTCATCGTCTATACCGCTTTATCCAGGGGGGGCCCTGTAGCCTATCCCGGGAGACTTGGGACACGAGGTGAGGTACACTCTGTGCGGGGTACCAATCCATTGCAGGGCGCACACATACACACACACTCATTCACACACTACAGGCGGTTTTGGGAACGCTAATTAACATAATCTGCATGACTTGAGACTGTGGGAGGGAACCGGAGGAAACCCACGAAGCACAGGGAGAAAGTGCAAATTTCATGAACACAGTTTGGAGGCGGGAATCGAACCTGGACCCTGGAGGTACAAGACGACAATTTTGAAAATTATATAACAGAAACCTAACGGTTAATATATGACAGTCCTAAACAAGCACTCTCATTCAATCTCTATGCTGCTTTTCCTGTTGTGTTGGAGGGGCGCCCGGAGTCTATCCCAAGGGACTCGGGGTACACCCTGGACAAAGTGCACATTTATTACTAATTATTAATCCTTGTGTTGTTATTCTTACATTCTCCCATAAAATGAAAATGCCCAGCCTCCAGTTTTGACATTATAATTGTGTATAGGGTTAAATAGCAGGACATTACGGGCATTGCTTGCTCAGTGGTGGTCTTCTCACTTGTCTTGCTCTGATTTCCAGTCACTTAAAGCAGGGCATTCTAAGTCCCATGCCAAGCTCGGATAAGACGTCATGAAGGCCCACTGTAGCATCCCCTTAATGGGAGCAGCCAAAAGAACAACAAATAGCAGAAAATTGAGGAAATAATGCACCCAAACATTCACATATTATTTCAAACAGGCAAATTCCATGCACACAGAGGGAATCAAACCCAGACCCTAGAGGTGCAAGGCGACAGTGCTAACCACCAAGTCATTGTGCTGCCTTAGTCTAATCAATCTAATAAATAACTGAACTACTGTAATACACAACTTTTATTAAGCAAACTTATGCAAATCCTGAATTCTTTTGCAACAAAACAGTGATAAATCACAGTAATTTACAAGGAAGTGTCAAACATATTTTTTTTATTGCCCATGTTTTAACTTAAACAGATAAGAGACAGCTTATTTCCAGAAGGTGGCTACACTATGTACAGAATACATTACTGTGTAAAATCTTGAGTCACCCCTTGCTTCTTCATGTTTTGCTTCCAAAGAGCCAGACTTTCATGTATTTCTAATTCAGTCTTAAAGGAACAGTTCAGCAGGCTTCCTGAATGACTCTTTTGCTCTTATTTCCAGTCCAGTCCCTGTAACTGACCAGTTTCAGTGGAATGTTTTTTTTTTGTTTGTTTTTTTGGTGCTTGTTAAGTCACACAATGACTTATGAATCATTCAAGCATAAAAAAAATCTAACTTAAGGCATGAGTCAGTGAGAAACAGGTGCAGATGATGACAGATGATCAGGCTGGTGATTAGTTTACTGGTGATGCTGAATGCTGAGTGGTTGGAACAGACGAGAAGGGAAATGAGGTCGCTGCTGAGGTTGTCACATAAACAAGCAGTTTTTTCTAGCAGTCCTTTAGGCACTTTGCAGCCTGTAAAATATTTGTTCCCATTATCTCTTTCATTTAATCTACACAACTTCATTTTGTTCAATTTAATACGGGGAGGGGGGAGGGGGGTGTCAAAATTTTGCACAGTTTGTACCTTAAAATATCATCATCATCTAGCAGTATTACACAGTATGGTCCTGTTATGACTCTAATAAATCATGCAGCTGTTTCATAATGTATCTTCATCGTAGCTTAGAGGTTAGAAGGTATTGTGTTTGAATCCCAGGACAGCGAGAACCTTAAGAGCAAATTCAGTGCCTGACATTAATCTGGACAAAAAGTAATAAGCAAACAATAACGCAAGATGAGCAGGCGAAATGATTAGACTGTATCGAAAGACAGATATTACACCACAGCGCCTTTGAATTCTCAAATCTGAAAAGTCAGAAAAAGTGTTGATTAACTTTCTGGTATTTTTCAAACGTATAATTAACATTTGTATAAGGAGTCTTCAGTGTCAGCAATTATACACTAATAAAGCATAGAATCTAGAAGAGCCTACATTATAATAGTATAATAGTCTTCATCTTTTTTTTATTTTTTATCCAGAATGCAATGCAGCTGTACAATGAAGTTCAGACTCAGTTCGATAAGTCGGTCGAGCTCCAAGCCGACAGTGATGGTGTTGCTGACGGTATCAGCTGAGGAAGCTGATCGTCAGGAGCAGAAGGTAGAGATGCAAAGGAGAGAACCCAGGACAGAGTAAACCACTTTAGCTCTGCTGCATCAATCTCTCTGAAGCCACTAGTAAATATGTAGCTAATGTAGGAAAGCGCTACGCAAGAAGTGACCAACATGTCGATGAAAGAATTTTAAAGTAAAAAAATATTGACTCTGAATTTTATTACTAATTATTTCTTGCATGCTGGTGAAGATCAGTCAGAGTCCAGTATGTTTCTGCAAATGTACAAGATATTTGATTAAAGTAAACATGTTTTTGTCAGATTTAAACACAGCATGTCTT
>JAOVVB010000052.1:17699667-17714902 GCA_028570985.1 Heterobranchus longifilis
AAACATTTTGTGTGACAAACATGCAAAAGAATAAGAAATCAGGAAGGGGGCAAATAGTTTTTCACACCACTGTATCACTTTTTAACATATCACAGCATTTATGTGATGAATAGCAGTGATATTAAAAAGGACAGCTAAAACTCGATACTTCTAAATAGTTTGGTAACTAAACTGTTTGAGGCTCATGTTATAAGAACAAAGTAGCATGGTGGCGTAATGGTTGGCACTGTGGCCTTGCACCTTCTCCCCTTGCTTGGTGGGTTTCATCCAGATACTTGAGGTTTCCTCCTACAGTCCAAAGGCATACAGATTACACTAACTGGCATTTCCGAAATCCCCTTAGTATGGGAGTGTGTGCGCTTGTGTTCCCTCTGATGGATTCGCACCCTGTCCAGGGTGTATCCCACCTCATGCCCAAAGTACACTGAGATAGGCTTCCTGCAACCCTGAAAAGAACAAGCAGTATAGAGAACTAGTGAGTCAGTAATAAGAGCGATGCAGGGCAACCTATTGCACACACATAATACTGATAATGCATGAAACTGATGTAATACTGTACCATATTCAATCTCTGTCCTCTGTTCTTCTAATTGATTTGATAACACATGCTAATCTTGGCTATGTTTAATTTCTTCTCTCGATGCATTATAGCCTTAATGATAGGTTCAGAGGTAGTTCAGTGGTTAAGGCGTTGGACTACAGTTCAGAAGGTCCCAGGTTCAAATCCCATAACCACCAAGTTGTCCCTGTTGGGCCCTTAATCCTCAATTGCTCAGATGTATAAAGATGTAAGTCACTCTGGATAAGAGGGTTTGCCAAATGCCTGAAAAAAAATTTAATGATCTACCTTGTTTGTTATATTGGGTGTATTTTTCTGATGACCAAACAAAAAAAAAACCTACACAACAATAAAATCTTAAATTAATATCTTTTTAACTTTGCAAGACAGTCCTGCTAGCCCATTTACACCAACAACCCATGATTACATCACAAATATAATACCTACAGTATGTACTGGCCCTGGCACTGAGCATTCAAACTTGATGTCTTTTTAATGATTTTGGACTGATGGGTTTATACGCCTGTTCTTTGGCATCACTTTTAGGCTACATCTGGCAAGCTGAGAGAAACTCACTGATTCTCTTTTCAGCTAATATCCTTAATCTTTCTTGGCATCTCTGCTCATACAAGTGTCATGTTTTTACTCTTGGGAATTTAAGCTATTTTTCTGTTAAACATAAGCACAAGGAGACTTGTTATTTCTTTCTTTCTCTCTATCTTTCTTTCTTTCTTTCTCTCTCTCTTTCGATCCACCCAAGAGTTGATTAAGTGCCCAAGTTCAGTAACTCTTTCTAAAGGATGTGGGTGCTGATTATTAAATAGTGTTAAATATTTTCATCCTGCACAAGTACTGCAGCTGTGTTTCTAAATGTGCGCTGGCTAAAGAATACTATAATGTGCATATGACGTCAATCACAGAAGAAAACTCGAATGCTTAGCAATCTGTGATACTTACAGTCGGGACAGTTGACTTGGAAAAGATATTATGGAAGGTTTGACTTGGTGTCATGTACAGTAGATTCACATAATATTAACCCAAAGCTAAGAATGCATCTATTATGCAATAAGGACTTATATATTTAAAATAAATAAATAAATAAATAAATAAAAAATAAAGCATAAAAATGTTTTCTGTATTGCCTGCTACAATTATATAAATGGTAGTGCTGTACTGTAAAGGTAAATGCTTGCGCTGATGACTGATTATTTCATGAGCAAACCTTATGGTTTGGTGTGGTCGGGGTTTAGAATGTCATGAAATAAAGCTTACTTTATGCTTTTTCTGTCTACACCCAAACTTTAAAAGTGGTATTAAACAAAGACTGTAAATCCTGAATCAAACAGTAATCAAAAGTTATTAAACAAATTCATGCACATGAACTTCCCACTTGCTTTTCTGCGTGTGTTTGGTCGTTTAACCGACCACCGTATTAGACATTAGTTTACATAGCTAATCTTCTACAAGTCACAGCTTTAATCTGTCTGCATTCATCACTCATAAATAAACTGTCATTCATACAGTCATAAATAAAGTAAAAGTCACAACAAGTCTCATGTAAACAGAACCACTGTAACGGCATTTCTGCACTCGGCCTGGGGTTCAGTATGCATGTGGTTCGTCAGGTTAGAACTTCAACAGGTGGCGCGGTATGTGAAACAGTGAGATCTTGCCTATAATAGTGCCAGTATTGTCAATGCTGAAAAAAGGAGCATCTGTAGCATGGATGTAATTGTAGTAAAGCAAATGTCTGATTCGATGATTGGGCTCTCATTTTGTTCCACTCACAGTATACTGTATGATGATTATAAATATGGATGTAAATGATTAGCTTAGCCATGCAGGGAACGTATACAGTAGTTACAAATAACAAAACAAAACATAAGAAGCTTCCCCCCCTGAAGAGAGCATTTTAGATAATAACATGCTATTTTACTGGTCTTTAACTAAATGACCTTTGAATCTGGAGCCTACAACCTTGTCTTGTCTGTCACTTGACAGTTGACTGCTGTAGTCCTCTCAGCTTAGCCCCAGCTTAGCAAACACTTGTGTTATATTTTCCATTAGAAAAACCTGGGGTCACCGGTATGTCTGCCTCTGCTAGCCAAAACCAGATGGGGTTTTCCTATAAACAAGTGTACAGGGAATATTTATACAGTCTATGGCACCTGACGCCATAACACTCATGACATTCTGTTTAGTAGCCAATGTTGCCATAAGTCACTTTAGAGAATTAAGTAAATATTTTCAATATAGCCATGCTATTGTTTATTATAGAATGGCAAAAGCTTTAAATCGTGCCAAATCCTATTTTTAAAAAAAATGTCATTTAATAACAGCTTGTCCGGTGATGTGCGCTGTTTTTTAGTGCCGGCACCTTTTAGTCGTGCGGGGGTCTGATGCATGAAGTTTGGAACTTATCACACAAACCATCACAGCCGTGCTTTAACTTTTCACCCCTACTGCTCATAAAACCTCTGATTAGTGCATTTGCACCTCATTTGTTAAAGACGTCACCCGCGAAATTTTACGTTTACATTCCGTCTGATTATCACCTGTCATCTAGCTCCGTCCAATCTGTTCCTTTGTTTCAGGGGACATTTGTTCTTTAAGTACAAAATGTGCTACTTCAAACTGTGCTTGTTTGAACTAAAGGTGAAGTGTTCTTTACGTTTTAGACGTTTTTGGGTTTTTTTTTTTTTTTTCATTTACTATAAGCATTTGAAATGTTGTTGATAAGTGGCAGCTCAGGATTGTTATATAATAATTGGTGAAATGTTTCTGGTGTTAATTCCTTGTTAAAGTCATCCTGGAAGTCCTGAAATAATCCCAACATAAATAAGGAAAGCAATGAAAACCTCCCATAAATTTGGCCATGGCTCAACTCGATTGGTGGTCAGCAAGAGGGGGAAAAAATGTGCAAAGTGAGAGAAGGAGAAGATGATTAAAACTGACAGAAGGAAAGAAAACACGGCTCACAAGGCTGCCCCAAAATAATTTATCAATGAAAGCGGCCTCCTGCTGACAACGGCTGTTTGGAGCAGCTTTGTTGTAAACCTAATTACTTTTTACTATTCTTTTCTGGAGTAGACCACCCTGGAAAGTTGAAGCGTGATTAAATCAGTTGCCCTTTTTTATAATACTGCCTCGCGCACCCCACAAGTCAGATGTTAAGATCTGCGCTCTCTCGAAGGCCGGTATGCAGAATTTACAGTGATGACATTATGGATACTGTAATAAGCTTCACCAATACTCATGAATTCCACTGAGCCATTCCGTCCTAACTCTCAAATTATGAGCATGAGCGCACATCACATAGTCGAAGATGTTATCTCAGACTTTGAAGATGCTTCTCTAGCTGCACTAATCTGAATGGCATCGTTTCTTAGCCGTAGATTGTCCTACATATTCTGTGCTTTGGCATACATCTGGCACGCTTAATCATCAAATCCTGGCTCCTAACTTGTCACCAGAATATAAATTGCCAGGATTCCATCTGAGAAAGGCTTTTTAAAGTCCTGCCCATCAGTTAAGACATCATTAAAGACTTGCTCCAGAAACAAAAAGACGAGGTTCGTCATGCGATCTGAATCTGTTTGTCTCTATAGAGGCGGTTGCTTTCTGTGGTAAGGAATTAGTTTTCTGCATTATTACTGCATGTTTTATTTATTAACGATCTATGATCTATAGGTTATTCAGTAGTGGTACAGTGAGTTCATCAGCAACTTCAATTAGGAATAGTTACCATTTTGAGACTTTTAACTTATAGCATTCTATTTGTATATATATTTTCCTTTTTTGGTTGACAAATGTGATTGTTTTTACACCAAAGCATTTGTCATGACCATAAAGAGGTTCTTACGAATTCGTACAGAGCACACTACTGTCAGGTAGGACATAGTAGGATTAATGATATATTATATTCATTGTTGTTATACATTTTAAAGTGTACTAATAAGAAACAAAGTATGGACTGTACTTTACTTGTAAAACAGTACTGGAAGGTGTTAGGCTGTTGCTTTGTATGCTTTTATTTATATTATGCTTTTATTTATATTACATACTCTAACACTAATACTTCCATCATTCATCAGATATGTTTACTATAATAACAAGATTGCTTAGTATCCCAAATGTGCCATAAATTCCAACCAACGTTTTGTTAACATGAATATTTTTACAATCCATGAGATTTTTAGGGGTTAATTAATGTTTTTTAGTCATGTACAGTAAATGGCTTCCAAAACATAGCTTATTAAAGAAAACAGAGATGTGTGTTTGTAGTGCCTCGTGCGGTTAGTGTCTATAGATGATGTACTATACATGCAGAGGTCTTGGCTTGTGTTAGAAAGAGCGAAGGCCTCGTTTTTCACTGGGACACATTGAGGGGGCTCTCAAAGCTACTGGATCCTGAGCATGTGTGTGTGTGTGTGTGTGTGTGTGTGTGTGTGTGTGTGTGTGTGTGTGTGTGTGTGTGTGTGTGCATATTGCTGTCCAGAAGAGCAGGCTTTAGTAAGGTCTGTACTTTGTAAATTCTGTAAATTAATAAGTTGGCTGGTGAACTAGTAGGGAGATACGTTTGTGGACTTTAAGTGAGCTTATACTTCATAAATAAACAGAACCACTCTAGTTGCTGCTGAATGTCTTCCGGCTTAAGTGGATTTTAATAAAAATCAACAGACAGCTCCCCCATATCTGAGCCATGTTCACCAATGTGGTTGGAAATGAAATGGAGGTCAACGTACGGTGTAAAGACCAAGAACTGGCCCTAATCTGACATCGACTGAATGTTTATTCAGTGGAAATATATTACGCTTGGTTTACTGTCATGCTGTCATCAAGCAAATGTAAAATGACACACTGCTGCCGTTACAACTATGCTAAACATGGCTGGTGTATCCTGACAAGTGTGTTTTGGCAGGAGGACAAACTGTGGGTGATCTGAAGGGAAGAGGAGCACGACTGAGGCAATGAATGCGGCGAAGAGCAGTGAGCAGAGGCTCGGACAGAGCCGTACCGGCACTGAGACGGACTCCAGGAACATGGGAAACCCCAGTACCAATACCGAGAGCGGCTCAAGGAACGGTGCCAATTGCAACACCAGTGTGGAACAGGGCTCCAGGAACATTCGCAGTTCCAACAACAGCACCAGTCAGAGCTCTAGGATCATGAGCAAATCAAACAGCAGTGCTCAAAGGGGTTCCAGGTACATGAGCAACTGTAACACTAATGCTGTGAAAGGATCGAGGAACACAGTAAACCAGAACTCTAGTGCTGAGCAAGGGTCCAAAACCATGGTGAATCCCAACATCAGTCCTGATAAGGGCTTGAGAAGCATCAGTAACGGCAACAGACAGGCCTCATCGAAAGCATCGGCACAACCACAAAACAACAACGGTGAGTAAACGGTGCTGGTACTCGCTAACACAGAGCTGTTAAAATCCAGGCCTAAAGGGCCAAGGTCCAGCATAGTTTTGGGATTTAACTAATCTGTTAATGGCCAGGTTCAGTGGGTGTGTTTAAGTGTCTGGGAATTGTGCTGGACACTGGCCCTCCAGGCCTGGATTGAACAGCTTGGAACTAGCAAATGAGAAATCTTAATAAGAAATAAGAAAAATGAATATGTTTAAAGTTTATTAACATGTCACTGTGTTCATCATGGAAAAAAGTTCAATTTAAACATTTTTGCATTTTCTCTGAAAGTGCTTCTACCAACAGCTGATTATTCAGAAATTAGGGTACCAAACAATGCTTTTTCATAGTTTTGGGGGTAGTACTGTCAGGGGTATGTTGTAACTGAGAATTTGTTTGTGTTGCAGCTTTAAGCTTTTTAGCCTTAAGATACAATACATTAAAACTAGATTAATGGTCCTTATGATTAAATTATGGACCTTTATGTATTTGAAAGGTATAATGATGTACAGTATGTACAAGCCTGGCAAGAAGGAAAAGTTCTATTTGATTGCTTTATCTTTAAGTGTGTATGTATTAAATATATTAATGTACATGATGAATCGGATGTGCTTTGTTTTACTGTAGCTGTAGTTTATATCAGCTATATAAATAACAAGTTACATAAGGTTCTAAACAACAATTCCGATTGCGTTACTTGGATGTAGCCTACTGTATAAATCCATCATATAAGTGCAGAGTTTTCCAACCAAGCAGTTGCACACTAAACTAATTCCACAATCAGTGTTTGCTAAAGTTCTTCTTCTGGAATTATAAGTCTAACTACGTGTATGGAACAAATCTTTTCTTCTCAGTTCACTGTGTGCAGGCCTGTCTTTAGGGATTGGATTTAGAGAAGAGTTTTGGAGCGAGGTTTAGATGAATGGCTTTGAATAGAAAGAAGGGATTGGAAGTCTGTTTAGGTGGATGTCACTTAGAGTCATTTAGAATTGCTTTAGCACAGTTTACTTCAGAATCCTAGTAGCTTATTAATTTTGCACTTACAAAGTTGTGCAAGTGTGAATATAGAAAACTTCACAGGCACAGTGACAATAGTGTTGCTAGGAGACATGACTGTGAAGTCTTCTTTGTATCAGTTAATTAAAACTCAGTGTTGAATGTTATTTTTAAGCATGCTGAACTCAACATATTTTTCATTTTTTCAACATACATACCAGGTTAATAGATAAGCATGCAACATGTTGCTTGCCAAGTTATTCTCAAGGCCATATATATATACATATATATAAGTTTGAACATTTTATTAGAACCATCTGATGGGTAATCTTCGCTTAAGTCTGGGCTGCTTCTTGACTTTAGAGGCTAATCACACCCACCTAAATGCCACTCAAATCACAAGGTTTTTAGAGGTTGAAAGTATTTCTGGAATCCAGCGATGCGAACTGTATTTTTAGAATGATGGATCTTTCAGCTCTCAACCTAACGGTGAGAGAAATACAGCGTTTCCCACTTCAGTTTAAGAGCCGCCTCAGTTTTCCATGATGTCATGTGTGGTGCTTGGGTGAAAGGAACTAAGGAGAAGAATGAACACAAACTTCAATGTTCTTTTCATTCAAGGTTTTTTTTTTTTTTTTTGTATTATTTTTATCTCTGCAAATGAGCCTAATAGCTAAAGACCATGTAGTTTTGTGTGGTTGCCAAAACTCTAAAGCCTTAACGTAAATTGAAGATAAGGCCCCTTACTGTCACAGTCTCGCTGGTTAATGTTATGTAAACTGTCTGGTAATTGAAGGAACTTCTTTTCTTGTAATGTGGAGGAAAGTGACTTAGCCCTCGTCGTGCAGGCCAAAAAACACATGGTCACTCCGGAATACTAGTTTATGGTGGAAAGAAGAGAATATGTAGTAGGATTGGACATTTAATTAAAAATGTATCGAAACTGACATTCAGAACCTCTAGTCGAAATAATCTTGCTATGCCAATTATTTCTTCGTCTTTTTTTGTTCCTATTAATACTTTTGCCCCTGTGTGTGTTTATGTACTGTCCCCCTAAAAACATACTACTGCGCATATAGTTAAATGGAAGCAACATGGATTTCATTAGAAAAAAATATCCCAGAGCATATTTACAGTACAAACCTATGCCCAGTGCTCAGCTCTAGTATGTAGGTACTGTATAAGACATTTTAACTAACTGGTTAATCTAAAGAATATCTGCCTTTATAACTGTTTTGGTAGCTTTTCCATAAAGGCAGTAAGTATAGTATAGTAAATATCTTACTTACTCATCAAAACAAGGACAGCATTTTTTATTTGACGGTCTTCACTTGCTGCATCTGTTTAACTTGTTTACATATTAACCTGAAGATACTGTACTAGTCCTTAGCTTTTGGTCTCGGGTCAGGGACTCATGGCTATACTTATAAGCCCGTGATATGACCATCTGTGAAGAAAAAAAATGTAACTACAACTTGTCATGCTACTGAGAAACCACAAAGCTCACTGTTCCTGAACATGTTCCTGTCTTCAAAATATACAGGAAACCTGTTCAACTCTGACTGCTAGAAAGGGCTCACACTGGAGACTCCTTCCAAAAATTCTAACTGAATGTCTTCACCATATCGACAATTAGACACAATTTTAATTTGCCGTCGTCAAAAATCCACCATACAGGTTTGTTTTAATCAACAGATTGACCATTCAGAATCGAGAATTAACCAGCAGTGTTGTATAACCCGATCTCGACAGGGTTTTCCTGTGGCAGTATATACATACTACAATCTACCGAATCAAAGTAAATTATTGTTTGTTGTGCTGTACCAGTTATACACTACTGTAAATGCGGTGTGAAATGTGTTGGTGGCCTGATGTGTTTAAATAGTCCACATGATGGCATCATTCACACAACAGAGGCCTCGAATGCTTTCATTCATTCATGCCTGTGTTAGTATGACATTTGAGCAGACCACAGAAGGACAGCTCTGGGTTTTTCTGCGACTTAGGCACCTGCCGTTGACATGTTTTCGACTTACTTTAATCTCATACATCTGAAGTACCTTTCATCTGATTTAAATTCTGTTTAGATTCTGATCCTATTCGTTGCACAGCAAGCATGTGTTTCAGATCAGAACTAAGTGCCCTTGTCTTCAGATGTGTTACAGTTTTTCAAAATGAATTTCTGTCCAGCAGAGCTCACAAACGTGGGATAATCTGGAGTGGGATAATATGTTATCTAGCCACTGTAAACCAAAGTAGAGAAAAGATTTTAGTTTTTTCACAGACTGCCGGCTTCATTTTTTCCATGTTTAATTTAACAATCAGGATGTTCAGTATAATGAGGGCACAATTGCTGCTCTGGATAAGAACGTCAAGCTTTAATAGATGCTTTTTATTTGATGTAGAAAGATTCCATCAACTACATTAAAAAAAGGAGAAATTGTGGACACGTGACCATCACATTTCACATTTGGGTCTTCCAAAACTATTGCCACAAATTTGGAAGGACACACATAGGATGCCTTGCATGCCTAGTAGCATTAAAAATTCCCATCACTAACACTAAAAGGACCAAACCTGTTCCAGCATGACAATGCTTCAGTGCACTAAGCAAGCAATATGAAGTCATGGCCTGCACAATGCCCTGACTTCAACCCCACTGATCACCTTGAACTGAAGCTTCAACTGCATGACATGCTTTCTTACCTGACATCAAAACCTTCCTTCTGAAATACTCTTGTAACACAAATCCCACTAGCCACATTAAAAATCTAGTGGAACACTTTTCTAGAGGAGTGGACGTTATTCTAATAGCAAAGGGGGTACCAAGTCTATATTAACCACTATGAGATGCTCAAGCATACAGTAGATGTAGTTGTGATAGCCAGGTATTCCCAAACTTTATCTACAGTATATAGTTAGTGTATATTTGTATAGTGTAGTTTTGGGTGTTGGAAGCATTGGTGCTTTGGAAAGCTGAATTTGTTCATTCAATTATGCAGCAATGTTCAACAATGAACATGCAGTCTATAAAGCTGGGCAGACCCCAAAAGATCTTGAATATTTATGTTTTAGCAGTGATAAGGCTTGCACATGGAACCAATATATTTAGTTTTTTTTTTCCCCCTTTGTTTTACAGCCATTTCATGCTAACGAAAATTGTTACCTGATCCTATCGTGAAAGTGAAAAAGTGCTAAAAGGAAGGCTCTGACAAAACAATTTTTGGCTCTTCCATTCAGTCCAACACCTGCCACAAGAACCCTTTACAGCCTGGCAAAGGCAGAATCTGCTCTGGGCTTCTTTCGTGTGAAGTTCATACAGGGTTTTAGGTGACTGTGGGTGAGAGATTGCACCCATGTGTTTAAAATTGTTCGGTGAGGCAGCGAGAAAAAAGGATCACTTGATCTCCCGGGGTTATGGAAAAACACAACTATATAAAGACTCTGAATGAAGCAAGTTGAAGTAAGCTTTCGAAATTGAATAGATAGTAGATACAGTGTCCTCTTCCCGATTTTTTCTTTCATATTGGTCACACTTAAATTATTGCGATTTATAATATTACACAAAAATAACCTAAGTAAATAGAAAATGCAGGTTTTAAATTATGATTTTAATTTATTAAGGAAAAAAAGCTGTCCAAACTTACCTTGCCCTATGTGAAAAAGTAATTGCCCTCTTGCTAAATCATAAATGAACTTTGATTTTTGAAAAGCCACACCCACATCAGTCTGGAAAGGGTTATAACATAATTTCTAGGGCCTTGGACTCCAGTGAATCATGGTGAGAGCCATCATCCACAAATGGAGAAAACTTCGAACAGTGGGTAACCCTCCCAGGAGTGGCCGGCCTACCAAAATTACTCCAAGAGCACAACGACAACTCATCCAGGAGCTCATAAAAGAACCCAGAACAACATCTAAAGAACTGCTGACCTCTCTTGCCTCAGTTAAGGTCAATGTTCATGATTCAACAATAAAAAAGAAAAAGCTCCAAGCCACTGCTGACCAAAAAGAACACAAAGGCTCATCTCATATTTGCATCTTGATTGTTCCCCAGATTTTGGGCAAATACTTTGTGAACGTTTTGGAAGGTGTGCGTCCTGTCACATGCCGTAAAATAACACAGCGGTTCATAAAAAGAACATCATACCAGCAGACAAACATGGTGGTGGTAGTGTGATGGTCTGGCACTGCTTTGCAGCTTCAGGGCCTGGATAAATTGCAATAATTGATGGAACAATGAATTCTTCTCTCTACCAGAATATCCTGAAGGAGTATGTCCGGTCATCAGTTTGTGACCTTAAGTTCCTCAAGTTCATCCAGCAAGTCCACCTCTGTGAATGACTCAAAGAATACAAAATTAAGGTATTGGAGTGACCTAGTCAAAGTCCGGATTTAAATCTGATTGAGATCCATAAACAGGCCACTCGTACTCGAAAACCCTCCAATGTGGTTGAATTATATACATAGAATTGTGGGACAAAATTCCTCCAGTTGTTGGGTGACACAACCAGTTATTAGGTTTATTACTTTTTTTTTACATACTGTAGGGCCAGGCAGGTTTGGACAGGTTTTTTTTTTTCCTTAATAAATAAAATCACAATTTAACTGCATTTTATATTTTCTCTGGTTATCTTTGTATAATGTTATAATTTGTTTGATAATCTGAATAATTTAAGATTGACATTTATGCAAAAAAATAAAATAAAATCAGGAAGGGGCAAACACTTTTTCACAGCACTGTAAAGTCATTGGTATACATTTTTAATGCACTGTTAGGAAGATAGGACTTTTTTACATTTGCATTTGAATCGGCAAATGACGTTGTTTACCCATGGGTGAAAAACTTAGTGTGGTTCTTTTGAACCTCATTTACGATAACATTTATAAACTTTTAGAGTTGATACCTGATATATGTGCAGGCTCTTACACTAAATCCAGTTTATGTTCCAAAACTGCCATGTTTACTCCAAAAAGTCTCGCATCATTTATCAGCTATAAAAAAAGAAAAAAGAAACGGTAGAGATACTTTGCCAAAGCACACTGCTGATATAATCAGCAGAACAAAAATCAAAACACAATCTTAGGTCCAGGGTTTTCTCATTAAGGAACAGGTGGAATGTGCAGTAATGTATTATGCTTGCTGTTGTTCTGCAGTTCCAGTTCATCCATGAAATTACTCACATGTACATCCAACATTTGATTCGAACTTTGAAGGGAACTGGTAATGAGGATTAGTTGATGGATCGTGTATTCAGGCTATTGGTACCTAACCCTCATGTCTGTAAATATAAATAGGTATTTATGGCCCAGAACATCGGGGAATGAAATGAGATGAAGAGGAAAAACAAACGCTAAATTTTAAAAGTGAGTGAAAAATATTGAAGGCCACATTTCTGCTGCCCCCTGAGAACATCGTAATTGGTCTCATATTGAGCTGTGTTATAGTAGAATGTTATTTAAAATTACAAAGTTATGAGCTCAAAAGCATAAACAAGACATCATTACTTTTGTTGCAGCACATATGGCATATGTTCAGTTGACCGAACGCTGATAGGTGATTTCGTGGTAAGCTCCGAAATATTCGTTTCCGTGGCCAAGGCGCTGTTCACCTATTAGGAATTTACAGTTGAAGTAGGTTCAGAGCTAATAGAAACAAAAGCCATTGTTTTTACACTAGTTTGTTACTATAAGCCTATATCTTCAACTCTAAATTCATTTAAAGTCTTAATTAACTTAAGCTTGAAATTAGGGCATACTGCTGAAATGTCTTAAATTGGACTTTACTCTATAATAAATTAATACAGAAGTAAATTTGTAAATGATCCTTAGGTTCACAATCTATATTTGTCTTAGAAACCAATTTCATATAACCGTAAGACAATGAACCCTATACTGTATATTTAATCATGCAATCTAGCGTGTTTTATATTTGGACAGGTAGTATATATTAGTATAAATCAAGGTAAATACAATGACACATTCTATATTCATTGTACATTTGGATGAGCACCAAGCTTACATCACCTCACATACTTCGAACTATCCCTGTACCACTATGACTCTAGCCATCTGAGCAACAATATTTACTTTATATTGGTGACATCCACACTGAGCTGTAAAGACATAGCCTATCCTAATTCATTCATCACTCACAACAGAAGATGATAAGGGGTGTCGACTATAAAATATCCTGCGAAGTCTCAGGAGTGAAAACATGAGCTCATTACATGCGGCGCTCTATTTATAGTGCTCTATTTAACGGCAGCATATTAAACAAAGCGTTTAAGAAAGCACTCGGCCACGGTGACCTGAAAACAGCCCACACAGTTGTTCTGAAACACAGAGTCATGTCATGGAGCAGAGTGTGGGTGCATGTGCACAAGGAGTAAAGTGCTCAAAGCTGCGGATTTCAGACCCGCAAAGATTAATGAGCGCTTTCTTTTTCCAGGTGTGTTATGTGGATACAAGAGATTTGGTCCTTGAATTTTACCAAGCGAGAAATCCTTCCCTTGGAAATGAAAACAGTAACACAATATATAGGCTTGATCTAGCACAGCTGAGAAAAAAAAGCAACTGATGAACAGTCCTGCTTCAATTTTTTAACCTTATACTGGAATTCAAGCATCCAGCTGCAGTGTTTAACTCATGTTTGTATATATATATATATAAATATACAGTCAGGTTCATACATTTTGGATCAAAGATAATGTTTTGGCATTTGGCCTCTTGAAACCACCCCGCTGAATTTGAAATGAAATTCTCAAGATGTAAGCGAAGCTCAAATTATTCAGCTTTAATTTAGTGGGCTTGATAAAAGTATAGCATTAACTATTCCAGAATTATAGCCATTTTCATACACATACTCCTATTTTGGAGGGCTTATATACAGTGGACCAAATGACTGACAAGCAGTTGCATGGCCAGATGTGGTCCGTTTCCTCATTACTCTGTGATTAATCAAGTAGACATAAGGCCTAGAGGTGGTTCTGAGTGTTACACTTAGATTTGATAGCTGTTCGCTTGAACTCTAAACTCTCTGAGGTCCAAAAAGTGTGTCTGTGCAGGGAAGGAAGCCATTGGGAGTGGCCAATACAACAGTTTGGGACATGTTTAAAAAGATGGAATTAACTGATAAGCTCAGTTAACATAAACTAAAGCAGGTGACAGAATTCTGTCTATGGTGAAGAAGAACCGATTCATAATGCAGGTGAACAATGATTTTATTTATTTTTAATTTTATTTATATAGCGCTTTTAACAATGGTCATTGTCTCAAAGCAGAAAATGACCCAATGACCCAAAACATACAGTGAAAGCTACACAAGGAAAAGAAATGGGATATTCTTTAATAAACAAGTCAGTCACCTGTCACACTTTTCACTTAATTAAGAGACATGACTGAAGGTAGAAAAACCCCGAAAGCATCTCGAGGGAGGAAGCATTTTTTTCATGTCCATGGGTTCCAGACTTAAGGCCCTTGTTGACTGTAAAGAGGTCTGATCGAAGTATTAAAGGCAATTGTTATGTTTGCAATTATGTTCGTTTTTTCCATTGCTTATGAGACACTTTCAAAAACGATTTTAGGCACAGCCTTTGTATATGATCCACACAGTCATTCATGGAGACGTGATACATGTGATTCTTTTTAAAATAAATTGTATAAAATTTTCAGTGACTTAAATTTGCATAAATTACTTATAAATTGTTATTTTACATGATTTGTGCAATACCAATTCATAATCATCTGAATTATATTTTAGATTAGGATCACTTTTTTATACTACTTAAATTAATTTACTATAAACCACATCTGTTATACTGTAATGTGTTAAACAGTATGCACTTACTCATTTATTATTAGAACATTTTATACTTTTTTTTTTTTTTTTACAAACTAAATAAACTTTATTAGTTCGTGCTACCTCCACAGTAGGGACCAACAAAAGGAATTAGGGATCAGTGAATACTGTATATAAAAAGGAGCCAAACACTTTTTGTCCCTGTATAATTTCCACTATACAACATTGTTTCGTTTTAGTACAGGGGCTAAGGTTTCTGCACACTTTTCTCTATATTTAAATGTATTTATTTGTCATTTATTTAATATAGGGTGAATAGTGGTAAAGTGTGACACTTTCTGAAAATGTATATTATGCATACATTTTTATTATGATTCAAATGTCTTAGCTGCTCATATGATACTATTCTAAATAGCTTAGGAGCTCTACTATACTATACACAATAAAAAAGAAAGAAACATTAAACA
>JAOVVB010000052.1:17741789-17763252 GCA_028570985.1 Heterobranchus longifilis
GGAAACCCCACCCCGAAGTAGTCAGTCAATCTGGGAGAGATTTCATGTAGCAGAGGCGGACCTCTTTGCCTCGCAAGATCAGCAAATGTCGGGATTTGCTACTCTCTGACTCTTCTAGCCCCCCCTGGGTCTGGACACCTTGGCCCGTACGTGGCCCAGGTTACGCCTTTTATGCGTTTTTCCTGATAGCTCTGCTCCCGGGAGTCTTGGCGAGGGTCCATCAACAGCGTTTGCACCTCTTATTGATAGCGCCCTGTTGACCGAGTCTCAGGCACAGGGGACAATATTTCATCCCCGGCCCGAGCTTTGGAACCTTCACGTTCAGTCCCTGAATGGGACCAATTAAGTCAAGCTGGTCTTCCAGCCAGCTTAATTAAGACTATTCTAAGTGCTAGGGCTCCCTCCCTCATTTATTTAATGCTTTTAGAATAGGGGTGTGATAGAAGGACAGCAAAACTCGATAATCTAAGCTAAACTTAGTACCAGGCTTTGGTAAACATCTGGGTAAATTATATATAAGAATATATACTTTGGGTCATTTCTGGAGTTCTACATTATTTATAGTGCTTGTGGAAGTGCCCACATTTTTGTGATTAGAACTCCAGTTGTCAAGATTGCAAATTGTAGTTCTCATTCTCCATGTTTGTATGCTATAGTGACTTACTGTATGTGCCTCTGGTGACTGGTCTATGATACATATGAACGTGTAAGAGACACATCTTTGTGAAAGGTAAGGATACAAAATCATACAGTTACAGATGTTACACTTACGCTTTAATGGAGAGACACTCAAATTGACCACAGCAGTAGAGTTACAGTAGTAAATCCCTGAGTCTGAAAGAGAGAGATTCCTTATCAGGAGTGATAAATCACTTAACACATTGTATCTATCATCTGGATCAGGTTTGTGTTTAATGGCGACGTCTCCATTTTGAACAGTAAGGATCTTCTCTCGCCGCCCATCAACATCTTTACTCCAAATCACAACGCCATATTTTGCACATGGGAGAGCAGCATCACTCCCCTCTCTGTGTCTCTGGTTGTGTAGGACTGTAGAAGAATAAGCAGTGAAATGTATTCAGGCTTGGAAGAGTCACAAACAGAGTTCTCGAGAATTAGTCTAGACTTTAAAGAGTGTGTATGTGAGTGATTTAAAGGAACGTGTATCTATGATCTGGAGTATGTGTTAGATTGAGATCTAGTATGTAATTTGATGTGCAGTAACCCAAAAATATAGAAACAAGAATAGCAGAAGGAAAATGAAGTCAGTTTTAGCCAGCATTATTTAAATGTGATGTACACAAAATATATATATTTTTTACACACAGGTCATGTGGTTTCACCTTGGAGATGTAAATTCCATAATAATGTGATCAGAGGCGGACAGAGTACACAGGTTCATTACTTGAGTAAAAGTACAGATACCCCATGCTACATTTTACTCAAGTACAAGTAAAAGTTCTACAATTAGATGTCTACTTAAGTAAAAGTACTGAAGTACTTGTTTTTAAAAGTACTTGAGTATCAAGAGTACAAGAGTAAATTTTCTAAATATTGCATTACTACTGCCACAGTGCTTACATTTATGTACAGAAACGTCGTACATGGAGTATATCTGAGTGGCTAGCTACAGCTGGCAAATTGGCGGGTGTATGTGGCTTCGACTACCCAAACGTAACCGAGAATGTAAAAAGCTGCATTATCGCAGCTAGCCAATGATTTAGTGCACTTTTCTGTAGCTAGAATCTAGCTTAGAAATGTAAGGAAGTTTATTTCAATGTACGTACCTTGACATTTTTGTAGGTGGTGATGAAGTTCTGTTTTGGTAAACACAGCAAACACTTAAAGCGAAAACTATTATTAACTTGTTCAGATAATTGAAATATCTGAACAAGATAAGTTTGGTGACGTGGGGCCACGGGTTGGCACGTTCCCGGGATGGACCTGCTGCGTCTTCATCCATTGTTTTGTCCATGGTTTCGTCTCTTATCTAAATCATTATCTGACCATGGAGTTGACTTTGGCGGAAAGCTGAGGGTGATTGCTGATAGGCTGTCCCAATCAGTGGCGCCTGCACAATCCAATCGCGTTTGAGAGGGAAACAACAAATTGAGGGTTTCTGAGATTTTTCTTTTTTCCTTTTTTTTTTAGAAGAAGTAACGGGTACTCACGCTTATGGATGGAAATGTAGCGAAGTAAAGAGTACAATATTTGCCTCTCAAATGTCCTTGAGTAAAGTCATGAGTACTTCCCAAAAATCATACTCGAGTAAAGTACAGATCCCTCAAAATTGTACTTAAGTACTGTACTCAAGTAAATGTACTCCGTTACTGTCCGGCTCTGATAGATAGCACCCCTGGAGCAGAAAGGTTTAAATGCCTTGCTTAAGGGCCCAACAGTGGTAGCTTGGTGGAGCTGAGGCTATAACTCCCAACCTTCTGATTAATAACCCAAAACCTTAATCTACTAAGCTACCACTGCTCATATAGCTAGATCTATAGATCTGTGTAGACAAATTGAATATTCCAAATGAAGTACCATTATTAGAAATGAAACTTAGGTCTAAACTGACTGTGTGAATATCCTTCAGGCAGACCAGTGAACAGCAAACGTCATGCAGTTCAAGCACTGCCACCAGTACAGAAAGCAGCAGCTCCTCATCTCCTGTAAAAACTACATACTGCAGCACATCCAACATCACTCCAGTCAGACCAGGACCTCTGCCTGCTAACCTTGATGATCTAAAGGTACTAATTGCAGTTATCTAAAGACATCTCACACAAGTGATTATTCTTTTGCAAAATAACAGTATATCCATACAGTAAAGTATACAGTGTACAGTGAGAAGTGAAAAATGTGGATTGTGACAGTTTTACTTTTTGTTCTGGCAACAGGTGTCTGAGCTTCGGCAGCAGCTAAGAATACGAGGTCTGCCAGTATCAGGAACCAAGACTGCACTGATAGAAAGGCTGAGGCCCTATAAAGACTCCAGCTCTGCTTCTCCCTCCCGTTCTGGAGATATCACGACTGTGACCTTCCCAGTGACCCCCACTGGCTCACTCTCCTCCTACCAATCCCCTAGTTCTTCTGGTACTATGTCACATGTAGGGGGGTACTACCCATTCTGCAGCACTACATCTACCCCACCCATATCTCCTGCCTCCTCTGAGCTGTCTGTCAGTGGCTCACTTCCTGACAGTTTTAGCGATGTCACTATGTCTTCCCCACAGTTTGGCTTGCAGCCATCTCCAGCTCAACTGAGTGCAGATGACAACCAGAACTGCCTTCATGGTGAACCAGGCCTGGACACTGAGAAGGACAAGATGTTGGTAGAGAAGCAGAAGGTGATTGAGGAGCTGACATGGAAATTGCACCAGGAGCAACGGCAAGTGGAAGAGCTACGGATGCAACTGCATAAACGAAAGCACAGTCATGGCGTGCAGGAGCCAGTGCACTTGCAGCCCCCAAGCCAAATGCAGCACTTCTTTGGTGTGTCTATCAAACAGGAGCATGTGACCTCCAGCTGTCCTATGGCCTTGAAACAGCAAAAGAATGGACCCCCAAACAGTTGCATGGAGCCAGTTGGACACTGTGGCCTAGGTGGTGGGCTCAGAAGCATGGACATGCCTTCCTCTAGAAGTCCTTCTGGTCTTCCAGCCTATCTAAGCCCTCAGTGCTCTCCTCAAGACTCACCTGTGACAAAGAACTCAAACAGCCCACAGCCCAACAGCCTGCCCTCCTCTCCTAGTCATCCATTTTTGCTCTCATCTACCCTGGGCAGGGATAGCTGCCCTCACAATGGAGCTAGACCACATCCCATGCAGGTACACAGCTTCAAACAGCTATAGTTGCTTTTTGATGTAGGGCTTCAGTCTTATATTAAGGAACATGGAACATAATTTAAAGTCTGTAAGGTTCTATATAAAATCTAACAAAAATATTGCTCCTTATTGCAGCTCCAGCAGAAGAATGTTGCTCAGTCTGTGAGCTGTACCTATTCACCTGACCAAAGAAGTATACAGCCAGTGTACCCAAGCAGTGAGAATAACCTAAATCCCAGAGGGTCTTCTAAGGCAAAAAATCTAAATATGCAGCAAAAGGTTTGTAAGGAGATAAGATTAGTCCACAGCATCCCACCTTCTTAACTGTATTCATGCACAAAATCTATCTGGAAAACCCTTCACACAAAAACCTACTGTTCTTCTGATTTTCCTTCTATCTGTGGCCACAAAACCAATCCTCCCACAATTATCCTATATGTTAATTAGTTACACACTGAACAAATGTCATAATACCTCCTAAAAATCATCAGCAATGAATACTGTACACTGGTCACATGTTTTCATCAGCCCATTATTCACTGAACTGAAAAAAATCATTACTAGTCACAAGTTTCTTGATGTGCGTAAATCTGGTCATGTGGTCATATCACATGCCAAATTCACACAAGATGGCAGGACAAATCAAAGCTACCTGCTATTATTCGATGCTGACAAATGATTCCAGGACAGATAGAGAGAAAAGAAATGAACAGTTGATCTGTTTGCTCCTTCTCATGGCCAAATACATAAAATGCCTGCTACACATCTGAGGTATAATCTCTTACCCTATCTCCTCATATAGATGGCAATATTACACTCTCCCAGGCACATTGGCCAAAAGTGCGCCACCTCCACCACTACCTTCTATAGCTCAGACTCTACTGCATCTGCCAATAAACAGCCCCCATGCTATGAGGATGCAGTGAAGCAGGTAAAAGAGTCCCAAAAACAGCTGAGCCTTATGCCTTCACCAATCACCCCAGCTTCTGGCATCCCTCATACACACATAAATCACAAACCCTTTTCCTCTTCTATGACACCATCACATGCACATTTCTCTGCTTTCACATTGCATGATCAGCACACTCATACCTGAACGGTTGAACTGATTAGAGAGCTTCCTGGCTGATATTTGCCTAAAATGTACATTCAAGTGAAATTACATGATTTAAATATTTAGTTTTATATATACAGTTGTGCTCAAAAGTTTGCATACCTTGGGAGAATTTGCATGAGAAGATGTGTACCATTTTTAAAGAAAACATGAGAAGGCAAAACTATTTTATTTTATTTCTTATAGGACTCAATTTTATATGTAAGGCATAACATAATGGCACAATCGTCAAACAAAACATGACAATAAAGAAAATGAGGAAATAATCCCCGTTCAAAGGTTTGCATACTTTTAGTTCTTAATATCATGTATTGCCAATTTTAGCATCAATGATGGCATGTAGTCTTTTGTAATAATTGTGCATGAGATCTTTAATTGTCTCAGGTGGTATACAGTAGCTGCCCATTCTTCCTGGCAAAATGGCTCTAGTTCCTGTAATTTTTTTGGTTGTCTTGCATGAACTGCACGTTTGAGATTTCCCCAAAGTGGCTCAATGATATTAAGGTCAGGTGACTGTGATGGCCACTCCAGAACCTTCACTCTTTTTTGCTGTAGCCATTGGAGGGTCAACTTGGCCTTGTGCTTTGGATCATTGTCATGTTGGAACATCAAAGAATGTCCCATGCTATAGAATATGCCATGCTGTACAGCTTTCATGCTGTAGAATGCAACCAATTTGCCATCAATTTTGATTATCTTCCCCGTGCCACTGGAGCTCACACAGCCCCAAAACATAAGTGATTTACCATCATGCTTTACAGTGGGGATGGTGTACTTTCCACCATAAACATAGTGTTCATGGTTGTGATTATAAGGTTACATTTTGGTCTCATTACTCCAAATGACTCTGCTCCAGAAGCTGTGAGGCTTCTCTAGGTGCTGTCTGGCATACTGCAAGCGGGCCTTTTTGTGGCATGGGCGTAATAATAGCTTCCTCCTGGCAACTTGACCAAGAAGGTCATTTGTGTTTATGTCCTTCCTTTTTGTGCTCCTTGAAACACCACCACCACTTTTTTCCAGATCAGCCTGAATTTCTCTTGAAGTTGTTTGAGTTTTTCTTTGCATCCTGAACAATTCTTCTGGCAGTAGTGGGTGAAATCTTTCTTGGTTTACCTGACCGTGGTTTAGTATCAACAGAACCTCTTATTTACCATGTTATTATCAGAGTATGAACAGTAATGACTGGCATTTTCAAGTGTTGAGCTTATTATATCCTTTTCCTGCTTTATAAAGTTCAACTACCTTATTATGCAGGTCCATTGGCAGTTCTTTTGTCTTTCCCATGGTGCAGTATCCAGCCAAGTCAGTGCATCATCTCATGAGCTGAGAAACTCAGTGAATATTTATGCACAGACACTAATTAGCATTACAATGTGGAATCACAAGTGTGGAAAATGGCCTTTAATAGCCATTTAAACCTGTGTGTGTCAATCTGTGTGTTTATAATGTGGCCAGACATTTAAGGATATATAAACTTTTTATTAGAGTTGTTTGGGTGATTTCAGTTATCTTTAAGTTTTAAAAAGGAGTCAAACAACTGGTATAATTAATGACTTCACGTAACCACTATTCTTTAATTAGAAAAAAATATTTTGCATTATCAGTCATATTTTTCAAATAAATTGCAACGTTTAACAAAAAAATTAATTCAGAGTATGCAAACTTTTGAGCACAACTGTATATATACACCGATCAGCCATATCATAACACCAAAACAACCCACCTAATATTATGTAGGTCCCAAAACAGCTCTGACCTTTTGAGGACTCCACAAGACCTCTGAAGATGTGCTGTGGTATCTGGCACTGAGACAGTAGCAACAGATCCTTTAAGTCCTGTTGCGAGGTGGGGACTCAATGAATCAGACTTGTTTGTCCAGCACATCCCACAGATGCTTAATTGGCTTGAGATCTGGGGAACTGAAAGGCCAAGTCAACACCACCTTGAACTCTTTGTCATGTTCTACAATTTCTGCAGTGTGCCACAGTGCATTAGGCCACTGCCAGGGGGGAATACCTTTATCATGAAGGGGTATATGTGGCAGGTGGTACTGTACATGTCAAATTAACATCCACATGAATGTAAGGGCCCACCCTCTTCCATTGCTCCATGGTCCAGTTCTAATACCATGTGCCCATTCTCACCATTTTCGATGGTGTCAACATGGGCACTCTGACCTGTCTTTGGCTGGGCAGCCTCTATGATTTTCAGTAATTTGTGCACAATTACAGTTGTGCTTCTGTTGGATCAGGCCTGACAGGACAGCCTTCACTCCCCATGCAAATCAATGAGTCTTGGGTGTCATGACCCTATTGCTGGTTCACCAATTGTGCTTATGTCCTATAATTTGCTGCCTAACACACAAATCAGTCATATATTTCAATGTGAAATATTTTGCAGTATTGTGTAGGTTCCACTTTAGTCCCATGGGCAGTTCTGGCCCCTTGGGGCATGATGCCACAAGAACTCTGGAGGTGTGTCATGGTGTCTGGCACATGGATCTTGCAGTGGATCCTTTTGGTGCTGTGGGTTGCAGGCTGGGGCCTCTGTGAATCAGACTTGTTTTAATGTTGGTAATGTTATGGCTGAACGGTGTATATACCTATTGTTACAAGAAAGTCAGTGTTATTTACTTTACCTGTCAGTTGTTTGAATTTAAAGCTGATCAGTGGACTTTGTGGATTTGAAATAAAATGGATGATTCCATCTTTTTCAGTCATATGTTGTTAAATCAAAACCAGAATTTGAGCAATCAAGTTTAGTTTCTATCATCATGTTGGTGGTATAAGAGAAAAATTCAACATTTCATTTTTGGGTGGAATTCCCATTTAAGCAACTTAAACAGTAATGTATTACTGCAGGATAAGCCATCATGTGGAAGAAAGGATTTTTTGCCACAGTCCTTATGCAATATTCCTGTCATTAAAAGACTAATAGATGTACTGTTTTTAACAGTTTAAGCAAAGCATAATGTGTCCTAATGTGGCATTGACTTCGTGCACATTTACACAAAAGTAATGTGTCAAATTACACAATATAAGACCAATTGTTTTATGATTAACTAGTTACCTCTCTTTTGTTCCAGCAGATGACTAGAAGTCAACAAATGGACGAACTCCTTGATGTCCTTATTGAAAGTGGAGGTAAGTATACAATTAGAAATGTATAAACGTAGCATGCCCCTTCTTGTCCCCTACCTCCTTCCTTAAACTAACTGTTCTGATAAATACTGTACTGTCCTTCCCCTTTTCGTGCACTGCCCGTCTCCCCCCCAATCAAGAAATGCCAGCTAACGCCAAAGAAGAGAGGTCCCCTGTAACCAAAGTTGTGCCTCACCTTACAGTTTCACCAAGCAATGCTGCCACCAGTGCCACATCCATGCCAAAGTTTCACCGCCACTACAGCCACATTTCGCCCTCTGAGGTGCCATACGAGCATGTTGCAGGGCACACTGAGTGCCAACTGGAGGTGCTTCTGAGCCCAGTGAGCCGCCATGGTGACATCATCCCTATCAAAATGGGCAATGACGAGGGCCAGCTGGAGGAAATAGGAGACTCCTTCCCTGGTCATCACCACGACGACAAGTTGCTCAGCAACAGAGACATGATGGACACACCTTTGTCTCCCATGGCCACCAAAGTCTCAACAGTGCCCGCAGATAGTCATGGGCTTGGCATGACATTCGCGGAGTCACCGTGGGAAAGCATGGAGTGGTTGGACTTAACTCCTCCCAGCTCAGCCACGGCATTCAGCAGCAGCATGGCTCCCTCAGCACCCAGCATCTTCAACACAGAGTTCCTGGATGTGAGTGACATTGGACTGAACTCAGCCATGGACCTGCATCTTGAGCACTGGTGAAGTCAACCAGGGAGCTCCATTCGATAAAACATACGTCTAGGTATATATTGAGCAGTAACAAGAAGCACTTCATATCCAAATTCTTTTTAATGATGTGGTTTCCAGAAGACGCACAGCCAACAGGATAAAATAAAGCTACAGGCTGACCTGTTAAAATTTTACTCAATATCTTCTTCCTACAGTTTAACTCAGTTAAAGATGTTTTAGTCCAAAACTTGAAAATCCTTTGGACTTTATATTGTGGGAAGGAATGTTGGAAAGAATTACTGGAAATAATAGAAACTAAATGAACCGAATACATTTAAGCCAAGCAACTAAAATGAATTAAACTGCATTCACAGTCCATTTGTAAATATTATACTACTGCTTCAAATGTCTTTCCTGCACATGGTGTTGGACAAAAAACTCCTGAAGTGCTCCCAAAAAAACAAAAACAAATCACAACCACATGTATACTAATGTGCTATTGTAAATATTCATTAATGCTCACACTGCACCTTGAGTAGTATAGTAACTTTGTCACATTTGGTTTGACATATATTTTTGGACATCATGTAATTGCCTCTGTTTTATTATTCATATATTTTTTAGCTTCAATCCCCATTTTATTTTTTAAAATAATTTTTAATTTATTTAGACAGCTGAGGTACAATGTAGTTGTTTCAGTATATGTCTATCTATAATGTGAGTATGTCTTAGTTGCAAGTCCATTTATTAAATACAAAACAAACAGGCTACTTAAGTCAGTGAACAATTAAGAATCATACAAGTCTGTTGTGACATGTCGCCCTTGACTTTAATTCCCTTAATTAAGGACAAATTTCTTTCTATAACTTTGTAGACACATGGTACACATCCCCAACGTTTTTCCTGTAAAAATATGTTCTGTTTACATTTTGCTCTCTGCTTACCCCTATATGCAAGGTTCCATCTTAATGGCTTTTTGTGATATGACTAATAATATCGACAAGTGACCCATTTGCTATCTTGGAAGATGTCACATCTCAGACGTATTTATTTGGACATTTGGATATTTGCATAGATATATTTATACAGAAGATATTTATAAGACATTCTTTTGTTTAGAAAGAGGACACAGGAAATACATATCCTCATGCTAGAGATTCATGAAAATCTGGCACAGAAAAATCAGACTCCCGAGTTCTATTTTTATACAGAATTGCAATACTAGCTTTTTGCTTATCTTAACAAATTATTCAAACATAAATCTATTTTATTTAAAAATAATATTCTGACAAGACACTCACTCTCACTCATCATCTATACCGCTTTATCCTGTATTCAGGGTCACTGGGACCTGGAGCCTATCCCAGGAGGCTTAGGGCACACGGCGGGGTACACCCTGGACAGGGAGCCAATCCATCGCAGGGCACACACACATACACTCACACACTACGGGCAATTTGTGAATGCCAATTAGCCTAATCTACATGTCTTTGGACTGTGGGAGGAAACCCACCAAGCACAAGGAGAACATGCAAACTCCATGCACACAGAGACGGTAATCGGGCCTGGCCGGGAATCGAACCCGGACCCTGGAGGTGCAAGGTGACAGTGCTAACCACTACACCACCGTGCCGCCTGACAAAACACTATTATAGAAATTTTCAAATGTCACACAGACAGATAAAGATTGTGTATAACTATTATTATTAAGCCATACATGTGTCACACAATATTAAAATATGCTGAATATGAGCTCAAGTCATGAATCAGCTTCAGCTGTGTGGATACAAAAGCACACACACACACATCTTACACAAAGTGCCCTAATGTTTATAGCTGTAAATGGCAATAAAATGGAAGCTGGAAGGGCACAAAATATTTTCTAATATAATTTTCTACCTGAAATTTATATTAAATATATACACAGTATATTTAACAGCATTGTATTATTATTATTATTATTATTATTATCATTTTGAGCGGTGTTTAAGTCAAACCGGGACTTTTGATTCTGCAGAAAAACAGAACAATTATAAATAACTCCTTATTTATTAATTTATATAATCTTCTTCACTACTTCACTTACCAAGTGTTTACCACTGCTTGGATACCATTAACATAGAAAGTTTTCTCAGTACCCTGGAGCAATGATCGGACTGCTAGATTTACGTCTGAAACTCTGGCCTCCCAGGAACTCCTTTTAATGGACCAAACATGTGGAAATCTCTTAGAGTGAGGTCAGCAGTGTCACACTGGTGATAAGTTATCAGTTGATTTTAAAGGACCAGGCGTTCATCTCGCTGAATGTTAACGGGAACGACTACAGTGGGCTCTGAGTCACTTCAGCAAGGATAGTCATTCCCAAACATACAGTCTTCTTTTAAACCTTCGCACCATTCAAATGTTTTACTGCAGGTTAAGTGTCTCATCACCATATTGTGCTTGAGTAGGTTTCTGTAAATATCAATCAGTTTTATACCTTCATTCATGAGCCTTAAAAATCCTGGTTTGACTTAAACACCCTTCGTATTATTATTAGTAACAACAACTATACAGCTGACCATTCAATTGCAAATCACAGTTCAAATATTAGATTAAGTTTTTAATACTCCACAACCAGACACAAGCTTCATACAGATACACTATAGATGAAGTTAAGGTCAATTTGTTTTTGATTTTATTTGCCTTTCTTTGATTGTCCATTTGACTCAGTGATGTAGCTAATAAGGTTAAATGTTCCGATTGCACTAACCGCACACTTTCATTTTTGTACATTTTCCCCCCAATGCAACTGAAAGCTGAAATTCAGTTTTAAAGTTCAGCAATTTATTGACAAATTGTAATAATTTTTACAAGAACAGTGTTAATCTAAGTGGCCCAGTCTTCCCAGCAGAATGTAATGTAATATACTATGTATTGTTTTACTGTGAATATTTGCACCCACAGCGGGGATGGCAAATACACGACCTGTGGACATTTTTCTCTTCATTCATTCAACAGTATTTCGCGTGTGTATTGTCTTGCTTTGGTGTTTGATTAGTGGGAGAAAAACCAAGTTCACTGACGATTTAAACTGTGAACAGAGCAGAGCTGTGTATGCTATAGGAGATTTCACATGGATTTTGTCATTCTGCATTTAGTGATGGATAATAATGATCATCACACCAATGGACAATTTATTTTCCTAGCATTGCACACCATCTTCAGATTTTCCCCCTTTTGAGCATATTAGCCATACAAATATTTGAATGTAACCAGCACAGTGATGAGAGTTCATACTGTGGACATGTTATGTTGGTGCATTTATCTTGCATTTTGGGCTTCACAGAGCAGGTCCAAGGTTCAATATAATCACTTTTTTATTACTAGAGAGAAACACAGTAAGTTCTGGTTCATCTTGTGGTCTATATTGGCTGTAATTTTGTATAAGTCCTCCTACAAATAACAGGTTTGGAACAGAAGAATGTAACAAACCTAGATTGGGTTTATGAATTTCTGACCATCCAAGAAGGTCTGGAGGATTAATTCTACTTTTTTTTTCATATATATCTGTTCTGCTAGAAAATTTTCATTACACATGACTTCAGTCTTATCATACACTACTCCTAGCCAAGAAGATGCATGAGAGAATTCCATTATCCAATAACATCTGTCCAGTACACACGGTCGCTCTCTGTGTTGCTGAAGGAAACAAATTTGTGTTGTTTTGTCTTCATTTTTTTTTCTCCTGGGGAAGAAATATATAGATGTGACAAAAAGCGTTTGTACTGCTTGGCCACTGAACAGCTTTACAATGTAAACCGTCTCAGTATGTCTCCACCACTGTACTATTAAAACTTCAATAAACACCAACAAATTCGAAAATTTCCAAAATATTGAGCTTCTGGTGCAATTTTTTTTTTATTACTATTTTTGTCATCATACTGTTATTCCAAGTAAGAAACTGTCATCTCAATTTCTTTTTTTTTTATTTGGATACTGTGGACAGACAGGACTTTGACAAAGCAGATTTACAGAAATTCCATAATTATCTAATTAACTGTACAAGTTATATTAATCCCAGATATACATTTGAAATGTATAAATTTGTCCCTGATTAGTGAGCCAGAGGTGAGTGTGTCAGAGGGAAGAAATCAAAACTCATCTATGTGATGAGATAATTATTATAAATCTAAAAAATATATATTATAAAATTATAAATCTATACTACACTCATTGTACACTTGATTATGAACACCTCTACAACCTCGCAGTTATCTAATCAGCCAATCATGTGGCAGCAGAAGGCATGATTTGTTTAATCAAACAAAGAAGCACACCATGGTTTAAGGCCCTGAGATCAATCACACTTTTCTTCATATTGATATTTGATGTGAACATTACCTGAAGCTCTTGACCTGTATCTGCATTACATTATGCATTGTGCTGCTACAATATGATTAGATTATATAACTGCATAGATGTCCTGGTGTTCTCAATAAAGTGAATGGTGAGGGCATATAATCAAAAAGCCCTAACTGTGTTAACAGGAAATTGAGCACGAGTGTCCGAGACATTTCTGAATTAATTATAGTTTTAACCTGAAGTCTACTGTACCAACCTTATTATTAACTGTGAATTGATAAAACTTGTTGTTCTTACTCATTGTAGGCCTTAGGTTATTCAAGGACTTGGTTAACTTTATACAGTTATAGCACAGCATTGTTTATTTCTGACTGGTCAGAATGTTTTGGCTGCATTTTGTTAAAATAATGGCAGCAAGACAAATCAGTATATTATTTGTCTAGTATATTATTCATTCTGCTGTAAAAGCTAAAATGAGTCTATAGGATGTAATTACTATTGATAGCTGCTTTACCATAATTCATACTATCTGGTTCATGGATGTTTTACAATATTAATCTCTAATGGATAAAAAGTATGATGTATGGCTCTGTGATGAATTAGAAACATTAACATTGACACATTGCTATAGTACAAACGTGCCATAGAGCAACAATTAATATTATAATACGACAGTTAGCTCTGACTGAGCAAGCTGATTGGATTAGAGTTATTCCACAAGTGGTGATACTGTATATAGTGCCGTAAAAAGTATTAGTCCGTTTGCTGATTTTTTTTTTTTTGCCACACTTAAATTACAGAGATCCTCAAACTAATTTTAATATTACACAAAGACAACCTGAGTAAATACGAAATGCAGTTTTTAAATCAGTCCTCAGTCCTGAGGAGAGGGCTGCTGCCTGCCAAAACCATCTTTCAAAACCAATCACGGAAGCAGTTTTGGCATGAAAACATATCTGATAACATTGTCATCTTAAACAAGACCATCTCCTTAATAAATGCTTCCAAGTCATTTTGAATAGTCTCTGGATCGTCCATGTTGTTGTGCTCACGACTAACGCTAGCTATAACACTAACTAGCTTCTGACACAAGGCTGAATCACAAATCCCTCTGCAACACCTGATCTAGGGCACTACTTGGTGTGTGAAACAAGATATTACACACCCTACATAGTACACTAGTTTTTTTGGAAATCAACTCCACAACTAAGATGTTAGCTGATATTCTAAAGTGGAATAAGTACAAATATAAAGTAACTCTCCTACGTTTCTCAGGACTATTATGGTTTACTTTCCTCACTTTTTGTCCACATAGTACTGGAAAGAACTTGAAGATACTTTAACCTTTGGTAATTACACTGTCAGTCACCAGCTCCATTAGTCAAGAAAGGATGTGTGTTGGAGGAGCAAATGAACTGAAATTAAACAATTAAATCAAAATATGTTGAGAATAAATGGCATAATAAAACAGCATGTCCTCTTATGCGATATTACTTAATTATTAAACATTAATTAACTTTGTATTAGTAATAGCCCTCTACTTCATGTCAGGGAGCCCAGTCATTGATTATTTTCCCATAAAGGCACATCCAGTTGTTTGTGTCATAGACTTTAGGATTCTTTGTTTAATCATCATCAGTAAGTGATCTACCCAGATCAGTGGCAAAGTGGGTTTATGGCTTATTCCATAAGCAATGGGATTCAGAAATACACCTCAGAAAGACAGACACACACACTTGGTCATACCTAGAATTTGTCAATAAAATGCCACCATATTTTGGGGATGTAGGAAAAAAAATCCACATGGAGAATAACCGATGTTGACCCCACACTCCAGCAACGTGTTTTTATTCTCCCACAGAAACAGCCACAACACCAGCAGAAGCTAATTCATAGGATTTATTCTAGCATTCAGTCCATTTGTTTCCAGACCTTACAGAAAAACAAAATAGCCCAATAAGGTCACAATCACATCCTAGCCTTTTCACAACTGACCTGCAGGCAGATACTTAGCTCTCATCATTACTACAAGAACACTAAGATTTTTTATCAATATCCTTTAAATATGTGAAGTGAAGAAGACAAATAGCTCAGACCGTCAGAGGTTAATATCTCCAAAAGCAGACATAAGGCAATATCCCTGCATATCCTCTAATTACAATTAATTTTTTACAGATTGCTGTTCACAATGTATACACTTAAAATCTTTTCACAGTGTGAACATTTCTTGAAGATATTTTCCCGCTCTTTATACCGATACAATATAACATTACATAAAATCCATAATTTCCCTTCTAACATTAAATATTCTAGCTCGATGCCATTTTGTACAGTCGAAAGAATTTTTTTTTCCTTTTTTTTTTTTTTTAACTGGGATTCTCTTTATTAAGGTACGCCCGTAAAAAGGATGTATAGTTAAGCATTCTTAGGTCAGCGATGCATCTTAATCTTAAGTGTGTCAGATGAGCTCTATTTTACACACACACACACACACACACACACACACACACACACACACACACACACACAGAAATCCTTTCCACCAACTCTCAATCTAGTGTCATATTTCAGTCGCCCTATTATGTCAGTTAGTAAAAGACTGCTTTGGCAAAGTGTTGTACATTTCTTTTAAAGTGAGTAACCTAAACAGTGATATTTGAACATCTTTCAGAAAAGCATACACAAGCCAAGATGTCAGAACCAATTTCAGGAAATGTGGCAAAAATATAAAGTAGCGTTAGGGATTTTGGGACCGCAACTGTTTTACAGTAAGGGAGACATGTTTGCAAGTGTGCACACTATATTAGCAGGAGTTTTGCCTTCTTATATTCTTCCAATACAATTTGGTGAGTTAAAGTTGCATATTTATACAAAACTACTTTAAGGATGACTCTTTTTTTTTGTTGTTGTTGTTGGTGGTGTATTTTGTATTTTTTTTTAAAACTCTTTCAACCTACCAACTGATCTCTCAAATGGTACAAGACTGCATCTAAGTGTCATCTGTGTCTTTTCCACAAAGTTAACACGTGACAGAAAGCATTACGGATGAAATGCCGGAATTTCAAAAAGACCCCGCTGTGCGGCGCGAAACATCTAAAAGAAATGATCCGACCATTTTGAACGGATTCTTCGACGAACAACAATACTTCCGTATGCTCTTTCGGAAAGCGAGACCACGATTAAACTGTGCTTCACACCTACAGATATTGCTCTAAATGACACACCCTATCACAGAAATGTTATATGGTATACAACATGGTTTTCATTTTCGTTCTAGGTGAATATCGACGTGACCTGTCGTTTCAACAATTTCTTGTTCTTGCTGTTTATCGCTTTCAAGTACATGATTACGTTTCCCTTGAACATGAAGTGTGTCTTGAATGGATATTTAAGTCTTGTTCTAATTTTCTATAATGCGCTCAGCTAAACATTTACATGTGGCATTAAAATAAATATCACACCTCAAATAAAATTATTATTGTTCTTATTCATCTTATTGTTCTAGCTTGTTTTACAGACCGATACGCAAATGGTTTTGAAGATGAAAAGCCGATCTTTATTGCACACAATGTTTTGGGAGTGTCGATCCTTAAAAGCAGTGTGGAACCGTGAAACGGGACAATGCGGTGCACCGAGGTGGCTGCCGTGTTACATTGCATTCGGGTAACGTACACGCTATCAGTCGACGTACATGGGAGAGCTTGGGGAGGCAGGGATTTCATCCAGAATTTTACACACGTATCCGGCGACGTCCACCACTCGCTCCTCATACATTAGAATGAACGGGTGCTTCTACAGGATGGGAGAAAGAAAACAAAGAAATGTAAAAATATTAAGATCACTCATTTTTCCAAGCGGATTTAACTAAAGTAAATATAAATACCATGACACTAGGTATCAACAAACTCAAACAGTGTGCACAGAAATACTTCAAACTGCCAAGAAAAACAAACACACACACACACACTGATCAGCCATAACCTTTAAACAATTAACATTAAAACTACCCTTATGCCACTGGGGGATCTTGCCTGAGGGGCCTCTGGGTGTGTGCTGTGGTGTTTGGTGGGATTGTTGGTTGGGTGCTCGATCGGATTGGGATCTGGAGGGTGATTTCGAAGGCTGGGTCAGTAGCTCAGAGGTCTTTGCCTGCTGGGCCCGTGCACAGTGAGGTGTGGTGCACTGGGTCTTATGGTGCCTTTCTTTGGACATGGGTGAGCCTTGGGTGCCCATGATCCTGTCATAAGTTTACTTGTGTATAGTTGGTAATCAATGATTTGCACATGGCTGATCGATGTGCATGCACATTCATGTGTATATAGAGATAGAAAGAAATTCAGTGTAACAGTGGATATATTTACCAAAAGCTCCCTGTACTTTGGCCTTTTCGACTCGTCCTTCGTAAGGCTAAGAAAAACAAAAAGTTGTTCATGCCCTGCACAAGTTGTACCTACAATGTTAAATTTTTATACCGTGTAAACAACAAGAAAAGCTGGAAGACTCACCAGAGATTGACAAAGTTGGTGAATTTGGGAGAAAACTGCCTCTCCTCCGAGTTGCTTAGTTGAGGCGGGTCTCCTTTCACCACCTGTGTCAGCTGATCAAACACACTGTTCCACTTGGGGTAGGGGAAGCGGCCTGTAGCCAGCTCGTACTGAAGGAGCAGAAAAAGAATCATGCAACACTTAATATCCTGATTTCATACACTTAATCCTTTATTAATATGAAACACAGTTAAGTGTGCACTTTATCACTCACCAGCGTAATTCCCAAACTCCAAACATCCGAGCGCACGTCGTAGCCTTGCCTAGAAGCGCTAGGGTCTATCCTTTCAGGCTGTATGAGGAGAAAAAATAACAATAAAAGCAAATGTCAGGGTGTTGACCTTATCAAGATGGACATTTTGTCAAATAATACAAATACAAGACTAGTTACACCAGAGTGCTACTGAATCCTTAAATGTGATTGGTCAGAATCATTTTCAACATCAGCCCTACTAGAGTAAAGAACATGTTTATAATAATGTTCTCACTGTAGAATTGTTAAGAAATTTAAGTATACTATAAATGTAACAAACTAATCATCATTTTTTAAATCAAAAAATGTAATCGTTGACAAATTTGTGTAATATAAGAGGAATAAAACACCTCAGGAAGCTCATCACAGCACCGCAAAATTGTCTATTTTTCTTAAACATGTTTATTGAAATGCAATAAATGTTAACGAGTTTATCTATACAGTACCCATTTATTCATTTGTAATGACGCCATTTTAAAACTGAAATGACAGTGTTATAATCACAAAGCTTTATTAAAATGAGAAGCGAATGACAATTTGCTGACTCACAGCCATGTAAGGTCTGCATCCAGCATCTCTAGTCTTGGCTATCGAGTCAACCAGCTGTCCACTGATCCCAAAGTCGCACAGCTTTATGTTGCCATTTCTATCCAGGAGAATGTTGGAGGGTTTGATGTCTACAAATTGTGAATATACAGCATGTTTAAAAAAAATCTACTCACTCCAAAATAACAGAAGAAAATAATAAAAATTAAATAATAATAATAATATCAATAATCTTTGCCAGACTAAAAGTCACTCTAGTAGAAAAGTAAAACATACTAAGACAGTAGTAAACATCACTCCTTTAGTCTACTCTAGAAATATATATGTTTATTAATATAATACGTCATTTCACTGTACAAGTCAGGCTTTTTTATTTTACTGCAGGTCAGTTTACTGATCAGATAGCTCCATCTAGTGGCACAAGCACAGAACTCTGGCTGCATGCTCAATGTCAAAAAGCTGTACAGAGATTGTATACTTCAGTTAAACACTATTCACATTTTTCTCTTTTTTTAACAACCTTCCCTGAAAAGTCATTTTTAATCAAGCAAAAATCCTTGGGTTCGTTACATGTTAACTGCAGCGCACATTAACCATATAATTTACTGTTGCACAGCCATCACATTTATAGTTATTCTTCAAATTTCAATCACAAAGTCCATCATTTTTGCATTATATTCATAAGAAGACTGTAAACACTCACCTCTGTGGATTATTTTCAAGTTTTCTTTCAAGTGATTCAGTGCTTTCACAGTCTGCAATAAATTTGAAACCAAGATTAAGAATCCTAAAATAGCGGTATCGGCACAAGATTTAAAAACACAAAGACCCACTTACCGCTAATGTAATTTTGCCTAATATTTCCTCTGGAATGACATCATCTAATGAGCAATATACATATTTGTAGAATTTGTCAAACGAGGTAGACATAAGTTCCATACATATCCAGCAGTCACCCTGTAAAAGAGACAAGAACCGGAGAACACCATTCAGAGTTTGTATTCAGAAGATAGGCAAAGGCTGCATAAAGGCAGAATATTAGACGGAAAATATAATGATCACTCTGCTGAGAAGTGAGTTCGAATATTTGTGTTGGGATTAAGGATGGAAATGATTGAAGTGCCGTTAAGAAGTTGTAAATATAACAAACATTACTTAAGTTTTATTAAGAGGTAATGTTTGTTTAACAAAATAATGTGACATAGCTCACATACAGTATTTATTAAGAATCCTGAAATACAGAGAGGGTGCCATTTGCCAGGACAGAAACGAGTGACTTTTTGCTGACTACCATGATAGGTCTCTAAGTATTTTCAACAGCTTCAATGTATAATTGATCACAAAGCTCCCAAGCTATTTCTTCATTCACTATTGTTAAAAGAAAGAAAATATTGATGTTCTGGGAAAGCAAGAGCCAATCAGACTTTGTCAGGCTGTGAAAAGTGGAGTGGGTAGTGATGCCAGATTGGAAACTGGAATATTTTAACTACCTTTGAAATTCCAGATTGGAAACTGGAATATTTTAACTACCTTTGGCTGGAAAAAATGTGTCTTGGGCATTTAATCAAAATGAGATTACATAATGTTTGTGCAAAATTAGTTGAGCTACAGTACAAGTTCAAGAACTGATATTATTTGGGCAGGTTTTCAGCATTAACCATTGTGTTACAATGTGATTTGGCAAACTTGATGAGCAAAGACCTTGTGAATGTGCACCTGTGAGAGTATAAACAAGTGAAATGGTAATTAATGCAAACACAAAAATCAGCAGTAGTACTGAACCGTGGGGAGGAATTCGACGGATCATGAATCAGTTATGTTGATCTTTTCTAAAATTATTATCCTGTTTGCTTAACCTATCTAGGCTTCATTAATCTGTCTTACATTTTTTTTTTTTTTATCGGGATTGCATCCTAGATCATTTAAGAAAAATGTGCAAAATTTGAAATCCTAGTCATGATGCAGAGAGAGGGTTTATGATTAAATTAAACATCGCACGCAGAGACATGCTCATGCTTTCTTGGAGATTCTATCTGCACATTATGGAAATCACCAGTCACCATCTGATACAACGATATCACGATAATTCTAGAATCACAGTTTTACTTTACCTAGTTATCGTGATAATATCGTATTAGGTGGTGATGTGCTCAGATATTTTATAAATATAAGTTTCCAGTAATATGTAAATAATTTATATATTTTATAAATATCCCAATTTGATCTTACATTTTCACTGCTTTTATTACATTTTCAAACATTTAAAAAAAAAAGTTATGACTGACTAAATGTTTTCCACCTTAAAATATAAAAGTTTAACATTTAGCTTGAAATTAAGTTAAGGAACAAAAATGTTTTATTGACCAGCATGTATTCCTGTTATGTAATCCTCCATAATTAGTTACATAATTAGACAAAAAAAGAGAGGTGTAAGCAGTGATTTTAAGACTAATTGCTCACAGAGTTTAAAGAAAAGGGCAGATCAGATTTTTGATAATGTTTCTCCATAAAAATGCGTTTCTGTTACACCACTTAAAAGCTTCTATGCTCAGTACAAAATCATTTATATCTTAGACTGATCGGACAATCACGGGTCACAGCCAATCAAACTGAAAAACAGCCAATTCTGGTCACTGGCTGATCCATCCGGTTCATCTCTTTTATAATTGTAAAAATAGTTTTTAAAAATTAGATTTTGGAGTTAGTGTGGTGATACATGAATCGGCACACAAAAGATTGATAACTGAATCATAACTGAATCTAACTCACAGACAGACCAGTATGAGAGTGGCTGATCTAGTCTGATTTAGAAAGCTAAGCAGGCTCTGTCGTGGTTAGTGCTTGGATGGGAGACTACCTGGGAGTACCAGGTCCTATAAGCAGTAGGGCCTCCGAGTGGCGCAGTGGTAAAGTGCTCGCCCTATCATCCGGAGATTTTGGGTTCGATCCCCGGGTGATGCTGTAACCTCTCACAGCCGGAGGCCTAGAGAGAGCTGATTGGCCGAGCTCTCTCAGA
>JAOVVB010000052.1:17763352-17774657 GCA_028570985.1 Heterobranchus longifilis
TTTTTTTTCTTATTTTGTCTCTCATAGTTGAGGTATACCTATGATGAAAATTACAGGCCTCTCTCATCTTTTTAAGTCGAGAACTTGCACAATTGGTGGGTGACTAAATACTTTTTTGCCTCACTGTATATACAGTACCAACCACTTCTTGTGTTCGTAAGAATCGACCCTATTAGTTTCCTTTATTTAATTAGCACTTCACTGCGCTGTAAAAAATGTTACACGCAATTTTCACACACTGCACGCTGTGCAACGATGAGTTGTTTTTAAAGAAATGCATCCTAAGACATAGCAATCACTACCTAAAATGGAATGCACCCTGATGTCTCTGCCCGTTCTCTATACTTACTCACAACCGTGACTTTTTCGTCTTTCTCATCAGCACTGGTCAACACTTTATCCAGCCAGTTGAGCTGTTCTTGGCTAAATCCTCCGTTGAACTTCACAAATCGTCCGTCCATCGGATATAAGCCTGGGGGGAAAAAAGTGCTTGTTATGACACGAAGCTTAATAGTTTGAATTAAGCAAAAAGTTTGAATTAAGTGCCTAAAAATTGGTTTAGACTTTAAAATACTTTAAATGTATGCTTTACAATCTCTGTAATTGCAACACTAAAAGAGATCATCTAATCTGTTACATAACCAGAAAGTTGCGCTTATGACATTCTGGATCACATTTCAGTTGGGTCATCTTAATAACATGTTAAAAAAAATTAAGTTAGTTTTCAACTGCTTCCAATGTTTTTGCTTCATCTTCTTCTAAACTGCCTGTTACATTTTATTCTTATAATAGCATGACAATCTCAGACCTACCCAGCTGCAAGTCTTCCTTGTTGCTGTCTTATTTAATTGCATCACTTGGGAAAATACCCAGTTTTAAGATCAGCATCAGAGAACAGTTGGTATGTAAAAACAGGAACCAGCCAGTACATACTTCTGGTATGAATCTGCTGTCAAAACCACAATCAAGACCCATCCTACAAGTGCTATGGAAATGTGATATGTCTATGTGTCATTATCGATCACATGCCTGCTGTAAAAGAAAAGATGTGGGTGTATAAAAGAAAAGCATTCTCCTACACCTTGTTTAGCGTTACTGGGCCTCACTTACTGTATATGTCTTATAACTCTACCTAAAGGCAGAAAAATTTGAATAGTACTAAATTTAAAAGAATGACCCTAGTGACAGTGAATGGTACAAATTAGCACCTTTCTTTAAGAGAGGCGCGTCATTGAATGATTGCAAGTTAAAATCCTTACAGTGGCACTAATGCATTACTCTCTCTTTCCTCTCAGTGATAGAGCCTGAATGGGAAGCTAATTGCAGGGCATGAGCATGCATTCAATCACTTACACCAACTTAACCACTATAGGCATTTTGAATTAACCAATCAGCATACACGGGGCTGATTGAATAGCCCCGTGTATGGTGGAACATGCGGAAGGCCCGGGGTCAATTGACACCCAGTGTAACTGGACGCAGTGCCGGTCTAGAAAAAAAAAAAAGGGATCAAAATGTGCTATCAGGTGTAAAACTTGTGCTAAGTTGTGTGCGGATCGGACGAGAGCAGCTGAAAGTTTAAGAACATACAACGCCTGGCCCTGGTCTGTGAGGGGATCTGGATAGCTGGAGAAATCCACAACATGTGCAAAATCAGGTTCAGCACTGACACTGTTGAACCCTTGAGCAAGGCCCTTAACCCTCAACTGCTCAGATGTATAACGAGATAAAAATGTAAGTCCCTCCGAGTAAGAGCATCTACCAAATGCCATGAATTTAAATTTCGAAACCCTGGCCGTACAACCACTGAACCTCTGGCAAATCTGAGAAAATTGGATTGAGCAGGGATCAGGTTTAGGTTCAGGCCTAAGATTTCTTCATCATGCTTAGGGCAGACCCAGGTACCTGGAGGCTGATTAAGTTCCTCATTAGGATTGTGCTCCCTGATGATGTCAAACGACTGCCTGTACTTCTCACACGCCTCCTCCCGGCCGATGATACTCAGGTCATAGGCGTCCAGGATAACAAATCTGAACTTGGGAGCGGGGCTGAAATGATAAGCGTAGATCTCGTCCATGGTGTCCTCGTTCTGCTCTTCCCCTTTGACCTCGGTGTTGAGCGGAGAAGAGAACAGGGCACTCCTGGTGAAGTTGTAGAACTCATGATTGCCCCAGACATGATGAACCTGAGCAGAGCAGCTCCTGAACTCATCCATCACCTTGTTCAGGGCTTCGTCTGATGCCCCGTGGCTGCTGTTGAAGCCGTCTATGATGTCTCCGAGCTGCAGGATGAAGCCGGGTTTCACCTCCTCGTCGTTCCAGTGCCTGATCGCGTTCCTCAGCAGGTGCAGGCTGTTTCTGTAGTAACGCTTCCGGGTGCCGTGGAAATTATGACCGTCCTTTAAATCGGCGTACTGAATATCAGCGATCAAGCCGAAGGTGAACACCGGAGCGTCGCTGCACTCCATCTCCATAAAAGGTTTTTTTTTTTTTTTTTAGATTTCTACAGAACCGAAAAACAATCTGTGTAAGTGTAGAAACACGGAAATGACCACATGTGAAAACAACATGCCGGGTGTAGAGCTAAAACAAGCCTAAAACAAAACCTCTCCCGCCAGGCTACACTCGTCTATATGTACATTACCACCACGTCATAATAATATAAGTATTACATGCATGTTAGATAATAATTCTACAAAAATCTCGCGTTTGTTCCCAAACCTGACATACTCATTCTGTTTCTTCTTCTTGTTGTTGTTCCCGGCGTTAGAGCTTAACACAACACTGCCACCTACTGGAGCAACGACACGCTGCTACACTACTGGAGCAATTGGCTAACCCTGCGAAGACATCCCAGTATATTCAAATGCATCCACTTCATACAGTATGGAGCTTCCACTCTTCTTGGAAGGCTCTCCACAAGATTTTGGAGTGTTTCTGTGGGAATTCGTGCCCATTCATTCTGTAGAGCATTTATAAGATCCTGACCATGCCACTGATGTTGGACGAGAAGGCCTGGCTGGCAATCTCCGTTCCAGTTCATCCCAAAGGTGCTCGATGGGGTTGAGGTCAGGGCTCTGTGTGCGGGGCCAGTCCAGTTTTTTCACATCGGCCTCATCAAACCATGTCTTTACACTCCTTGCTTTGGGCACTGGGACACAGTCATGTTGGTGTAGAAAAGGGCCGTCCCCAAACTGTTGCCACAAAGTTGGAAGCATAGCATTGTCCGAGATGTTTTTGTATGCTGAAGCATTAAGATTGGCCTTCACTGGGAATAAGTGGCCTGATTGAATGAAACACCAGAATAGTTTTTTTCTTCTTTTTTTCTAAAAATGCATCAGCTCTGCTTCTGGATCAAGCCCTCTGTTATAGCATGCATATTTACATGTATTTATGTAAGCTGAGGTATTTACAGTAGAACAGCTCCGTGGGTTTGGAAACATTCAAGCATATTTTTAGCTTAGCATTTACCCCAGATTCACAATAAATGTGTATTCATTGTAATAGGTGAATTTGTAAATGTTGATTGAAATACATTAAATTCACTTAAAACAACTTGTATGACATACATATAACATGTATAACATGAGCAAAGATTTTCTCAAATATACACTCACTCATCATTTATACTGCTTTATCCTGTATACAGGGTCACGAGGGGGCCCAGGAGACTTGTGCACAAGGCGGCAAGCTTTTAGGATTGTGGGAGGAAACCCACCAAACACAGGGAGAACATGCAAACTCCATGCATGCAGACCCATGTCGGGAATCGAACCTGGACCCTGCTGCAAGTTGACAGTGCTAACCACGAAGCCACCATGCCTACTCAATATATATATATATATATATATATATATATATATTAAATTCACACTAACTTGTATATTTGAGTTTTTGGCCAGTTGCCCTATGTCATTTACGAGCTGTTTTTTTTTTTTATGTATATTCATCTGGATATGGGCTATAGAAGGTATTACCATATAAGGAACCAGGAAGTGCAATGAGGGGGTTGTTTTATGGGCATAAAGACATGGGAAAGTTTACATAACCTCAGAAAAACAGTGCCCCCTTAAATGTATTTTATGCCCCCTTGTGTTTCTGTATTCACACCGTACCACAATGTCCATAAAGTATCTGGGTCAAAGAGGAGAATAGCATGGATGAAGATTTGGATGTTTGTTAATCAGCATGGATGAAGATTTGGATGTCTTTCACTGCGGAGTATAAGTGCATGGATCCAAATCATCAAGGTTTCATTCTAGAGGTACATCTGGATGAGTTGGGGATACCTTTTTGTCTGTTGTCGCTTTAACAATGCTTTAAATTTTAGAGAGCTGTTTGGTTAGGTATAAACAACGTCCACACATTTTATTATGCACAGTAAAATCAGTCAACGGCTGCTTCAATGGAATGTGTGTATCTGAAATAAAATAGAAGGTTGTTTAATGGCACCCATTTGCCACGCAGCCTGTTTCCTCCCAGTGAGCTTTTTCCTGTTGGGGAACATTTTGTAAAGCTTGTCGGTAAAATTAAATATCGCTGCTGTCTTGGCTGTTTTGTCTGCAAAAATATGTAGTTAGGTTAGGTTCAAACAGCTGTACAGCCATACGCAACACAAGAGACATGAATCTTCATCACATATTGTACAATCTGTACAAAATCAGTGTGAATACTGGTTCAAGTCATTCAGCTCTTTGACTGTGTCAGGAGTGTACAGTGTAAGCAGCCAAGCCAAGGATTATGGGTAATTTGGAGCAGCTGCGTAATTTGGTGTAATGGTAGGTTATTTATCAATGAGGATTTTGATACATTTTTTATTTTTAATTTATTTTTGTGACTGCACTTTATATAGCTCATTTAATTGAATTAATGACACTTTAGTTTTGTTTATATTAAATTACTCAAATTAGTCAGACACTTTAAGCTTGTTCAATTTAATTATTCCAGTATATATAAAAAATATAGTTATATCAATATACACTTGTTTTTATTAAAATGCATGACCTTAAATAGACGTCATTTAATCCTGAGAAACACTCAGGTAATGTTATCATAGTGCTCTGAAAAGCGTGAATACATGCTGCTCCAAATCCAAGCCTCTAATGAAGGTTGTGATACACATATTTATCAAAAACAGGTATTGCAATTTAAATCTGGGCATGTGGAAAACCAAAATGTGTGATCACGAATACATGCTGTTCCTTGTTTCTGAGACACACACAGGTGTAAAGATCCCTTGATCCACAAATGTCTATTCCAATGTCATAAATACTTGACACTCCTCATTCTTGGGAACAGTTCCTGTAAAATCCACATTCACGTCTATACCAAGGATGTGTGGTTCACACATTTATCTGTAACTGTAATGATAACTGTAATGTGAAGTCATGCCCTACCTTGTTCCAGAGAATAATCCCAGGGAAAAGGATCCTAGCTGCGCACACTAAGCCCACGTCTTCTAACCAAGAAGAAGTTCAACACATTTCTCTCTGTGATTGATCTTTCTATAACATGCACATCAAAGGTGTATAATTGCCAATCCATGTTGCTCCTCGTTCCCAAAAACATGGAAAACGAAAAGGATTTATTTGATTGATTGATTGATTGATTGATTGATTGATTGAAAACACAAAGGCGTTTTCTTTGAAAGAGGATATGGACTAATTAACCAAACTTCTTACATTTTTAAACAAATTCTTAAACTGAGCATTTCTTAAATTTTTAATGCCATGAAACTTGAATTTTAACCCATTTCATGTATAGTTATGAATTTATTTGCGATATTTCACATTATAGAGTGTTAATGGACAGATATTGCTTTCAGAGTGGACATTGCATAGCGGCAAAACAATGAAAGCACGATTGTTGTCAGATTGTTGTAATTTACAATAAAGTTAAATCTTCTTCCAAGTCCCTGGCAAAAAAAAAATACAATTATATTATCTGAGACAAACTGGAAGCAAAGAATCATTTAATGATATAGTGGTCTTCAACACGGAGCATTTCTGTATTTCTCTGCAATAATTTAGCTCACACAGAAATCTAAATAAAATAATCATGATTATTCACAATTTTTAAAATACTCAGATTTACTTGTATTATAAACATGCAATGTTGGAACAAAGCAATGCATGAGAAACTGGTTAGAGGAAACAGATAATGCAGTCTTATAATATCTTAAACATTAACATTTAACAAATGTTAAATTAAAATCTCTCAAATGTGACCTGCACTGCATGCAGTGGCTGGGTAGTATGAGGGATAGCAACCCACCGACAGCAGGGCTCGAACCTGGATTTTCAGATCAACAAGCGAGAGCCTCGGCCACCTGAGCCACCTCATCCACTTTCTATAATAAAACTTGCCGTTCAGCACACCTGGTGATGTTTCGCCAGTCATCTTATTATCCACGCTAAATGTGCCATTATCAGATACCACAATGCGATTATGATTCATTTGCATTTAAAAAATAGTAATGCATTAAAGTTTCTACATTAATCATATGTGTTAACGCGTTAATCTTGGCAGCCCTATAAAATATACATACAACGATAATAGGTTCTAATAATTAACTTATTCCACTTTCCTACACACAGAACAAACTGTTGTGTGCAACTTGAACGATCTGTTGAAAAACACAGCTGATTTCCCAATTCTGCATATTGGTCACATCTTAACACTTAAATTCTTTAGTGTATTTACTAAAAAACAGCACGATGATGGCAGGTCAGCATCTGTATCTATTAACCAATGGCAACATTGGATGTGAGTTGATGTTATGAGTTAGTTGGCGATAGAAGCATTTACTATAGGATTTAGCTTGTCTATAAGTAAAGAGCTGTTGTAATTAAAAACCAATCACTCTCACTCACAACAACCACTTTCATTTTAGAACACAAATTAACAAGTTACAGTATTTAAAAAGTGACAGGAATTAATTAATTAAAAAAGGAACGAATGTTCTTTAAAGTTTTTTTTTATTTTAAAACATGACAGGAGCTTAAACATGAATGAAAGTTAATAAAACACAAATTAATGGAAGAATTAGCGTTAACGAGGCTTATTTAGAAAACAAATGTGCAAAACACATTTCACACACTGCCTGGTCAAAAAAAGTCACACAATCTAATATTAAATTTGATCACCTCTTGCTTTGATTATTATATTGTTTTTGATAAGCTTGTGCCATGTCCCAACATTTATTTCCATTCAAAGTCACATTAACTTATCTCCAAGATCTTGTATTGATGTAGGGAGAATCAGACCGCTCCATAAAGCTTTCTCCAGCACATTCCAAAGATTCTCAGTGGGATTAAGGTCTGTACTCTGTGGTGGTCAATCCATGTGTGAAAATGATGTCTCATGCTTCCTGAACCAATCTTTCACAATTTCACAATGAGGGGGAGTTTTATGGGTAGAGATGCTTGGGAAAGTTCACCCAATATCAGAAAACCTCATCAAATCTCTATATAATTCCCTGCTACACTAATGCACTCATCACAGCATTTCACTAATGCTTTGATGCCATTAAGGTAGAAAGTTTTTCTCATTACACCGGCGACATGTTTCTTCCACGTCTAAAACACTGGCCTCCTAGGAACTCCTTTAATAATCCAAACATGTGGAAATGACTTGGACCGAGGTCAGGATTGTACATGGATGTGGCAATAACTTGGAGCCAAGTTCCTGTAATGTGCAAATCATATGGTGGGCAGGATGAGGTCGTGCATTATAATGCAAAAATAGAACGCATCTGGCGATCAAACCAAGCTGATTTTTTTCCTGAATGTTCACGGCAATGGCACCGAGCAATCTTGGTCTGGATCGTCGTGCATGGATGTACAGATTTCTTTTAAATGTTTGCATCATTCAAATATTTTACTGCAACTAAGAGTCTCATCACCATACTGTGTTTTCACGTCAATCATTTTTATGGCTTCATTCACAGAAAAATGTCATCACAAATCCGGGTATGACTTGACCATCCCTCAAAATATATATAAAAAGGCTGGCACAGGGTTGAAAAGAAAGAAACACAAACAGCAACAGATTTGTTAAGAGATGTAAAGCGACACCAAGAACTCTACATAGTACAGCAGTTTGAAAGATGCGATCATGTTTTACACATATTTCTGCAGTTCTTCTGGTTTTGTGCAATGCCACATTGCCAAACCGGGGACCCTGGAGTAGTTGTTAACTAATCTACTAGGTTAACAACTACTACACAACCTTTCCTAAATACACTTACTATTATTTATTTGGCAGATGCTTTTTATCCAAAGCGATTTGAGTAGAAGAGGTTTAGGAGCCTTGCTCAAGTGTCCAACAGTGGCAGCTTGACAGAAACACAATTCAAACTACAATAACTACAAGTAATAGGAAAGATGTTAGAGCAGACAGAACCTATAGATGTTTAATTAGGAGACAATGCTAGGTGATGTCACTGACCATTTAAAGCATTTACACTTCTACTTGGCCATTATTATCTTTCTTGCATGTTTCTTCGTTGATCGACGTAGCACATGGTTTCATTTCATAACGTTAAAGTTGCTTAATAAAAAAAGAATCATGATTAGGCCATGCAAGAAGTGAGAATTTCTGTAGGAAATGCTCAGGAAAAGCCAACATCTGATGTAATTTAATATATTATTTTTAACCCGACCAATTTCCCCAAGTTACTCAATCACAACTGTGCCGTTTTGACTTCGCATGCAGTTTTCCAACAAAGCCAGTTTTCACATTCTTCGTATGTTCGTGTTGAGGGTAAGTTTATTTCAAAGTAATTTAGGAGTGAGGCAAAGATTTTGAGTAATGTTGAATGGTGAGCATACAGTGGTGCAGTGTGAGGATTACACCTTACAACCAGACACATGATAAATCTGAACCTTTCAGCTACAACCAGGCAGGTCATTCTCATTTAGTTAAGCGTCCTGAAGTATATCCTGTTCTTTACATTTTATTTTTTGCATTTTTGTGACACATACAGTAATGATTCTGATCATTAAACAAATTTGAATATTACACAAAGTGCAGTCTTTTAAAACAGAATGCTGCTTTAAAATTATGATTTCATTTATTAAAGAAAAAAAAGCTCTCCAAACCCACCTGGCCCTATTTGAAAAAGTAATTGCCCACTTGTCATATGATAAAATCACAAATTAACTGTGATTCCTGGAAAGTTGGGTTAAATTTCACTCGCCACATCCAGGCCTGATTTCTGCCAGACCTGGCATTCAGGAACAGATGAGAAACAAAGTAATTGACATGTATCAGCCTGGAAAGGGTTACAAAGTCATTTCCCAAGGCTTTGGGACTCCAGCAAACCATGGTAAGAGCCATTATCCACAAGTGGAAGAAAACACTGAAAATACAGTGGTGAACCTTACCAAGAGTGGCTGGTCTAACAAAATGACTCAATTCCACAAGTTTAACAAATGTGCAAAACAAACAAACAGGGAGGGCCAAATAGTTTTTCCCCATTAAAACCTGTTAATTTGAGGGAAATTTATGTTGAAACATCTTTTGAAATGCCTGAAAATGCCCAGGTCCCATCTCCTACTTAACTTAATCTGACTTTGCATCACAAAAGTAATTAGGATATTCAATCATCCATCCATCCATCCATCCATCCATCCATCCATCCATCCATCAATCCAAGATGACATCACTAAGCTGTGGTTTGCTGCAATGACATCATGAGAGCGGTCATTGCTGTATAGGAAGTTACATTGCTGAGAATCCCAACATCTTGCAACCTCAGGTATGTGTGCACACACACACACACACACACACACACACACACACACACACTGTACAAACACATGCATAATCTTACATATCTGCTACCGGTCATCAAAATCACCAAACACAGGGATAACATGTAAACTCCATAAATACAGACAGGAGAAAAAAATTCAAACCCTCAACCCTGAAAGTGTGAGATATCAGTGCTAGCCATCATGTCCCCTGCATGGTGATGATGATAATGTTGATAATAATCGTGTGGCATGATAGCATAGTGGTTAGCACTGTGGCCTTGAACCTCAAGAATCCAAGGTTCAATTTTTGCCTCAAGTCTGTGTGCATGGAGTTTGCATCTTCTCCCTGTGTGTGGTGGATTTCCTTCCACACTCCAAAGACATGCAGGTTAGGTTATTATCTAATCCCTGCTCAAAGTGTCCTAGGATAGGTTCCAGGCACCCCAAGACCTTGTACAGGATAAGAGGTAAAGAAGATGAATTAATTAATTACTACTGGTAGTACTTGTACAACTACAATAGTAGTACTTACTGGTCATAAGTACTACACAAACTACTGGTAGTATTTGTACAACTACAATAGTAGTACTGTAGTATAGTACACAGTACAGTAGGTGATGGAAAAATATGCCATTATAACATACTATAGTAATGACATAAATAATATACATGCAACAATAAAGCATGAGAGAAAATAAGATGTACAATAGATATGTTTCTTACTTTAATTTATCAAATGAGCCTAATAATAATAACTAAATAGTGTAGATTATAATGAGGGAATGTGTCAGTTTGTTTGTTTAAATTTTAGTAATATGTTCTGTGGAAAGATTTCATGCTTGTGATTTTGGGCGCGTGCATTTGCACAGCAAACGTGTGAAACGTGTGAAACATGTGAACGTTTGGCTGCTGCATCCTGTAGGTACAGTTCCGTGAAAATGTATTTGCCCCCTTCCTCATTTTTTTTTCTTTTTATATTTGTCGCATTGAAATTAATCAGATCATCAAACTATGTAATTTTAATATTACACAAAAATAACCCGAATAAATACAAAATTATGATTTCCTGGGAAAGTTTACCACTGTTCCAAGTTTTCTCCAGGCCTGAGAAATAAAATTTAACACAGTTTTTTTTAAAATCACTGTTCATTCATGATTAGCAAGAGGCAATTACTTTTTCACATAGCAGGTTTGGACAACGTTTTATCTTCTACAGTATATAAATAAACAAAGGTTTTGTCTGTACATTGGTCTAAATTCGCTCTTTCACTCACTCACCATCTACACTGCTTTATCCTGTATTCAGGGTTGCAGGGGCCCTGGAGTTTATTCCAGGAGACTTATGGCACAAGGCAGGGTACACCCTGAACAGGATGCCAATCCATTGCAGGGCATTACTATAGTATGTTATAATGGCATATACTCTAGGCTAGAGGTGGAAAGTAATGAATTACATTTACTCGCATTACTGTAATTGAATACATTTTTTGTATACTTCTACTTTTTAAAGTAGTTTTTAAAATCTGTAATTTTACTTTTACTTAAGTA
>JAOVVB010000052.1:17778370-17796876 GCA_028570985.1 Heterobranchus longifilis
ATATGGTACACTGCCCAGCCAAAAAAAGGCATATATATAAGGCATATATATAGGTGTCTTCCTCAAACTGTTGCATCAAAGTTGAAAGCACACTATATATATACTATATACTATATATATATATAGTACACTGCCCAGCCAAAAAAAGTCACCACCTGGATTTAACTAAGACATATCCTGTGGTCATGGCAATGATATTGCTATGTTTCAAAAAGGTGGAATTATTGCCCTGCAGCAAGAAAAGAAAACAACTATGGAGATTGCTGTAATTATGTTAAGAACTGAAACATGCATTATTGAAACCTGGAAGGATAGTGCTGAACCGTCATCTTTGAGGAAGAGTGATAATGCCAGGATTCATCGAGCTCAAATTGTAAAACAGTGGTTCAGGGAACATAAGACATCTTTTTCACACATGGATTGGCCACCACTGAGTCCAGACCTTAACCCCAGTGAGAATCTTTGGCATGTGCCGGAGAAGGCTTTACATAGCGGTCTAACTCTCCCATCAGTACAAAATCTTGGACAGAAATTAATGTTGTGTCATTGCATAAGCTTATCAAAGCGATGCCATGGCCATGATCAAAGCATATATATATATATATATATACACACACACACTGGAAAATAATAACTTTCTCAATGGACAGGCTTTAGGAAAAACCCACAAGATGCAGTTCTGGAAAAGGCCACATTAACCAAGCGTGGCGACTGGCGTCTATTCATCCATCCAGCAAGATTCTCCAGATATTATCAGAGTTCAGATGTTTGTAATGATTTTAAATGTGGTCCTATCTGATAACCACATTCCACAGCTTTCTCTGTCTGCCAGCACAGGTTCCTTGTTTAGATGACATGTTGCAATATATATCAGGCTTTCCATATAAAGGCTTGGTTGTAAACCTTTAAAGTAAAAATGACTGCAGACTGCAAAATCATGTTTTCATGAAAATGTACCTGCTTCATTTTAGATCATTTATGATAATCACGCTTGTTGATAAGTTAAGCTGCTATGCTTTAGTGTTGATTGTATAGAAAAACAAGTTTATCCAACTTCTTCAGGAGATCTACTGTCACTACTATCATTATCAGATTTTAGTCTAAGCAGCGCGTATTCAGACAGCGCTAATGAATTGGTTGAGTTGTGCGGCCTTTGAGAGTACCATGACGTGAAATACACAGCTGAAAGGAGACTTAATTGATGGGGCAACTGGTCTGCTGATACTTTCCGAGAATTTGCAGTGCTGTGCAATTAAGATGTTGCAAGCATCAACTCTGCTGACGCTGATTTTAACCAAGTGTTGAAAGTCGTAAAGGAATGATGTGATCAAAAGGGAACTTTGGCATGTCACTTGTGGCTGGGTGGCATGGAGGCCACATTATCATAGAGGAACTGTGACATGAATTAGGAGAAGAGAAATAGGCAACTATTCACTGGAAGCCAGCAACGTTTGTGCATATCCATACACACTTAAAGGGATGTGTCCTATGTTTAACAAGGACTTTAATTAGTCAAAAAGGAAACAAAAAAAAACTATGCTGTGTTTTTTTTTTTATGGTAAATCCACATGGCGCATGTTGTTACTTTTCATTAATTTAGAACCTTCAGATGTTCTTTAGTTATCTTTCTTTGGTTGTTTATCTATCTAGTTCAGAACTTTTCTAGGAAGCTAGACAACATCTAACAACCTATACAAAGAACCTTTTTGACATGTTTATGGGAAATTTGGGAGAATAGTCAACACCAGAGAGATAGCCATGACGCCGAATCACTTTCACCACCCCAAGGTTTATAATTTTTTTGTAACAGCATTATTAATGTAATTTACACTTTTTCTAGTCTCTGTTTTCTGAAGTTACTATGACTGAAAAAATGCAGCTTGTCACGTTGCCTAGAAACCACGAAATGCAAAGTCGCTCTGTCCTGAAGACTCTCTTAAGCTTTGAATCTCTTACAGAGCACTGACACTGGAGACTCCTTCCTTAATTAAAGATTAATGAAGCATATGCTTACACAAAGCTTTAAACACTTTCTCATATTCTCAGATGTGCGAAATCAGTAGTGCTTGGGTATGACGAATGTTAACCGTTCTCATGAAGAGAAAGAGAGAGAGAGAGAGAGAGAGAGAAAGAAGATCTCACATGTATCTCTGATATGAAATGGCACTGTGCAATAATTTTGGCAGACTATCAGCGTGGCACAGCTGAGTTCACTGCAGCGACAGGAACCTAGGAAATGTTCTGAAGGCCATGAAAAGAAAAATGACAAACTTGATGCAGTCGTGATTCCTGAGTGACTAATTATCTCTATTAGCGAACAAAGAGCAGGAGCTTGCATAGCAACTACGCCTGCGAAAGCATCAACAAGTTCCATTTAAAGAGGAACTCTACGTTATATATAAATAAATTAGTATTTTCCTGCCATACGTTTGACTATAATGTAAGCAGAAGTAAGAGTACTAGGAGGTATTAGGATGAAACATATTCAAGAATGTCAAAGGAATGCCCGTGGGGGTGCCTGGGAATATCTTACATGTTTGGCTTCCATGCAGGGTAACTGAAAACATCTGCTAGTGAGTCCCACAGCATCACATCTGGCCAAACCAAAACAAAGTCCACCAAAAGCTGCGACATTCTTTTTTGCGACCCTAAGTTGCAGATTTACATCGGTGTGTGTTGCAGGCTTCACACCTCTCACTCTCTCCATTGCTCTACACATGAGTCATGAATCCTGTGATAATTAATTCTCACTTATGACAAATCTGCTCCATCCTCAAAACCATACTCCATGTTTTTTAAAGAGCAGACACATTACAAGAGTCTGTTAACTGACTCCTCACCAGCATGAATCTGCAGAGCTAGTGCTTATCATGGTCCTGTTAACCATGGCAGCCGGTGGAGCTTCTGTTTTTAGCTCACTGCTTGTACAGTATCTAAGCCACTTTTATTTCTTCCTGAAAGCTGGTTATGCTTTGAGAGCTCTTTGTGTCAGAAGGGGAACTTGGTGAGGTTGGCAGAGGTAGGAAATCTATAACCGCATTGTGGAAATAAGACTTCGGGCTGTCAGAAAAGACACACATAAGAGAAACCAAAGTGATGAAACATGGAAATAAATAATAGGAAACAGGTATTTCCTTCGAATCTTCTGCGTGCAGGGGTCAAATACATAACCTCAGCTAGTAATCCGCTCCTGGGTCTGTACTTTCCATAAAATCAGTTTTTGGGTTCCTGAGTGGAATATTTAGTCTACTGTAAATGCAATATCATATGAATCTATAATATAAATGATATTGTAGTGCAATATGTAAATGATTTCTAGTGCAATGTTTGCACCGACATTTTTTATGATACCGAAACCGTTTTTCTTATTTATGTGTATTCTTCTTTCATTTCCTAACTTTACGTCTGACCTTCAAGGAACTCCATTAGTGTTTTTAAAAGCAGCTTGCACTGACAGTCATTACCGTAAAATTAGTACAGGTGACACAAAGTTGGTATGCCCTGTTAGCCTCTTCTATATGTATATAAGTTTGAATCCAACAATTAAACAGGGTTATCTGGGTAAAAACTAAAAACTGTGTTTACATATTAACCAAGATCCAACTGTCTACCAGTACTGCACAATTAATTGCATAAAAATATAAATCATAACATGGACCTGTGCAATTATTAAATCGCAAATTAGTTAACATACACATGCGATGGATTGGCACCCTGTCCAGGATGTACCCCACCTCGTGCCTCAAGTCTCTCCCAGAATAGGCTCCAGGCTCCCCGCAACCCGGAATACAGGATAAAGCGGTATAGACCTAGAGTGAGTGATAGTCTGAATTTATCCGGTGTTTATCTATAATTTAAGCATTTGTTTATTTATAAAAATTATTTTGATCTGATAAATAAATATTGGCAAAACCATTATTTGCTGTTAGCCTAGATAAATACATTTACTAGTTACATAACGCAGTTTAAAACTCTTGTAACTCAAGCAGAACAGATACGTGCCAGCAACTCAGCACATATATATATATATATATATATATATATGTTCTTATATAGAAGCCTTTCTGGAGTGTGTTAACGGAGAGGCTTTAGACTTTAAACTGTGTATGTGGGGATCAGTACTTTTATAAAGGGTCAATTTTAGCACTACCAAAACATGTGAATGAAGTTGCAAAAATGTAGCACTCATAAAATCATCATCATATTATTATTATTATTATTTTGTGGTCATAGGAACAACTGAAAACAACCATAGAAACTCGTGATGTGCGTATTTGTTCTATTTCTTTGCCTTTGTGACCCAGTTTCCAATTTCTCGTGTTTGGGGAAGTTGTTTAAAATGAGCTCAAATTCAGTTTATTATATTGCCTATTTTGTGCTGAAAAAAGGATGTCACTCTATACAGCACAACCCTGAGCTCTATACTGTATTCATTTATTAAAAAAACAACAAAACAAATAATGGCTAAAATGCTCTAAGCTTTAAGAGCTACTGTACATCATAGTGGCATGATTAAAAAAAATCTAATCGTGCAGCCCTGCTTGGCATATCTCTTGTGTGTTATTTAACTCACAGCTGTAGAAATGCAAGTATTTAGCACTTTAAACCCAAACAGAGCATGCTAATCATTGTGACAAATTGTCCTGACCAGAAAAAAAAAAGGGTGACTGGTTATGAAACCAGAGTATGAGTCTTACTTTCTATGACTTTCCGCTCCACCAGTTATTGCCTTAAGGAGTATCCCACCACAAAGCAATAACACATTGTCAGTGATTATAAGTATAAGTATGTAAACTGGTGACAGGATCATGGGCACCTAAGGCTCACCCATGGCCAAGAGGACCAAAGGCCAGTCCGTCTAGTCCTAGGAATAGTTTGTTTAACTCAATCCTTTATTATGGGCTGTCAGTCAAAGCAAAGATAAACAGAATACTTGCCTGAAATTACAGTTACTTGAAGTTAATTTCTTGTTTATAGAACTCTTATATAAAAGTAAGTCAGCCTTTGGCCTTGTGCTAACAGCTGATTCATACCGTGCTGATATTCGGCACAACAGCACTCTTACTTGCTATAATGTTTAATTATTCAGCATGTTGTTGAGCTCCCCATCCTGGTTGACCCACACATGATCTTTTTTTTATACGGATGTTGGACTCATAATGATGGAAAATCATGTGCTGTGTACATGTTAAAAGATCTCTGTTTGGCTCAGGAAAGACTGACTCACACATGCATGAGGAACCAGCATGCTGCACCAGGACTTCTTCTGTAAATCTCTGTTGAAACTTTTAGCTCGGGTTAATGCAACTCTGGAAAAGAGCGATAGTAGTGATCCTTAGCAAAATTAAGCAACTTTTTTGTTCAAATATCATTTTTATTACGAATATGCTTTTAAATATAAAAGTTATGATTTTTATATTGAAAAAAGAAAATATAGTGAAAGATACTGTTTATATCTATTGCATGCTTCTATTTATGCTTGTAATGATTTTATCTGGTCAGTTATAGTGAACACAAACGCTTCTCTGTTACAGATACTGTCTGTGTCTCCATGGAAATGCTGTAAATAATAACTGTCAAGTCAAGTCTCTAAAAATGAAATGATCAAAGCTTAAGATTATTTTGTGCCTCGTCAGTGTGTTCAGGTATTTGAAGCATTCTATCCCTGACTGGTTATTGCTTACTTTCCCAGCAGGATAACTGTGGAATGCAAGGAAGGCTATGACGTATATTTTCTCCAGCTTTGGGTGTGAAAACCATGTGTTCTCTACATTAGATAAATAGTATTTACCAGATTGGTCTAACAGTCTATCCTGGAAGATCTGACAAAGATTTAGATCAGGATCAGCTGTTGGAAGATGAGCTTGCAGTGACGGGTGTGTAATTGACTGACCCTATTCGCACATGTCAGTATAATGTTTAATTCGGTTTGTAACAATGTATGGTGCACAACATCTGTACAGAGGCAAGTCCGAAGTCTGTCGCATGCACAGTTGAAACATGTCAAGTTAGGATTTTAGTGACTCCCCCGCCTTTAATATCACTTTTCAGCTTATGTCACAGCTACTGGTTATACAGGCTCAATCGACTCACTACTGGCGTGTAAAAGTCCCACTTGCTTGCATTTATAGTTGCAACAACCAATCACTGATCATAACTGTTCACAATAACTAGTCCCTATTTACCACTGTTCATAACAATTTATGCCTGGTTACCGGTGTTCACAGGAACCCATCCCTGTACATTGGTCTAGAATGTAATCTGTAGGATCCCAGAAACATTTTGAGCATGCATCATGCAAGGGGCCACTTTCCTCTTTTTAATGTCTTCATATAACATTTCATACATTTGCATGATTGTATTTCTTGCCCGTTCCACCCTTTTACATCAAAATGAAATTAAATGACTAATACGAATAAATTAAATACGAAATGGGGAAGTTTCCATATTACTATACTACAAGTATTATATCACAGCCAACTGTTTCGTCTCATGAGTTTTGTTGCTGGGAAGGTTTTCTTTATCAGGACGCCTGATATTTCTCACTTCAGTCGTTCACAAGGAAGCTGAAAGTAGCAAAGTTTTAACACATTAAGAAGTTAATGATTTGGTTTTGAGACCACTGGAGACATTGTGATTAGGTAATGATGTTAAATAATGTGTGTAAGGCTTACATTTCTCCCTATAGATGCTATATATGTAATTTAGTGTGGTGTTTTGGATGGGAGAGCATGCCTCTTACATGTCCAGCATTCCTGACTATGGAAATTTGCGGTCGGGAAAAACCTCTATGAGCTAAAATACCACAGCTGAAATGCGGCGAGGGTTTTACAGAGGCCAAATCCAGACAGCAGGGAACTACAGCGAGGACATTCCAGACGGTGCTTCACTTCAGGAATTATTGCCTGTGATTAGACTTCTTAGGTTTAAGTGACACTGTTAGAGTATTATACAGCAGGGTGTATAACTGTGTCCATTATTGAGAGCAAACATTTCTATTACATCATCTATTCAAAAGGTTTATTCAAGTCATATTTTGGGGTCATGAATATGTTGTTATGATCTGGCTCAGTTTTATTTGATTTGTTTCTGAATGCCTAATGAAATGAAGAATACTTCAGAATGTCGTTTGCTCGTAATTGATTTTATTTTATTGTCGGAGTGCCATTTGAAGAATAATGATAATGATGATGAGTGATAAGTAATATAATACCCAAACAAATAAAATACTAAGTTGTTAGTGTTATCTGCTGTATTATCAGAAGATGGGAGCGATTAAATATTTTTGGCATACCATGACTTGTAATAAGATTCTTTGTTTTGTTCATTCAGAAATCTGCCTCCTTGAGTGTGCTGCCTGGTGAGGATCCGTGCCAAACCCCGCTGCCAAAAGACTGGAAGTGTTACATGTCACCACAGGGATGCAAGTACTACGTCAACACTGTAAGCAACGGTGAGCACATCTGAATGTATTCAACTACAATACACTGACAAATGCTACAGTTCAGACTGAAGTTTGAAATTCACTACATGGGGGAGAATATGGGGGAGGGGGGTAAAATACAAGGGGCATTCAAGTCAAACCATGATTTGTGATGGAATTTCTCGTGAATGAAACAGAGTGGCATTTACAGGAGACTTCAAACACAGTACGATGATGAGACTGTTAGCTCAGGGTGAAACATTTGGATGTTGCAAAGGTTTTAAAGAACGTCCATGAATGACAAGGAGACTCGGGGGACACTCCATTCGTCCTGTTAACATTCAGAGACCTTATTTTTTTGAGATTAATAAACCCTACGCCCGCCTATATTGTCATCCCCCGAGCAATGCTGTACAGTTTGAGTATGTAAAGATGGTACAGGGCGGTGTCATTAGATCACAGGCTTGTTCAAGATATCTCCTTTTGTCTCCACACATCGCTTTGAAACAATCAGCACTGTGTCTGTTTCTCAGTGGACTGTCCTACATCCTTTTTCTCCACCCAAAAGACATTTATCTGTGCATTCTCAAGATGACTAATTGAGGATCTGGACTGAGAACAGTATTACTCAGGATTTAATTCTCACTACGGACTCTCCATATTCACATTTTTACTGTATGCTTATTCTTGAGTCATTCTAATCTTTGCGAAAGTAAAATCTGAAGATTTCGAAATGAACGAATGCATGTAGCTGAAACCGTGTAACAGTAATCTGAATGACTACTTGTATGAATGTATGTGTGTATGAATATATAAATGACTTCCTAGCATTTCTCCTAGCATATAATTTTTTAACCAGAGATTTTTTTAACCAAATTATGGCTGCGCTGCACAAAATATTTAAAACCGGCAAAAACTCACATCAGGGCCCAAATGGATCACAAATGATTATTTTTTCTCTTCAGGAGGAGAAATAACTTTCTATATTATAGGGAGAGTAGGTAGTATAAGCTAACTAACTTGTACAACCTGCTGTGATAAACTTCCCAGTTGTCCCATAACATGCCTAGCTAGCTAGCTGACGCTTTAACGAGGCCTCTTGACAGTGAGCATGTGCTACTAGGGATACTACAGGGCTAGTTTTTAATTTTTTTTTTTTTTTTTTAAGTATCAGCATTATACAATATATTGTCACATGTGTTGTTGGGGGCTTTATAATCTGGGGAAATAGAATTTGTCGGTAACTACGAATAATTTAAATCTAAGCAACTACTATCATTTGCTGTTTAAAATGTCACTTCATTAGAATTTAGCGACTAGAGATTATGAGAGAGAACGCCCAATAATGAAATCTCATCCATCGGTGGATCTTCATTTGAGAAAGCTAAAGACTTTTGGTTCCTGTTGCTTTGAGCTTGCCTCGGTTTCAGTGTCTCTGACAGGTTTCGAGGCAAATGAGGCAGCTGGTCCCTATAAAGCTGATTCCCTATCGCTCACTAAAGTTGTTAATGTGTAAACAAGAATTTATATGAATGCCTACCTGTCACTCACACAAATCCCCCAACTGACTAATGTATTGGAACACAACTACTATAAATTACTGTACCTTCATCATTAATTTGTTTAGCCTGTGTCCTGTCACTGCTTGAAGACATCCCCGGTACAAGGATTACTTGTTGAGGAAATACATTCTGTGAACCATGAAGAAAACCCCTATGGGTCATATCACAACAAACCGAGTTTAGGTTTAGAAATATGGTTTCTAAGGGTCTCATGTCAGCGTGCCTTATATTATGTTGTGTTATGTTTTGTTGTGTTGTGTTGTTTAGTTACCATGGAGACACGATGGGTATAGTGTGATGTGGGGGTGTTATGCTGTGTGGTTTCCTTCCTGTTCTGTGTAGCAGCTTTCTGGTTAAGTGGCTGACTGCCCCGGTGGTTATACCCATAATGCCACAACGTGCCTGAATTGGACAAACGTCATGGAGGACAGAGAGAAAAATTGAACTTGCCAAAAAAATGCATAAGCCTGGACAGAGAGTTCAAAATTGAATTTGGGTGGCCCGAAAGGCTGGATGCATAGGCAAATAAATAAAGGATGGATTACAGCAAAGGCTCATCAGCAGTTGTGTGTATGGTAAATACCAGAACAGTCCTTATTGCATGAGATTTGATGATCTGCAGAAATTATTTCCTCTTTTGCTGCAAGAATTATGTATTAGTTCCGACAATCCCAACACACACATAAACTTACACACACACACACACACACACACACACACACACACACACACACACACACACACACACACACACACAAAGAGGTCAGGTTCAGTTGAGTCCTTTATTGTTAGACATTTTTGGTGTGAACTAAAATGTTAAATGTCAAATTTCATAAAAGGAAAAATTGTCCATGGATCCAGACTTTCAGGCCACCTTGTTTAGTTATATACTGATCAGATCTACAAGAGCTCTTCTGTTATTTGCCCTTTTTATAAACGTTTGCATGCCCATAGTACCATGAACTGCCCATCCTGGAATGTCCCTGCCAAGACGTTTTCCTGAGAAATATGTTTTGAAACTGAGTAATAAGTACTAGTACTTTTTCGACACCTATAATTAATGAAACCGGAAACAATACTAATATCAATCTGAGCAACCTACATACAAGGGCCGTTCAAGTCACACAGGGACTTTGAATTGTGCAGAATATCAGAACACAGTTATGAGAATAAAAACTCCCTTTAGTTCCCTATTTCTCTGCACTAATGCAATTATACCTGCGTTTTATTACTGCTTAGATACCATTAAGGTAGTAAGTACACTCAGCACACCAAAGATCTGCTGGCCTACCAGGAACTCCTTTAAGGCCCCAAACATGTGGAAATGGCTTGGAGTGAGGGCAGTACTGTATGGGAATGTGGCAGTAACTCCCAGTTAGTTCCTGTAACGTGTCAATGATTGTGTGTACAGTTCCCACAGCCAGATGCATGTCTTCTGTAAGTTGGTGGCAAGTTATCTGTCAGTTTTTAAGGATCTGGTGTTCCATTTGCTGAATGTTTACAGGAACAACTGCGTGGGTTCATGGAGGTATTCTGTACCACGCTTGCACCATTTAAATGTTTTACAGCGGCTGAAAATACTTTTCTTTGTTTTCATTGTATCAGAATGCCTTATTGTTAAGGAATGATAGTGCCTTATTTAAGATCTGTTATTTGTTTAAGAGCTGTTATCTATTATTATTATAGGAAGATGATGTATCTGCTCTACTTCATAGTTTGCAGTCCGCTTTGTTTTGATAGCCATTATTAATCATAAGTCCAGACTGTTTTCATTTTGCATTGTCTGGTCATTGTATGAAACAACAAAGCATTGCATGGAATTGGATGTATTTTTAATCATACGAGTATGGGTTAATGAGCAATGTATTAATGGGATGTACAATATTATTAATACGTAGGATCAGCATGAATGCATCCCTTATTTTACTTTCCTTTACATGCTTTGCAGAGTTTGTCTTATTAATATAGGGTCTATCGCTAAAGGGGGTTATGGATTAGGAAAGATAAAAAAAAAAAACATTGGGAAAAGCTTGAACTTTTTGAACTTTATGAATGAAACTTGGCTTTGAATTTGCTTAAAATGAAAGTTTTCTACTTCCGCTCCATAGACAAAAAAATGTCACAGTAAACGACACACAATTTAAAAAATGTCAGATGTTAAAATTGCTTAGGATCACTGAGAAATGAAGGTAATGCAAGAGTGAATTGGGAGACGGGAACAGCAGGCGCCACAGCCGAGGCTGTTACAGATGGCGATAAATAAAAGATGGACTTCACAACTAGACAGAACTAGGGCAAGATGTACAACATATGCCTTATCTTCCTTATAGATCAGATGTACATGATATCCTCCCTGTTGTTGTAGAAAATCACTTTAATAAAAAAAAAAAAAAGAGAGAGCGAGAGATAGAGAGATCGGAGGACATCAGCGTGGAGTCTCGTCCTGCTGTCTTGTTGCAGGACGTTTGTTTGAACAAGATCATTTGATTTATGTTTAGTGCAGATGCTTGTTGCTTGGTAACCAGTTCTGAGTCGCAGATTATTAAATGATCTGCGTGCATTTTTCTTTAGTCTTTCATTACATTTCCAAAGACACTGACTGATTCTGCATAGACTATCGTCTTTTTCATGCTTCGATTTTATCATGATGAATATCCACAGTATCTAAAGCGGGCCCATTGATATTCGAGTCAGACGGAGGAAAGTGACGGGAGGAACGTTTTAGGATCGGTTGCGCATTAGCAGACAGAATAAACCTAATCAGAAGGGCATCGTTGACATGCTAATTAGACTTACATAACGTTATTGACGTTTATGAGAAGGAAACATGTCTCCTCTACATTAGCAGTCTGCAGGCAATTACATTATCATCACCAGTTTAGCTGATGCCTTTCATAATATCGATTGCCTCATTACGAACAAACTCAAAGACGCGTAGAGGAAAAGTCGTATGATGAATGCCCTCTGATGACACAGTAATCCATTTCTAGAAGATCTTGAACTCATACTGCCAAATCTCTTCTTCATGCATGCCATTCGCGGTAAACTGATGGGCTTCGCTTTCTCCATTGGCGGGCGCTGAAAGAGACGCACGTCAAAGCTTTGCACAAAGTCAGTCCTGCTGCACTTTGGCTGTTAAGTTATTCTGTTATTCCAGTGTTCCTTCTCCTGCGTCGGTTTTTGTACTGGAGATATCTGAGCCAGTGTTAACTAGCGCAACCACCGTCAGATTTATTTTGAAAGCCGATCGTTAATGTATCCCTCTCAATCCTAGTACGCAAGTTAATTAAAGCTGTGCAAATTAGGATTTTTTTTTTTAAGGGAATTAATTGATCCAGATTGCTTTAGCTACAATGTACTTCCAAATCCATCACAGCACTCTTTCTGAAACATTCAACCATTCTTCCTTTTGTTGCAGAGACTACATGGGAAAGGCCTTCCAGTGTCCCTGGGACACCCAAAACATTACTGCGACACAAGAACTCCTTACCAACGGGTGGGTGTGATTTCCTTACAAAACATCTCTTCTCAAGATTTAGATGGCAGTTCAAACATTTACAAGAAAGTAAATTCATTTCAGTTATGGCTTACAAGACTTCAACTTTTAATTCATAAAGGTTTCGCTCTGATGCTGAAGGTTCTGAAGGCAAGTAAACAGTGTATTAAAACACTAGAACATTCTGACCTGGAGGGTTTATATCCTTACACGGAATTACACTGATACTTCATTTCCTGAGGTTAAATTTTAGCTGTGGTTTGAACCTTAGCGCTCCTTCAGTAAAAGGTGATTCATTTGCAGTCACGAATGCTGAAGTCATGGATTGCTTTGTATTCAACTGAAAACCAAAGCTATTTTCAGACGGGCTGGCCTTTGGTTCCAGCGGGCATGGCCTAAACATGAGGGGCCCATCTGTGTCCCCTTTAAATGACTACACAGTGGATTGTACATAAGGAAAAGCACCTTCTACTTAAAATATGGTGACTAATACGGTAGTAGATTGTTGGCTTTTCACTGAAGATGTTTTACTGGTGGTTTCCTGGGGCTTTCATAATATATAACTCCAGAAAAGTTAGTACATTTTTTAAAATTTGAATAAAATGAGAACTAAGACCTTTCAAATCACACGAGCCAATATTTTATTCACAATAGATCATAGAAAACCTAATTGTTTAAACTGAGAAATTGAACACTTTTATCCACTAAATGAGCTCATTTCAAATTTGATGCCTGCTACAGGTCTTAAAAAAGTTGGAAAGGAGGCAAATAAAGGCTGAAAAAGCAAGTAATTTTAAAAAGATTTAGCTAGGAGAACATCTAGCATCAGGTCTGTAACATGATTAACTATAAAAGGGATGTCTTAGAGAGGCAGAGTCTCTCAGAAGTACAGACGGGCAGAGCCTCTCCAATCTGTTTTTCAATGTCAAATGGCAAAGGCTTTGCAAATCTCATCATCTACAGTGCTTAACATCATCAAAAGATTCAGAGAAATTGAAGAAATCTCTTTGCGTAAGGGATAAGAGCAAAGATCTTTATTGGATGTCCATAGTTTTCAGGACCTCAGACAACACTGCATCACTAATCATATTATATTGTGTCATTGACTTTACTAAATGGGCCCAGGAATACTTCCAGAAACCACTGCCGGTAAACATAATCCACCGTTCCATCTGCAGATACTAACTAAAGCTCTATCATGCAAAAAGAAAGCCATATGTGAACATGGTCCAGAAGCACTGTTGTGTCCTGTGGGCCAAGGCTCATTTAAAATGGACTGTTTCAAAGTGGAAAAGTGTTCTATGGTCAGACGAGTTCAAATGTAACATTCTTGGAAATTACGGATGCTGTGTCCTCCGGGCTAAAGAGGAGGGAGACCGTTCAGTTCAAAAGCAAGCATCTCTGATGGTATGGGGGTGTCTATTTCAGACAAGGCCTTGTGTTTTTTAGCAGGACGATGCAAAACCATGTATAGCAGCTATTACAGCAGCATGGCTTTGTAGTAGAAGAGCCCAGGTGCTGAATTGGCCTGCCTGTAGTCCAGGTCTTTCACCTATAGAGAACATTTGGCTCATCATTTAGCGAAAAATACAAAATTTCAACACCAAAACTCCAGAAACTCATAACGTCAATGCTCAGACATCAACTGTTTTGAAAAGAAGAGGAGATGCTACACCATGGGAAACATGCCCCCGTCCCAAATTTTTTGAGACCTGTAGCAGGCGTCAAATTCGAAATGAGCTCATTTTGTGCATAAAATTGTAGAAAAAAATTAATATTGGCTCATGTGATTTAAAAGTTTTTTAGTCTTTACTTAAATTTTTATTAAAATTTAAAAAATCTCCCAACTTTTCCGGAATTTGGGTTGTCGAGTTACACTGATCAGTCATGACATTACAATACAAATCATTATGCCCAGTATTACATAAGTTCCTCTTGTGCCACCTGGGAAGCTCTTGCCCGTCGGGTGTGGCTCTGCAGGACCTCTGGAGGTTTTCTGTAATGTCTGGTACCAGGATGTTGGCAGTGGATCCTTTGGGAACCTCCCTGGATTGGACTTGTTTTTCTGCCGCATCCCATGGTTGCTCGATCAGGTTGAGATCAGGGGAGTTTACAGGCTGGGTTAGTAGCTGTGGGCTCTTTACCTGCGGTAAATAGAAGATAATGACTTCAAACATGCATCCAAATCAACATATAAATCTAGAAATTTGGGTTTTGCAATGTTTCTGTATTTAAAATATGTTAAACCCCTTGTTGTAAATGAAACAGAACAGTTATGAAGGAGTGGCTTAAATTCTCTCCAAAAGAGTCTCCAAGTGTTCAGTGTTCAGGAATGCCATTCACTCCAGTGTCAGTGGGATCAATCAAAAAATGCAATACTTGTTTTTAAAACATGTTTAAATACTGCCCATATATTAGGTTTACAGAAATATTACATGTTTTATTCATTGTACTGTATATATTCAGTTTTGCTCATTTTCATGGCGACTGGTAGCAATTCTGAAGGCGACTGAATATACACATTTTCATAAATAAATGCATGATTTCCATGATAGTGGTTTTGTAAATGTAGTGCATTGTATTAACCTTCTTTCCCTTTTATTCTTATTATTCACCAACCTCCCACACACACTCACCCACACAGTGAGTCCCTAAAGATGGCCAAGTTTTGATTAACGCTCTATTTTAAACTTCTGCGTTGGTGACTTTATGGCACTTACTTTGGTGACTTATATATCTCCTGCGGTTTAATAAACAATGCCATAAATAGAGTCAGCACATTGATGTGATCTTTGTCACTCTGGGGTGTGTGATTAAGCTGTAATGATAAATGCAGTAGTTATAGATTCCCCAGCCCTTTCAACAGCGTTGATGGAGAAACTCATTTTTACATGAAACTCTATCATGTTAGCCACATATAGACTCAATTCACATTGGCATAATTTACTAGGAGCACCTTAGTATTCCCCTCACCCCTATCATCGGATACACCTCTATCCGCCAACCCCCTTGCTTCCAGAGCAGCCTTAAATCTTAGCAGCAGTCCTACCCCACCCAGTTCCCACCAGAACAGAGTGTTGGAAACATGTGTTGTTTTGAGATTCTGGTCTATGTTAACATGATTGCATCACATAACTGCTGCACAGTTGTGCTCAGAACCTTCTGTTCTAACACATCCCAAAGGCGCTCTGGATTCAAATTCATTGTCATGTTTATTGAATCAGTTTGAGGCGACTTCTGCCTTGTAACACGGTGCATTATTTTACTGAAAGTAGCCATTATAAGATGGGTAAATTGTGGCCATAAAGGGATGCATGTGATCAGCAATAATAATCACATTAAAATGAAATTTAATTGGTTGTAATGGACCCAGTGTATGCCAAGAAAACATTCCCCACACCATTACACACACAAGCACCAGCCTAAACTCATACTTATAGTGAACTTCCAGCTGCCTAACACACAATATGACTGCAAAACAATTCCTGCTATCCGTTATCACTCAAATGTGAATGGGTTCCCTGTTGAGTCTGGTTCCTCTCAAGGTTTCTTCCTACTCTCTGTGTGCATCAGCAGGAATTGAGATTTATCAGACCAGGTCATGTTCATCCATCCAGTTTAGTCCAGGATCGCCTGTCCCGCCTATTAAAAGAGTGAAACCTGATGTGTATTCTGTTGTTGTAACCAATCTGCCTCAAAGTTTGACGTGTTGTGCAATCTAAGATGCTTTTCTGCTCAACACAATTGTAAAGAGTGGTTATCTGAATTTTATTTTGTTGTTTTTCACACCATTCTATGTAAAGAGAGCTGCGAGTGAAAAGCTCAGGAGATCAGAAGTTTCTGAAATGCTCAAACCAGCCCATCTGGCACCAAAAAAAAAAACAAAAACAAAACACAGCGATCAGTGACTGTGATCACAATTCCCCCCTATTTTGATGTTTAAGGTGAACATGCCACTCTTGTTCCTTGACATCCTGATGATGATGCTGATGCTGATGATGATGATGATTTTCAGATTGGTGATTCAATAACATGAATGAGCAGGTTGCTAATAAAGTGGCCAGTGAGTCTATATTTGGTACAAAAGTGCAGGAAATATGAACCTCTTAGTTCCTTTATTTAGTGGGGAGATAATAGAATTTACATGCAATTAAAAATGTCGTAACTGCTGTGCAGAAACTAATGCAATTGAAATGCAGCCCTGAGAGATCAGTGTCACTCAGTATAAATGGAGGAAGGAAACTGTTAATGTGTTTAGGAAGAGGACAGCTCCGCATAAGGATGTGTCTTATTAGAGACTTCACCACTCATGAGCACGCGTTGTTTTCTTTTTTGACTCATATAATCGAGCATGAGGATCCACACGTACTTGTCAGGCACTTTGATTGACGCGCAAAAAATTTGATCAAAAGTCTCTCTCGTATATCTGGTTGACCGCTCATTGCCGGGTTACGACCGTGTATACATTGTGCTCTGTGCTGTTTTTGAAGATTAAATAAGGCCCCTGAGAGGGTGACATTTGCGCCTACCCGCCTTCTGTCCTGATAGAATGGAGCGGTGTTTTCAAGCACAATCACAACATGTGCTTTTCTTTCAGTCCTAAAAATACTGGCGAGGATGTTGAAATTGAACGCAGCACAGGAAGGTGCCATGAAAATGTTGAGAGAATAAAAAAATACTACTGAAAAAAATAAGTCTCCTCAAAACACTTTTGGCGCGTCTGTTTTGGACTTGTCATGCCTTCAGTCGTGAACGTAAACATTCGTTTTGGGAATTTCATTAGCAGGGTTCTGAGTCACTCAGAACCTGACCTTTTTCCTGAAATCAAAAGCAGCATGATTATATGAATAGCTCATTTCCCCTTCCTTGGCTCGCGAAGCTCACTTTCTTCCACTGTGTCTCTTTCCAGTGAATGGATTTCATGGCAGCAGTGGCCCATTGCATCAGACGGAGCAGTCACACGTACCAAAACAGAAGGCCAACACAGATCAACAGGTAGGACTGATCTGCAAGATATCTGCTTCTTTATTTAACTGCATAACCAACATCCATCTCTGCTTAAGCTGAAACTTACGAAAACGCTCTTTCATCAGCGCTCGGAAATATTCCGAAACGGTTTCCACACAACAAATAGAGTACCTGTGAGGCAGACATTAAAAGCACGAAGGAAATAAGTGCTTAATCCTCTGGTTTAAGTCCAGAGCCTTATAGAACAGCATGACAGCATGGATGGCCTTTCCTCCAGTCTTTGTTTAGAGTTAGCAGAACATTCATCTGAAACCTGGAAATTGCGTACTGTTTCTTGCATTATAATTGTACTCAGTACATTGTAACTAATGGAAATTGAGAAACAGGAGCGCTGTAGTGTCACAGTATATTGCAGTCCACTATAGACATATAAGGTAGTATAAAATGTTCAGCATGAAGCAGTAACCAAGATTCTGTATACAGTAAGTGTATCCAACCTAGACAGGAAGAGACTCTGTGTTGTTCTTGTTCCCATGATATAGTCTGGGAAACCCCATCAGATGTCAGTGGTTAAATTCTGGGCAAAAGCCAAAAGAAAAAAAAAAAAAATAATTTTTAAATTGGGTTTTTCTGCCAGACCACAAAAAGTCACCATTTGAGAAGGATTTAAATTATTGGGCTGCATCAAGTAAAGAAAACAACTAAAGAGATTTAAAATTGAAATTACTGGACCGGGGTTAAGAACCGCTTAACACATTATTAAAACCTAAAATGATAGTGCTAAATCGTCACCTTTGTGGAAGAAATGTGGTCGGAAAAAGAAATTCATGAATGGACATCACTTAAACACTTGGTGAAATTGGTAAGAAAACGAACAATAAAAAACATAGCTATGTTAAATACTTTAAGAAGTAGTAAGAGCATTTCCGTACACAAAATGTAATGAGAACTGACTGGAAATAATTGGGACTAAACAGCTGTGTGGCCATAAGAAAACCACTTGTTAGTGAGACTAATCCGAAAAAAAAAAAAACTTCAATTTGCTAGAGAGCATAAA
>JAOVVB010000052.1:17837652-17851853 GCA_028570985.1 Heterobranchus longifilis
CACACGGACACCAGAAGACACACGGACACCAGAAGACACACGGACACCAGAAGACACACGGACACCAGAAGACACACGGACACCAGAAGACACACCGACACCAGAAGACACACGGACACAATTACATCACAGTACATTCTTTAAAAATGAAAGGATTATTTATTTGAGATAAAGCTTAAGGACATTATTACATTTTATTAAACGCACACAACTTTGAAGCACGCTGTAGCTTAAATTAACTTCTAAAAAAAATCACCATCAATGAATTATTTCTTTAAACACCCACACAAACACACAGACAGTCTAATGATCAGGATACAGTCTTTGTAGATCAGATTGTCGCCTTTTGATGACAGAATAAACACCTGAGAAATCATTTTTCATTCTAAATTACACCAACAACACAACGGAGAGGAATAATAAATATAAATATATTTATACTAATATTAAATACAACACGAGGCAGACTTAAACTCTTCCGGAAAACAACATAATTTACTTAAAATTACAACAACAAAAAAACAAAACAAAACCTGTCATAATCTCGACATTAGGAAGCCGCGCTGGAATAAAAACAACATCCGGTGAACTTCCGGGTTTCTGTAGGACCCCGTGTTTAGGTTTCAAACGCGCCTGATTAAAAATATACTTCGCTAACAGTCAACGTGGTTATTATTCATTAAGTCTAAATAAAACATGGAATATATAATGTAAATTAGAGGATCAAACTAAGGAAATTAAATCTGTATGGTTTTGACTAAAATTAGACGTTTTTTAATTTATTGTAACTTAATACGTACATTCCGAGGTAGTTTAGCACTATTAACAATCTTTTTCAGGATTTTTATCACAGATTATATTATACACTTATCCTATGCGCCTAAAAAAATTGTTAATTTCACTAAAGATCACAAGCCTTGGCCCGAAATCAGGCACGTCAGTAGCTACCTAAATAGCTATTCGTGCTTACTACTGCCACCTAGTGGCTATAATTCAAGATTCAAAGAACTTTATTAATCCCAGAGGGGTATTGTTTATTCTTGGTTACAGTTGCTAACTGTTGTTATCCAGTAGAAAAAAAAGAGAGTAATAAATAAAGGAAAAAAATAAAAATAAAATAAAGAGTCTATTTTTGAATACTAAAGAGTATTTTTGAATACTTTTTTAATAAGTAAACATACATACAGTTAAAGAAGAATTAAGACACATTTAATAAGTTAAAGAAAAAAAAAAAAACCACTAGCGCAGCGGAAGTGTGTTAGGTCAACTTGCTTGTAATGTGCAAAAAGAGTCAATGTTGTTATATCGCACTTTAGATTGTTTTATACCATACATGGTTTAAATATTTTTCTGTTAATTTTATAACAGATGTAAGAGTTTTGTAGTTATTCACAAATACAAGCCACTTCTATTTGCAGGGAGGTTGTCCGAGCATGCATGATGCTTCTCATTGGCAAACCATGTACAAATGCACACATACAAGGTGGTATCAAAAAGTTTCGAAATTAGCCATGTGTACAAGCTCTGTTTTTTCACCGTACATCCTTCAGTGGCCGCCTTAAAATCTGGCAGTAGAATTTGCTATTGACGGTCTGGACTCTGGGCACAAAGTCTCCATGCACAACGTCGCAAATGTCAAAAAAGACGATGAGCATGTACTTAGACAAGCTGCGGACTTGCCTCGCCTTTTTCGCACTTCCACTGTGAAGACTGTTGCTTAGTCTTAGGGTCGTACCCATATACCTAAGTTTCATCATCGGTAATGATCCTCGGCATGAAGGATGCGTCATCTACGTAAACTGATGGAGTTCTCGGCAGACTTTGACACGTTGTTCCTTCTGCCCCTGGGTCAGCAGCCAGGGGACGAACTCAGCAGCAACACGCTTGTTCACATCACACGTGTGGATTGCTCGGACTGTTCCATATGACACACCGACAATGGCAGCAATGTTGTGGATTGTTCTCTGACAATCATCATGAACAAGTTGCTGAATGGTTTTGACATTTTCGGCCGTTAAGCTCGTCGAAGGTCTTCCTGATCTCTTGCATGTGCTTATAAAAAAAACAGTTACACGCAGAATTTCATGTTCACTCTTTGTTCTAACTCCATGATGAAATAGCAGACATGTTCAGAATAACACCAGTTGCACAGCTCCTGATGTACACAGGACCATGTCTTTTGGCACACTGACTTATGAAGGTCGGTGCTCCCTGTGACTGTGTGTGCAGCTGCCATCTGTTATTACAAAACTAGTCTCGAACCCTTTTGATACCACCTCATATTAACTTAGGTCTTCATATAAACACAGCTGTGGTTCAGTTTAAACAGGTGCTGTGCTGATGTAGTTCGAGGTGTGTTTTCCACAATTACAAGAAACAAACAAAAAGAATGTATTTATGGTACAAAAAAGTCATATTTGGGGTTACTCTGTTCGGCGGATTGATTATTGAATCAATCAATGAATCAATGGAACAATTAACTGGTTAAATGTTGGCTGTTTTTGTGTTTTTTCTATCAGAAGATAATGTTTTGTTCCGTAATTTGCTCCAGAGATATGAAGCTGTTTATTTAGTGTCTTTGAGGCCGAAGTGACCAAATGACCATCTTATTAAAAAGGAAAGGTAAGTCTAGTTGTAGATCTGAACAGTAACCTGACTATTATGATTATTAAGTGTCTGATGATCATGATAATCTTATCTTGGAAAATATTTTGGATTCTTGCTTTGTTCCTTCAATCTGCTTGTTGAGCCCCATCACTACTCAAGTCCATCTCTTAACAGGTCTGTGATAATAGGAACAGGATTGTTTCTCCATTAGCACAGAGGCAGATGTTGAAGTGCAAATTTCCAGCTGTTTCTCCAGGAGCACAGGCTTTTATTTTGCTCTTTCGTGCTTTCCTTGTACAGAGGTGTTAAGCTGTTTGTCGAAGCAGAGGACTGTGTTTAACGGAGAATTCCAGCATCCATGTGATTTAGAGCACTACGCTTAATGATAAGATCCAAAGGAACTGCACTGTTCACATCACTTGTTTCTAAAGTGGGAGGAGCTAATCAAGCTTGAACAGGCAATCAGAATAAAAATGCGTAAAGAGCAGGCAACAAAAAAGAATTTATTCTTGACTTTCATTCTTACTATTCATATGTAAGTGCTGAGTTAGGAGTGGGACTGAGGACAAGAGGTAGGACTGTGTGTTTATTTCCTATTATTATTATTATTATTATTATTTTTATTATTATTACTAATTATTTCTTTCAACTGATTTAATCTTTCTGTCTAAAGTGGATGTTCGAGTTCTCCATAAGTTTATACTGTAATTTTAAACTTAGAATTTAAAATTAAAATGAGAACTTAGAGCCAGACACAAGTCCACCACAAGTCCAAACACCATTAATTTAACAACAATTTCATAACGCTGTGTAATTTTGAGCTTCACAAGTTAAGATAGAGCTACATCTTAACTTGTGAAGCTCAGAATGACACAGCGTTATGACTATATTTTACAATGCAAAAAAGCTATGACATAAATAATAGCAAAACATAAGTATAACACAAGAAATAAAAATAAAAATACAATCTTATTCAATGTGACATTAGTGATAAGTAAAAAAAAAAACAGGAAAAGAAAGGAAATAAAATCAGTTGGTTAACTGATGATCAGGTGGTTAATCACACATTATACATATCAGCTTTCTCTGTTCATTTTAAACGTACTTTTATATTGTGTTTTTATTTTTGTCTGTAAACTCTGTAAAAAGTTTTAAGCTATGACGTGTCAGAGATGTTCTCCTCCTCCATGTTCATCTCTGTTGCTATGACTTGGTCCTACATCCTGCCATGTACATAGACTTAATTTATCCCCTACACCTAATTATACTGATATTTTATTTCTTGAATGGATTTTCACGTATTTATGTTAAATGATCTTTTCTCATGTGCAGGCGATGGCTCTCGCACAGCTTACTGATAAAGATAACAGTAAAGATTTGTCTATTTTGAAGGCTGATGGAAGTATCCATGCAAGTAAAAGAAAGAAAGAGTAAATATGGTATTAAGTGTTACTTTACACTCTTAATTTTTTATTTCAGGATCAGGTTGGTTTGTAACTATCGCCTGGTTCTTATAAATTTAAACTTTAATTTAAATATAAACTAGTAACTGATGATTGATAAGACATCATGTCATATTGCTGCATAAGGTAGCGTGGCCGAGCGGTCTAAGGCGCTGGATTTAGGCTCCAGTCTCTCTGGAGGCGTGGGTTCGAATCCCACCGCTGCCAAATCACGTTTTAAGAAGCTTTAAAACGAATGGAATGAAATTTAAGTCCTGATCAGACGTGACGTATACCTGTTTCAGCGTTTACATTTGGTGACATTCTGTTTACCGCACTGCTGTTAATTCAAGATACGGTGTAACTGAACCTCACAAAATATTGATCAGCTAGTCAGACCTGCTGAATCTGCTGATACCACCTGCACTATTACTGTACACTGTTCCAGTACTTATACTGTACTTTATGAAGAGGAATGATGAACAGAGTTAAATACTTTTATTCATTAATTTATTTATGAATGTATTTTTCCTGGGAACATTCTTTTGCTGCTCTTGCGCTAAATCACCCAGTCTATTTACGCATTTTATTTTATTGTATTTATGGACACCTTTCAAAGCACTCAAACAACCTTGCAAAATAGTTTTTAAAAGCTATAAATCATCAAATACCATAAAATCAAACTGTAACAATACAATAATGAAAACAATAAGCTAAAATTTTAATCTATCTCTCTATACCATTGTCTTCTGGTGAGGAGGATTTTAACATGTCCGTGGTGCACATTAGGTTAGGTTAGAGCATGTCATTCTCCTTGTTGTTTTCCCTCATTTTTTTTTCAATATAAATCAGTTCCCTACTCATTTAAAACCTTTAAAACCATTAAAAATGGGCGAAAAGAGGTGACAGATTTTTGCATTGTAACTATACAAAGTCTTTTAGTGGGTGAATGTTTAAGTGCACTTTTAATCTTAATGGTGATTTTTGCACTGTGGTGTTGTTGAGCTTGTGTTTGTTGATGGAAGCATTAATTCATAATCCTACAAATTTGACATATAATTATGACAAATATTTAAATAAATTGATAATCATTCTATTGGAAAAAATTCAAATCATAATCTGAAATGATCAGTATACTGATAATGAACCAGGCCTGAATTTGCACTACATTGGAATGTCTCTATTTCTATCTTGGATTTATTCTAAAGGAGGATTCTGATGTTTGTGTTTTATTTGCCTGACTTGGCCCAGAGAGAAATTTGACCCTCACAATGAACCTACATTTATTAACCAATATTTATTTATTTATTTGGGATTCCGGACTTGAGCTGTTAAACTTGCTCTTCTCATAGGTAGTGTGGTGAAAGGTCTAAGGTGCTGGCTTTGCCCTCCAGTCTCTTTGGAAGTGTGGGTTCAAATCCCACTGCTCCCATCATGAATTTAAGTCTCTCTCAGAAATTGTAAAGCGGTATAAAACTCATGGTGGTTATTCATTCGTAAAAAAAAAAAAAAAAGGATAGATGATGACCTGATAATGTGTGTTAATCAGGGTGATCTGACTACTTAACAATAGTGTTACTGTAACTAGACATTATCATCATCTAATCATTTTATGCGATATACTGGGAAGCATGGCCGAGCAGTCATAAGGTGCTGGAATAAAGCTTAGGTCTCTTCAGGTGCTGGGTTCGAATCACCGCTGCCAAGTCTTATGAATTGAGTGCATCCGAAGGGTGGAGTAGTTTGCTTATATAAACTTTTCAGACCTCATCATGCTTCAAAAACCGGTTTGACTTGTCAGATAGTGATGCTTCTTAATAACTGATGTCTTTACAAGCACTGGTAATTTTTCCATTGCGTACGGTACCTCTAATGCAGCCTCAGACTCCTCCAATGACGCCTGCAATTCTTCTTTTTCCATCTCAATCTTCTTTTTCATTTTCTGGAGCTCATGAACACTCTTCCCTCCATCCGAAAGTTGGTCAGCGAGATCAGCAATTTCTTCTGAAATAACATTATTTTAGCACAAAGTTACACAACAGCCTTTAGATTCAGTGTCATAAATACTGAGGGTGGAAGATAAACTGTGGCAGTGTTTGTGTGAAAATACGGTCAAGGTTTTTTCAAGATACACCACCTCTGCCGGAGGAATCTTATTGAGTCAGCAGGTTTCTCATACTGGATACATTCTGTACAACTAATAACAGCTTCTCTTACAACCTCAATCATGAAAAAGCAAAGATTTACGTTGGCATTGTGTGGTCTTAATCCCTCATAATAACCAGAGAAGTTACACAGTAATGAATGTATGCGTGGGTTAAGTGAGTCATGTTTGTATTGATATGGGCTGTCACATACTGTTTCAGCTGACTGACTGTGATTCAATTAAAACAAACGAATGCAATGTACATGAGAAACATGATACTCCAGCAAATTTCACGCAGTACACTTGTTGGCATTTTATTCATTTAAAAGGCTGTATATGTTACCTTGGAAAGCCTTGTTCTCCCTGCGTAGAGCCTCGCTCTGCTCCACAGACTCCTCGTGGGCTGTTTTGAGCTTAAAGAGCTCAGCTGCATGCTGTCTGCTCTCTTTCTGACAGCTTTCCACCTCAACCAGCAGTTCTTCACACTTTTGCCTCCAGTCTCCCAGCTGCTTGTCAAGCATTCGCTGCTTCTTATCCAGCACCGCCGCAGCATTGTTTGCCTGTGATATTACAGTATAGCGCAAAACATATAGTGAAATTTTAAAGGGTGGAACACCACACTCATGATTCAATTTCACTTATAATGCTGACTTCAGAATTCGATTGTTCATTGAAACAAATCAGCCATAACATCACAACATTTTTATACTCAGTATTATTTAGGTTCCTACTCTGCCTCCGGGGTGGCTCTGGCCCCTCGGGAGATTCCATGGGTGCCCAATCAGATTGGGATCTGGGGAATTTGGAGGCTGACTCAGTGGCCCTGAGCTCTTTGCCTACAGGTTGTGGTGCACTGGGTGTTCTGGTACCTTTCTTTTGTGGCCAGCATAGACTTTTTTTTTTAGTGATTTGTGCTGCGTTGGCTTTTCTGTGCGACCAAACCAGAAGTTCCCGCCTTGGTCATTGATGAGTCTTGGGTGCCCATTATACTGTTACAAATTTACTTGAATATAATTGATAATCAGTGTTTATGATATTTGGTGATAATGTTCTGGCTCATCGGTGCATCAGAATATATTCAAGATTTGAGTGAAGACAATTTGTAATTTTCTGAATCATAAACAATGTAAAATAATGTGTACTATGCCTGTAAAAAACTAAATAAATCAAGAATTGCTTTGAACCAAGGTGTAAAAAAAACAAAAAAACAACTTAATACTAACTAAGTAACTAACTACATACTGTACCTAAATAAATAAATTTTTCATTCCTTCCTAAAAATTATTAAATTAACAAAGCCTCTGAGCAAGGGGCCATAATTGCTTATAACACATTGAGCTAGAAGATCAGCATGGGGCATCTTTATCTTGTATGGCAGAAATGACACAAAAAAGATAATAATATTAATAAACAAAATAGAAAAAATGGTTAATATGGTAACCTTTTATGTGAGGAGATGTTTATTTAGAATTTGCAAAGGCGTATCTAGCATCAACGCTTTGTAACGTCTCCGCAAGTGACAGGGATTTTTACGGTAGATCATGTTGTGCCCACACAAGTAGTCTAAAGAAGTGTATGTTACTAAATATATACAGAACAAAGCACTTGGTGGAGTGCAGAACACACCTAGGATTAGGTTTATAAAAACAACAACAGAGAAGACTGACATTCAACCAAATGTACCAGTTTTTCTGTTATTTTATAGCTTATGATCTATCTAACAAAATCATTCTAGCATTTACAATAGACTTGAGAATGATGTTGGAGAAGTGCTTCTTTACCTTTTCCAGGTCTAAACAGAGCTCCTCCACCTCTGTCTGCAGTCTCTGCTTGGTTTTTTCCAGACTGGAGCATTTGGCCTGCGTGGCCTCAACAGCTTCCTCAGCCTCTTGCAGGCGTACCTGCAGCTTTTTCCTGCATGCAGAAAACATTACATACAGTATAGTACTGCACATATCTAGCGCCACCACTCATTTCTTCATATGAAATACAATTAAATGGTGTAGATTAAACTAAAGAAAAGATAACAAACATTTTAATGCAACAGGTTGAAAAGTGCCTAAAGATACAATTCAAAATTTGGTTGTTTATGTAACAACCTCAGCAGCAACCTCATTTCCCCTCCCATCTGTTCCAACCACTCAGCATTCAGCATCACCAGTATACTAATCACCAGCCTGATCATCTGTCATCATCTACACCTGTTTCTCACTGGTCCATACCATACAGTAAGTTAGATGGTTTTATTACTTAAGTGATTCATAGGTCACTGTGTGGCTTACGAAAAAAAGAAACATACAAAAAAATTCTACCCAAACTGTTCAGGTATAGGGACTGGACTGAAATTGAGAGAGAAAAAAAACTTTTCAAAAATGAGGGACAAAAAGTCGTTCAGTAAGTCTGGAGAACGATTCTTCATGACTGCATTAAAACGAAAGTCTGAATCTTTGTAAGGAAAATATGAAGAAATAAGTGGCTCAAGACCTTACAGTATTGAACAGTATGTCCTTGTGCTATACAATCAAATAAATAAATAGAAAGACAGAAAAGAAATAAAGAAAGACAGGCTTTTGAATGTGATTTTCTGCCCAAACTTTGGCCTAGTCCTGTAAAAGGAAAACATCAAACAAATCACATAACCTGTCTAGACAACAACTATACAAATAGTTGTAGACCTTAAAGCGCAGAGCATTCTAGCCATTATTTGATTAGCTGTTTTCTTTTTCATAAACATATATAGTGTTCGGGATTGTGCAGTATAGAGTGATATATCCCTTTTTTCAGCACAAAATAGGCAATATGATGAACTGAATCTTAGTTCTTTTTAACCTACCCAAACATGGATCACATAGGCAAAGAAAAAGCACAGATATACATGTTTTATTGTTATTTTTAGTTGTTTCTATGACCCCCAAAAAATAAAATAATAATAATAATAATAATAATAATAATAATATGCTCACTTCTATATTTGAGAGTTCTATATTTTCGCGACATCATTCTCATATTCTGGTAGTGGTAAAATTTACCCTTTATAAAAGTAATGATAACTTTTGTCCTACCTGACATGGTAGGTCTGGAGTTTTAAGGGTTAATAACTGAATTTATGACGGCATACATTGAATGTTAAAACACAATCCATTTTGTGCAATTACCATAAAAGAATGCCTCACAGTTAGATCAAAGCAGATTTATTTGGAAACAGACCTTGTAGACTAACTGACCAAGTGATACTGTCTAGTTGCATGCATTAGCCGTAAGCTACTGTAATGCATGCAACTAGACAGGTGTTACCCCATTGCCACATTGTATCAGGCAACTTTATATAGTTTTATGTTATTTTCGAAAGAGTCTTGGACTAACTTTATGTAGCTAATTTGTTTTGTTTTCAGATGAGCATCAAGCATCAGTAAGAAAACAGCAAAGCAAAATCTTTCTTTTAGCACTTCTTTATGCTTAACTCCATAGTGTTTAAAATTCAAAGAGACCAAAGTACCATCTTCTTATTTTCCATAGGCTCACAAAATAGAAGTTATTAAATTCACAGGTCAAAGTTCACCAATACGGGATGCAATTGCTCATCTTTCACCTTCAGTGAGTTAGTTTTCCACAAAAGAAAATTTTATTCATATTTTGTTGCTGTTTTATTCATGTTTGCTTCTGCTGTGAGAGCAATATGTGCCAATTTTATGCTGTTCAATAAAATAGAGTATGATTTTGATATTGCTGAAAAAAATTAATAAAAAAAAAAAATATATATATATATATATATATATATATGTCAACATAGATGTGAATAGAATGCACAGACAATATGAAATTCCTTGGACTCCAGAAAAGTTTTTTGTTTTCACACAGTCAATTCAAAAATTCTTTAAATCCCCTCTTTTAATACTATTTGCTTTTGTGCAAAATCATAATAAAAATGATTATTAGGCATTAATATTAGTATTAGGCAAATACAACCTCAGACAAACAACAATACTGTTCAACAACTATTTTTTTCACCATACCATTAGTTATTAACAAAAATGAATTTAAAAAATGAATGATTTCATTTGTCCATAGAACATTGCTCCAGAAGCCTTGTGGTTTGTTCAGGTGCAGTTTTGTGAACCTCATCCATGCTTTCGTATTATTTTTAGACAGAAGAGACTTTCTAAGACTTTTAGACTTAAGAGACTTTTCCAAGCAAACCATACGCATTCAGTCTTCTTCTAATTTTGCTTTCTTGAATTTTAACATTTAATAGTGAGGCCTATAGGAACTGAGATAAAAAAAAAAAACATTTGTAGTTCCCTACTGCTAGAATGGCCATTCTTGCTTTTTTATAAAGGTTGGCACACCTGCTGACGATCAAATAATTAAAGGCTGATGATAAGCAGCACCTGGCTGCAACTTGCCCATTAAATCTTGTAAAAGCAGGAGGGGGTAATAGTATTTCTTACATGTTTTTTCTTTGGCTTCATTTTGGTTAAATAAATTACGGCATGGTAAAAAAAAGTTATTTGTTGTTATCCGGCTAAGGTTGTATTTGTATTTTTATAAGACCCACTATGATTAGATTTATTTTACACAAAAACACTTTTTTTTTTTAGAATTTAAAAGAGAGGGCACTAATCTTTAAACATGAATATATATTAAGGCAAAATCTGAACATATTTGTTATACTGTATATGGGTTGTGTGTATTTGTTGGTGTGTGCGTGACTACCGCCTACATAAAAACTTTTGTTGTCAGAGAATATAAAGTCTTAAAATCATAAAAAAAAGAAAAAACTAAAAACATTTTCCTTTTTCATATTCTTACAGAATATCCTATATATCAAAAATAAATTAGTTTAACCGCCCCACACCAGAGCAGTGTTGGGGGATGTTACTTTTTAAAGTAACTAATTACATTACAAAATTACTGTCTTCAAAAAGTAATCAGTTACATTATAGCGTTACTTTCTGATAAAAGTACTGTAACTAGTTCGAGTACTTTTCCATTGCAGAAAATGAAAACTCCTTTGTGATTCCTCATGCATGTTGTTTTAGTCAAGACCTTTATAATTATTCTACCATCATCACTCAGCCAAGTTTGGCCCATAATCTGTTAACTATTAATACCCCTATCTTGGGGTACTGCGGTTTCGTGCAGTAGCTGTAAGTACGGTCCATCATGATTCACCGTGAGTTTTGGCGCTGTGATTAAGTTTTCATCTTTCCACGCGTCGGTCCTTGCATAGTCAAACCGCATAGGTGAGATAGGGGTATAACAGAGGGGGGCGGGTTATCGGAGGCGGGGCTTGTAGGACGACTTTCACACACACACACACACACACACACACACACACACACACACTACTGCATTGAGAATGACTGCTGTCTGGCTCATGGATTACATAAATTGTCTGAATAACGGATAACATTTTTGAAAAAATAACTAAATAACTGAGTACTTAAATGGCGGACCTAATGCGTTAGATTACTCGTTACATCAAAAAAGTCATCCAAGTACTCTAACATTACACCCAAAACTGCACAGGAGTAATAAAATAAGAATCAAAAATATTTATGAGAATATATTCTAAATAGTTGTGATCAATTAGATTTTGGATTAGAAATTAATAGTTAAAAAAACAAACTGAATCAATTCAAAGAATTGTGGTGTGGTGTGGTGAGTTAGTAATCATAGAAAGACCACTGATTTACTCATTTTTTTTTATATTAATTGAGGCATATTTTAAATCTAAAATCCACCCCCAAGCAGATTTTATCCCATACAGAGAAATAGCAATGGACTGCATGTATAGTGCATCCACCATAGCACTTGGAAACTGTTTTTGTTCCATCACCAACCCCCCCTATTTTGTACAGCACGAGTCCTAGTTATTAAAAGTCCAGCAGAAACATGCTCCCCTGAAAAACAAAGTTCATACTCACATGCTATATCTTTGGCCAGAGAGTGGAAAAGAAAGAAAGAGCCATCAGGAGAATGCCCATGATGCTAATGATGCTCCTCTGAATCTGACAGCAGACTCAAAACATCGTGCATGGGGAAAAGCTGTCGTAGTGCCTCACTTGTGCAGCTTTCCCCCCTTCCTCCCCGTCCTCCCCTTTCACTCCCTCCCCTCTCTTGTCCTGGCTCAATGTTCGGACAAGCATAAAAACAGACTGAAGGGCTTAAGCAGGCACTTTATGTTAGGCGTCCCCTCACTTCAGATCCTGACACCTCATTCAACGGAACATGGCAGTCATCCCAATGCTCTGCAGACAAAAGGGCGGGAAACTTGGCGGGAGGTGGGTGCTCACAAGTGAAACTGTTCTGTACACAGCTTGGGTTTCCTGCGGAGAACTTTCCATCACCCTGCACAATGTGGAAGACAGAGAGAGCACTCGGATTCACTCGGAGAAGTCTGGCGCCATAGTTATCAATGCTGAGATGCCCATTATCTCAATATTGACTCGCTTAATTGTGTGTTATGTTGAGTTGCTTAGAGTTTGCTGCTCACACGTGTCATGTTGTTGTGCAGTTTTTTTTTTGGGTGAAGAGACAAAGAAAGGAAACATCTGTAGATAATGATATGAGTGGCCTACCTGTGGCCTGATTACTTGTTTGGTCTGTGGAAGAGCATTGGAGCTTGTGTTTAGTGATCCATAAAGAGCATGGCATGTAAAACAAGATAGAAAACATCATGATGCTTGATTTGAGTTCATAGTTATGTAAATATGCACTGATGGAGTTCTGAATCGAGAATAATGAAAATTCCATTCAGGATTATAGACAGACTATTGTTTAAAATCCCAAAGTGGCCAAGAGAGATTATAAAGGAAATTATTACTTCAAGAAGATTTTCATGAGCTTTTATGAAATCCAATTTTATTTTTATTTCTTATCCCTGGGCACTATTTCCATTGGTGTCGATGGTTCTTCACCTTCCATCTATTTCTGTTATGTTTAGCTTTTTTACAATTGGAGGTATCTCTCACCCCCTATTTAACCCTCTTCCTTTAACCAGGCTTGGGACACACTCATTCACACTACACTCAATTTGGGAATAGCAGTTGGACTACCCGACCCTTCTATCTGGCCTACCTGGAAGAAACTCACCAAGCACGTGGAGAACATGCAAACTCCACATGCATAGCCACAAAGGCGAGACTCAAACCCTTGACCCTGGAGATATGAGGTCACTCTGCTAACCATCATGTTACTGTGTTGCCATGAAATCCAATATTCCCTTTTATGTCTTCCACTTTTTCATTTTAATTTCCTGTTAGAAAACATGCATTCATCAAATGCTGTCATACAGGTTGGACTGGCAAGGCGTGCTGAGAAGCGTAAGCTGAGAATTCAAAGCCTATGATGGTAGCTGATAAGTTTATTGGACAATCATTGGTATATTGTTATAGCTTAAATTTTTTGCTCCTGATTATCTTTGTTGGTTGCTTTTTTATGTTCTATGAACTGATAATACCCTCATTCTGCACCACAGGAGCCTGGTGGTGACGAGAGCATAGCCTGCTTTTTCTGCATGAAGCAATATTAACCTTCTGTGCGTCAAACAAAAGATTGGAATACTGTAGACTGTTAAATCAGTGGTTTTTAACATTCTGGCCTCAGGCTTTTGCTTAAATTGAAGTACAGAAAATCCAAATGGAAACCACACCTTATACAGTATGATTGAGTAAATAGGCTTTGAATAAGGTGCAAGTTTGGATTGAAAACATGAATGGACACCAGCCATTTATTGATACTGTAAGATGGGATTACTAAAATGTCTCCACTTATTCCGCTTTAGCTTTTAGCCTCAGCTAACTAACTTTGAATCCCAAATTTCATAAAATAGAAGGTGGTGAGCTACAGTAAGTAGTGTGTAGTATCCCAAGTTATGCCCATGTTAGGACCTTCCTACAGCCTACAGTGGTGTTCAAAATAATAGCAGTGTGTTGAAAAAAGTCAGTAAAGCTCCATATCCATATAATAACTTTTAATTTGAATCACATAAATGCATTGGACAC
>JAOVVB010000052.1:17857376-17869217 GCA_028570985.1 Heterobranchus longifilis
AAATTCTGGACCTTTGGCAGTGGGGGGTGGGTCGTTCGAACCACCCGAACCCCCCCTGGCTACGGGCCTGCTCTTGTAGTCCACACCATGCAGAAAACCAGAATGCAAGGCAGGCTAATGTAAAACTCCAGCGAGTACAGCAGCCTAGCCTACCGGATCAGTACACAACAAACAAAGGATATCCAAATGAGTGCCTAGTAAGAAGCCAAAAACTTTCCACTTCCATACAGAATGAGAGTAAGACTTTTCTCCATGTCTTATTTTGAAACGCGTTTGCCTGATCCGTGAAACTAGCATTGCTATTTCAAAGAAAGCAAACATGCAGAGGTTCTCTTGAGCTGTTCATAGAAACTACAACAATGACTTTCTTGCCAGAAGCCAAAAAATGATGTCCCTGCCAAAAATCTGTTTGTTATTGTCTGTTATTGTTAACAATTTGGATTATTAATTCCAAATCCTGTTCCAGCATGACTGGTGGTCATTTGAAGGCCTGGTTGAGACAAGCTAACAGTAACTCCTGTCTGGACTGTGCAACCCTGGTCATCAAAATAAGGTAGGAAGCTGAACTGCATTGTTTTTAAAGGGTAGTAATGCAAGGGCCATATTTATACATTTTCAGAACTATATATTTTCAGTTATTTATTTATTTTATTTATATACTAGATGCGCCTGCAAATTAGTTGGTGTGGAATTTAATTGCACACTTATAAGCTCGTTTAAAAAAAAAAAAAAAAAAAAATCTGTTGAATTTTGTAATGTGTTACCATAATAAAGGTGTGAGATTATGTTTATTACTGTACGTAGATTTCAGTTGCACACTCATATTTTAAAATGTACAACGCCATCTATTGATTTTTGAGATGAAGTTATGATTTTTTCAAGGTAAATCTTTTATGATATAAGGGGGTTTTCCAATTAAATTTCAAATTAGCATATCTTCTCTTCCTGTAGAACGATTGCGATGAAACAAAGCCAATATGTTACCTTAAGCTCCATGAAAACCCCATTAAAATCCGTTTAGTAGTTTTTATGTGATGCGTGCAAACAAAACAAAACAGACAAAAATTCCAAAAACCATCCTGATGTGTTCTATTACTCATCTTACATCCCCCCAAATAATTTTTTCGCAAATATCTTCAATGTACAAACACGACATCTTTACAGTTTTATTATATATATAGGACAAGTTTCTACCCTCCTACTAACTTTAGAACATTTACATCCCAGGGAAAAAAAAAAACTCATAAGAGATCCTTGTTTTAGGTGATCTATGTTTCTGACCTTGGCCTTTTGCATGGTGTCTAATGAAGCTGCCAGGTCATCCAACTCCAGCAGTAGGTTCTGCTTCTCCTTCTCTAGTTTGGCACGAGTCCTCTGCAGGCCCTCACACTGCTCACTCATCTCAGCCAGGGCATCTCCGTGCCTCTTCCTCAGAGCCGCCGCCATTGATTCAGCCTGAGCCGAGGACTCCTCTAGCTCACGCCTCAGTCTCTGCAGCTCCAACTCACGCTTCTTATTCATCTCCATCTACAGCAGATCAAGTGAGTGATCAGGTCAGCAATTACTTATTATAACTTATTACCTATTATAACTTATTTCCTGTATTACTGCATTGACTATAAGTGCACCTGAGAGGCTGTGACACCTCCTGCCTCCTCTAGACGGTCTGTCAGATCTTCCAGTTCTCGGGTCAGGTCAGCGCGCTGCTTCTCTACCTGAGAGACCGGATATACATTCAGTCATCAGATACAAACCTCCGAATATAAAATGATACACACATGTGCACACACCCTTTTTTAAAAGGAGGAGATTGTTATTACAGAGATGATCCACAGCATAAGTGCCCCTGGTGACAGATGGGCAATGTCAGTTCTCTTACACTGTTTACTCAAAGCTGTAAAATTACCACTTTCATGCTTACTTCCAGATTAACTTCTCAACACATCAAATGCTTTGTTTTCCCTTTACTCGGATAGTGCATGTGAAAAATGAATAAGAAAATATTATACATAACTAGCCATCCATAAGAAGCCTTGATAAGCAATGCATAAATGTTTAATAAACAAATAGTAGCTGTTTTATTATGTAACTATTTTAGCTTTATTAACAGCACATTCATTAAGCTTTTACAAACCTTCTATAAAGTTTAACCTTCAATGTTTAAAGTCATTTAAACATTATTTATTTTATATAACTTTTATAGTATCATGAATAAATTGTAAAAATGTAACAACATGCTTGATAAGTGCATTATTTACAGTAATGTTAAACCAGTTAACCCATGCACATGATTGAGGGTTGTTCTTTTTGGCACCTCAAAAGTTTTGACATAGATACACCTTTCAGACATCCCCCAGCATTGCTTTACAAAACATTTATTCAAAGCTTATCAATGTGTTACAAATGCCCTAAGTAGGCGTCCATCAAATCCAGTGTTACCTATTGGATCATACCAGTATTTACTGGAACTATAGCAGTGGGAATAATTCTGCATAAACTAAAGCAGGGATAATAAGGATAATCATGAATTATGAGAGCATCATTAATATTCACTGTAAGTGAGATACTGAAAATTGGAAATGTTAGTCATAATTTATAGAAACAAAAATTCTATGATGATTGAGAAATCATTTTAGTCCAAACCCCCCCCCCCAAAAAAAAAAAACAACAACAAAGATTTAGTAACAATAAGCCATAAACACTCTGCACTACATAGTGAAGTTTTAATTCTGTTGTTTATACGTTGCCTAGTTATGTTGGTAAAAAAAATCAACAAGGAATTAATTAAGGCATTTTTGTATAAATCCACTGCTGTCATTTGCATTTTCCATTAAGATTTTGAAGGAATTGTGTCCAATCTAAAATCTTTTCCATAATCCGAGGTGTGCCTATGATCTGCTGAGCTCTCCCTCCCTGGTTGCTGTTGCCATGGTATGCAATACTCTTCTACATCATTGCTTTAAAATTTGGGACAAAATCTTCTCAGATCAAATCAAAGCCTCATATAAAGATTTTCAGATCATAAGAAAATGTTATAATTAAAAAGCATAAACCAGTTTCATCCCTCAGAGACAGACAATCACTAACTGAACAAAAGAAACACTCTTGCTATGCATGACATGAAAGCATTTTTTTCTTGTGCAGACAGTGTTCCCTCATCTCAATATAAGATAAAAGAATCTGTGTGATAAAAAAATCATGAATAATGTGGAACTAATAAAAAATAATAGCCATCAGTTTATTGGAGCAGTCAAAGAAGATTGATAAGCGGTTTCTGCGCATGTGGAGATTTAGGAGAGCCGTAAACTTGTTGAATGTTGGCTGGTGTGACCTGCATGACCTTTTGATTCTTTGACTGATGGTGATAAAGTGAAAACAGTCTGGCTGAGTTTCATTTGACACCCAGAAGGGACTTCATTTTGCAAGCCTGGGCGAGGTCAACAACATGTCCTTTGACCTTCTAGAATGCGGTGCTCCTGTCACTAGCACTGGCAGCAACTCAGTGTGTCAACACTAGCTTCAGTTTACTCTTCCGTCAAACCGTTTCTCACTCATCACCTAATACAGGTCAAGAGGGCCGTGACGTACTTAAATCTAAATTAAAGAGGCAGTAGGTCCGTTTAACACCAGAAACAGGCATGTAATATAGAACAATATGTTAAGATATGGATGAGTTTATATTTTGTCTGCAGATTACCTCTGGACTATAATGGCATTGGATTCTATCAATAAAGAAAAAAGATGAGAACAATAGGAGGACTGTGTGTGTCTGATATGTGTAAGAGAGTGAGAAGGTTTCTGTGGAGACGCAGGTAGGCCCACAGAGATAAAGGTGTACATGTCTGTGCATGACTCTTCACACTCCACTCTGGCTTAGGCTCAGTGAACAGAAGAACGGCGCTCTATTAAGAATGCCACCCAGCGTGGCGACAGAGCCCAGAGGCATGTCTTCAAGTACCTGTGGTAGACATCATATCCCACTTGCATGGGTGGAAATATTTCTTTATCAGGTTTCTTTATCAGATGTATACAGTGCAGTGCAAGAATGTACTATAGGTACTGTACACGTTAGAAATGTATATTTTACATATTTTAACTGTTTATTTAAATAATTTGAATAATATATTAGATTTTCATGCAGTCAAGTTTTTGAATTGGGTCATAAATGATAAAAGTGGAACGACAGAGTTCCTTTAGCAGCTTTAACCCTTACTGGGTATCAGTATTTCATATTATAATAAAAAGTAATAAAAACATATATTTTTTTTTTTGCACATTATCATGTTTAAATACATGTGCCTTTAACTTTCTTTCTCTCTCCCTCAACGCCCGTACCGTTTTATCCTTTATACTGGGTCACATTGGGCCTGGAGCCTATCCCAGGTGTACACCCTGCACAGGATGCCAATCTATCGCAGGGAATGAACACACTCATTCACACACTCCAGGCAATTTGGGAACACCAATTAGCCTAATCTGCATGTCTTGGACTGCGGTAGGAAACCGGAGTACCCAGAGGAAACCCACCCAGCACAGGGAGAGCATGCAACCTACAGGTACACAGACCCGAGGTGGGAATCGAACCCAGAACCTGGAGGTACAAGGTGACAGTGCTAACCACTAAGCCTTAACGTAATCTGTGTTTTTTAAATATATATTAAAAAATATATGTATATACTTATTGGAAAAAGGTATTATATATAACTTATATAAATGTTAATATAATTAATACAATATATTAATATTAACTAAAAACGTCTTGAAATTTAGAAGTTCGAAGGAATTTAAATAAGTGTCAAATAAAGGGTTAAAACTTTGTCACAGTCTTTTCAACAAACTCAAATTGTAATCAAAAGATGATGAAATAGATCTTCCTTCAGTTCATCGTTCATCATTCCTTTAGCTAAACCTCAGCATGGCTTGAGCTCGCGTATCACTCAGAAAGCTCTTGGGGAGATCTTGGTGAACGAGGTTGCTCCGTCCTGATTGAAAACATTTCGGCTTTATTATTCCAGGTGCAAATCATTTAAGCTTAACCACAGGAGCACTCTCCGCCCTCTCCATTCTCACCAGGATGCCAACACACACTCACTAACCCGATGTGCGAGCGCAGACCAAACTCATGGACTGTTTGGTGGATCACCACACCTGTCCTCAGTAAGCAGCCTCGGGTCTGCTAAGGATTATGAGCTTTAGACAGCAGATGCCATCTTTCATCAGTTGGTTGAGAGTTAAACACTTAATCTTTACTCCTGTTTTACTTTTCTATTTAATAGTATGCAGCTTTGTTGGCAAGGTTCATGGTGTAATGATGTATCAGTCATTGGCAGAAAATCTGAGCAAGACAATTATCATTAAACAAAAATAAATAGATGAATAAATAAATAAATACATAAATAAATGTATATAGTACTAAAACAGAGATTTCTATTTAATACAGTATATAAAAGCTCTCATGAACAGAATATAAAAAGCTAAATGAAAAAGTCAGATGTGAGATATAAATCCACATGTATCAAACTTTTATTCCAGAAATATAGCTTGAAGTTACCTTCACTCTCATGCCTCTCTCAGCCTCCAGTTCTTCCTCGAGTTCCTCAACGCGGGCCTGCAGATCAAAGAACGGAAGCAGATGAAGTCAGACTAGTCAGATGTGTCGATTTCACTTCATCAAAAAAGACAATCAATCAGTGCCATGAGACAGTGTACTCTTGACACACTGTTCTAATCTGCGTTTGTACTCCATCTTCAGCTTAATCACATTTAGAATAAAAGTCTGGCAGGAAACTATTCTCTGTTCCCAGTGTAAATGTTTAGTCTATCAGCTTTGCCAATGCATTTTCAGTGCATTGTCCTTTAAAATGTGCTGAAGGGGTTGCCATATAAAGAGCAGTATTGCGGTAAAGAACTCTTTTAGTCCTGCATGCCGGTGGCTTTTTAACACAGGGTGCAATTTAGTGCAGGAATTTGTTTCCCCACTGTTTTTATCTGTAGAATGCCTTGAAGTAAGGATCTGCTCCTCACCGGTCATCGTATTATATTAGCACAACCTTTTTATTAATTTTGCTATGTGATGATGCAAAACATCCTCCTTGATTAAAAAAAAAATCACTTTAAATACCAGATCCTTTGTTTATTGTATGGGGGGGGGTCGCATTTGGTTCATCTTCATGTTAATTGTGTCCAGTTGTAAGATAAGGTCGCTAATCAATGCAAACTGTGTGCAACCACAAAGAAACCTAAACCACATGAGACCAGTTGCAGTTTTTTTCATGTAAATATCACAAAAGGTCATATACTTAAAGCACATACAGGTTCAATTGATTTTTACCCCATGCACCATTTTACTAGGATCTCTTTGTCAAACTTTCAGTTTCTTGTACATGAACTGAATGCCGAAACAGTTCAGTGTGGGGGGTACTCGAAAGTGTAAAACCTGCCCCATTAGTAAAATTTATGTGAGCAAGCATATAAATGAATAGCATTCATTATCAAAACTCTTTTCTTTCCATATAAGAAGGATCTCTGACAAGTTATATAGCTGGAGGATGTCCCATGATGTGGATAATGATAAACAGTCAGCAACCTGCATGCATGTGCATGCCTATACATATATAAACACACACACACTACAAAAGTGCACAATCTAACACAGAGCTTGAGCAAATTCATGCAAACATAACTAACTATTAAAAAGCACACAGATATAATGTGGAGAAACTTACATGCCAGCGCAAAACCTCAGTGGAGAGCACAGCCATGGCCAAGCAACACTCAGAACAAATCACACTAGCACATACGAATGCAGAGACACACACACACACTCTGACACTGTCTCCCACACAGGGGCTCGATTTGCTGCACTGAAAAAACTCCACACCCACTTTAGACTCCTCAGCAAAACCCCAGCTTCTTGCTGAGCACAAACTGCTGGTCTAAGAGGCTCTGCACAGATCTCATCCATGTCACTTGGAAATTCTGATCAGACGGTACAAAACCCTACTATTAATCAATTGTCTCATTCGGGCTTAATTACATTTCCTTATGGATTCTTATGGTTAACCATCAACCATCATCAGACTTTAAAGTGATAGCATATGTGTCCATGGGGCATTTACTGTAATAGTGTAGGCAACCATTTGCTTCCACACTGAGCTGGGGAAAAAAATGAGGCTTCCAAATAGTTTTTTACAAACAGTTTGCAGGCCTAAGTATATTTTATCCTGGTTGCTTTCTTTGTACTTAGAAGCACATTTATGCATCTGCTGCACAGAACCAGGCCTAACTGACTGATGACAAGTTTTTTCCTCAAGTCTACATGAGAGGAAATTGGACAGAATTTAACATTTTCCAACACATTTCTGAACAAAATGACAACATATCAGGTGACAAACGAGATGCTGAAATTCAAGCCATAAACATCACGTCTTGGAAAATAAGCCGTGGTAAAAAAAAAAAGACAGTGGATATTTAACGCACAGCCCACATTAAAAACACACAAAAAAAGGCTCCACCTGAACGAGTTTGATCAGTTGATCCACTAAAATAACACAGTGGTGGGGCTTCTGTCAAACCAGCTTAGCTTTTGTGCCTTCCAGGTCCTCCTAAGCTGTGATTAATGGAGAGTTGTCCATAAAGCCTGCATTGTGTAATATAGATAATGCCCTGGCGTTACGTGAAAACACGTCTACCTTCGCTGACACTCAGATCCTGTTTCAGCTGTACGTGCACAAAGAGCCTCTATGTTCTGGGCATGGAAGAAAAAAAAAAGCTCCTTGATCAGAGAGGTATTGTACTGCACACTTTGTCACTTTCTGGATCTACAGTATGTCTTGTCCTTCGGTGAAGTGCTTACATGGGGACCAGTGGTAAAAGCCAATGAGGAATGATTTAAGAAAAAAAAATGAAATAATAGATAAGAAATATATCTAAGAAGATACAGAAATATCAGGAATAAATTTGGCATATTTGGCCAATCGTGAAGCAAACAATTCCTGTAACGCTTCACTTAAATTATACTGTACTTAAGTGAACATAAAGATTGTCACACATGAATCTTTAATTCAGAGAAACATTAACATGCATAAAAAAATATCAAGAATAATAATAAGATCATAAACTAGGGAGAAAATCTAGTAAGAACAATGAACTACAACAGAACTTACAGTACTGTGCAAACATCTTTCTTCATATTTTGCTTACAAAGAGTCAGACTGTTTTGTATTTGTTTAATGTAGTCTTTAGGATATAGTTTTACAGGCCTTTTTTTGGCTCTCTTTTTCACTTCAGTCCCTGTACCTGACCAGTTTCTGATAGTTTCTGATTATGCAGTTTTCTGCATAATATAATAAAAATATCTAACTTACAGTAAGTCATGAACTAGTGACAACAGGTGCAAATGATGAAAGATGATCAGGCTGGTGATTAGTATACTGATGATGCGAATGATGAGTGGTTGGAACTGACGAGATTAGGTTGCCGCTGAGGTTGTTACATAAACAACCAAATTTTAAATTGTATCTTTTGCAGCGTGTCACAGTAAAAATATTTCTTTACATTTCTTTAATTTATTCTTCATAATTTTTTTTATTTTAACATGAGGAAATAAAGATTGGCTCCAGACTTTTGCACAATACTGTAAATACATACACTAATCTGGAACAAACTTAAAGCCAGCGCAAATGATGAACTACATGTGATAAGAGGATGCCGTTAATAAAGGTACTCAAATGAAGGCAAAAAAGAGTTGCTACTGAATGTTTCTTAAGTATGGAAAAGCAAGAAGTCAGTGTTTTTACTTTTTTTAGGAAGTTATCCAAATGTCATGTTTTCAGTTGAAAAGTAACTTTAATAACGTAAAAGCTAATTTTTTTTATAAAGCGACTACAACCTTTACCTGAAAACCACATTCTCATCTCTGTAAATATGTTGCTCATATGACTGCTGCTACATAGTTTGCTAATGGATTAAACTGAAGTAAAAAAAATATGCTACATAGCTAGAATTTACTTGCTGTTTAGCCATTTTATGTTAGTTACTGAAATTAATGCTAGTCACACCCAGCATTAACAAAGAAAACATGTTAATTGAAAAATAACGGGACAAAAAAACATGACTAAACAAAGTATTTCTAATTTTGTGGAGTTCATGCTTCTATCAGTGCAAAAGAGATCCCTAATTTAAGGGTATTTGCTTTCTCCAGGATTTTTTAAAACATTTTGTTGAGGTATAGCCAGTAGCGCTAATCCTCAAGTTCAATGCTACAATTCATTGGTTCATCTACTGTACATTCAGATGGACACAGAGACCTATAGCATTCACTACATCATATTATATAGCATAAGAACTTCTCAGCAAATCACAAACTGGCTTAATTTTTTAAAAATATTTTTGATAGTTACGAGATATTTATAGATACGATTTTATGATTTGTAAGGAATACTTTGAAGGTCTAAATCACAATAAAATAAGTAAATAATTCATTTTTACTTACTACTACTAAGAGGTAATCAGCATAAATTTGAATAGCAAAGTTAAAATACAGTAAAGTAATAATAAACAATAGAAACAAAATACAACTATCCCAGTATTTGCCATGCTTAGTTGAATAAATTTAAGAAACTTTATTATTTTGTAATATTTTAAGGCTGGTATGTCCATAAATGTATTTACATTTATGGAGAGCATGGTGCTGTGCAATAGCCTATTGTCTCATCCACCGTGACCCTGACCAAGATAAAGCAGTTACTAAAAATTCTATGAAAATAGTAAATGATTATATAAATACCTAGGGTTAGCCGTGCTCGTTGACACAAGATACAGTTTGATCTGGTTATGTTGCCTTTTTTCTCATTATTGCACTATTGCATTATATACTTTGGACCCATTACATCAAATCAGGTATCAAGACACATTTAGGGTGATTTGAGTTGAGCTCATTTACATATTCCTGGTTCAAATCTCTCCATATTGATACCAAGTTTATGGCCAGTGTGAGTTTGTTTACTACTAAGCGGGCCTTGGAAAAAAAATCCATTGAATCAATTCTATTTCTAATATATTTAAATGAACCCTCAGCTTCATTTTGATACCAGGATTTCCTAGCCATCCTTTAAAATAATTTCCGAAGCAGTGTGGTTTCGTAGCAAATAAAAATGCGTGCTTTATATCACTACTGGGGTAACCAGTTTAAATAGCGTTTATTACAGTTTATTAAATGTTTAGGATTAAAATGTCTAATTCTATTGAACAATCAGGGTACAAGGTATTTATCAACTGATTTTTGCCAAAATGTAAAATTTGATAGCTTTTATCTACTGGCCATAGCGCAAAACTAACCTGTGCAATGTAATACCTGACTTGATATGACGGGTCGCACATACATTTCAGGGCTGGCTTACAGTAAAAGATTAAAAGCAGTTTCTATGAGGAATTTTTGGAATTTCTATGAGTTTTGTGCAGTTTTTACCAAAAATGTATTCACCAACATGTATGTTTTTTAAAGCCAGATCCTGAACATCAGTATAACTTTTACAATTGTCCAAAAAGCAAATAACCTTTTTTCACCTATAGCAGTTTAAACTGTATTACCATTGAATATCACTTCAGTGCTTCCCTACCTTTTACTTTCTTGAAACTAGACCCTACTATAGTGGGGTATTTAATTTTTTTGAAAGGGATTTACATCGGAGAGATTATTATCAGGGCAAACAGTATGTTCTTAGAGATGTTTTTGCCATTTTAAAGCACAGGAGAGGAGCGTCGAGAGGCACAAGCTCACAAATCAGAGTTCGAGACCTTTTGGAGCGCTGAAAGACAGGAATGCTCTCTCTCCCCCACACGCCTCACCTGCAACTCCTTATTCTTCTTCTGGAGCCCTGCACTCAGTGCCTCCTCGGCCTCCAGCCGGCTGCTGGTGTCACTAATCTCCACATCTCTCCTGTCAGGACACAAAGATGGGAAAGGAGAACGAGAGAGGGGAAACAGAGAGATGTGTGACATGGCTAAATTAGCAGACAGATGTAATACGGTTTGAGAAACATCACCACATGTCTGAGCTGAAGGGTTATTAAAATGTCAGTCAAATGTCATCCGTCAACACAAGGGGGGAAAAAAACGCAAACTATTAAGCATAATCCTGCAACAAATAAACACTAGTTTTGTAATACAGTACAATATTTGTGTCTATATAGTGAAGAGTAATATAATGTACAGTATGAAATACAATTTGTTTTATTCCTCATTGTACTTAGTTATCTGCCCGAGGTCCTTTTTTTTGTGTGTTCTGGGGATTATCTTTGGGCCTGCTATGGTAAGTGCATACTAACAAGCCTGAACAGCTCTAAGGGCCTCGAGGCCTTTAACTCATCAAAGCCGAGATAACGGCACTCCAAGCAGATATCATATTATAGCAGCCACAAGGCATCCAAACATCTGTTTTTCCACAGAACTGAGACATCTACATCTACCATCTGTTTATGCGCAAATATCTCCTTTTGACTATTCTTCAGCAAACTCCAGTGCATTTTAAAAGGTGCTCAGCTTGCTGAATTAGATCACTAAAAAGAACATTAGACAAATGATTACTAAAGTGATTAGTCTATAATGTGTACAATGTCCTGAAAAGTAAAAAGAAAAAAAAAAACTTTGAAATAACTCACTTTTTGATGAGCTCCTCTAGGTTGGCCCTCATCTTGCCCAGTTCGCTGAGGTTCTCCATGGTGTTCTTACTGTCTCCTTCTAACTTCCTCCTGCACCTTTCCACCTCAGTGCGCTGCTTCTTTTCCTGTTCCAGCTGGAACTCCAGCTGACAGACATCACACAGAGAACAGCTTTAACCAG
>JAOVVB010000052.1:17869227-17890435 GCA_028570985.1 Heterobranchus longifilis
GTTATAGTAATATTATATCAGCTGAAAAATCTGCTTTAGGATAAATTTAATATTTGCAATCAGCGAGATAGAGGATGCTATGTTTATCGCCCCTGACAGCAACCTAACAACACACCAGATAACCAATCACACATCTACTAATTAGGAATAAGTTATTAGAGTCTCATAAATATCATGGAACTCACCTCTTCGACGTGAACCTGCAACTTGGCTTTCTCTTTAGTCAAGAGGTTCACCTTCTCCTCCTCAAACTGTAGATCCTCGATGGCTTTCTGGGAAAGCGAAACACAGTTTGGGATCTGTGCAGCATATGAGGCACTAAAACATTAACTGTGACTCTCATCTGACTCGCTGCCATCTTTGATCCACAGCTGGGATGTGTTCGTTTACCTCAACCGTGGAGTCTGTCGGAAGAAGTTTGCAGCTCGATAGCTTAATCAAACCCAATCCTTCGACGCAAATTCCCGAGTAGATTCAGACCATCTGACTAAGAAATAAACACTCGAACGCATCCTGGATATCGTTTTCATTTGACTCAATTATCCAGTTTTTTGGCTGAACGGTACAGGCTCTGCACACACACACACACACACACGCTCAATGGGGTGAAAAGAAAAGCCCAATGCCACTGATCCTAAATTACAGGCAGTGATAACCTGGCAAATGGAGCTGCTACCGTCCACAATCTGGCGTGTTTGAATGTACAATACACTCACAGTTCTTCAAAGAAGATAATGGTTGTAGGGGAATTTCTGAGATAGAAGTGATTACAAGACTGAAGACAGATTGTTCATGACTGTATTTTGTTCATGACCATTTCTCTCGATTCTATAACACTTTCTTGTGTTACAAATAGCTGTCATTGCATTCTTATAATAATAACGAGTAACACAATTTGCGGATGTTCCCTGGACCTCAAGACTCCTCGTCGCCAGATTATTCTAATTCATGAGATTTTTTTTCTTTTCGTACTGCTTTACATTAAAGTGAGCTCCGGGTCCTCTGAAATTCCTTCTTAGCAAACCGAACGAAGCTGGTCGTGTGCCAATTTGATGTGATCGCAGATCTTTACAGCCTTCAACATGTGTTCTGGACGAGTGCGATTCAAGCAGTACAGCAGCCAGGAAACAACTTGCATAGGCTTCATCCCTGTGGAGTGACCTTGACTCGAAAACATTAAGCCTGAGCTTTCTTACACATGTCTTCGAGAGCAAGATGCTGGCTACTGTGCTTAATATATAAAAAATAAATTAATCAGCTATAAAAATTTGCAGGAAAAAAAAAAGTGTGGTGAAAGTTTGTACACCACGGTAAAGATTCTAAGTAAAATATTTACTTGGAGCAAGTTTGAATCAAGTATATTCAGAAATATGTCTTTTTTTATTGGAAATGTGGAAGAGATTTGAAACCCATTTACTTATATTTAAACAGTGCAGCGCATTACCCAAAGCTCTGTGTCTCTGTTTCTCAGCTGTCAAACGTTGAGATTTATATGCACCGGCACTGATATTATTAAATGCAGTCTTCTTCCTTTTTTTTTTTTTACTTTTAGGGATAACCAAAGATCAAACTGAGGTACATGGACCTGTTCAGGGAGGCCTGTAGTTTTCAAATCTCAGTGGGAACTGCCAAATGTTGCAGTAGACATGAATTATGTATGAATGCACACATATTATAGGAGGATGTAGCTCACCTCGCTGAGCTCGGCTAAATGCTCCGTCTCTTTCTGGAAGTTCTGAACCAGTATCTCACGCTGAGACAACTCCTCTGAGAGCTTTCTCACTGTACAGTCTGAAGCCTACCGAGAGAAAGAGACAAAAGAGAGAGAGAAAGAGACTTATTATTATTTATTAATAATAGTCTGACATTACATTTGATATTCATTACAGTTTCTCTCTTAAAAACATTTGTGAATGTTTGTGTGTGCATGCAACATGTATATGCGTGTGTGTGTATTTGGGCTTGTTGAGCCTTTGAAAAGCAGATGTAAACCAGAAGTGCTTATGGAGGGGCGGAGGCGAGGCTTCAGAGGCACTTTCATCTCGAAATCAGTACCGTTGCTTCACTCGGCTCTGACCTCGAGGCTTTTTCGAACTTTTATAGGCAGAGCTCATCAAACTTCAGGATGTAACCAGACAAAAATCAGAGTGGCCATCTGTTACTGATGGTAATGGATTAGAGAAGAGATCGAAATAAGAAGGCGAGTAAGGAACCGACGGTAGGCGGTACGATGTCCTTCAAGCAAAAAGGTTTTTTTGAGAGCCGAGGGGAACTGTGGTGCGAAGGGTAATAACCTTATTTCATGGTGATCAAGCGGGAAAAACACAACTAGTGTTAATATCTAAATAAAATAGAAGGAAGAGGTGAAAACTTGCTCCAGTAACCTACACTTTTATAATATGGAAATGAAGCCAGTCACATCCTAGCTATGGCAACAGCAGCAGTGCAAACAGACTTTGTTCAAGGTGTTAATCTGACAGTACAGGTCTGTTCTTGTGTACGGCTAAATGTCAGGTACGGCAGGCTTTATCCCCTCAAAAGAAACTGGGTGTTTTTGTGACTGCAATTATTCTTCCGTAGGCAGCAAATGACTTATTAGCCACTCATTATACTGAAAGTAACCGGTTCTTAAACAATTGAAAGTACGGCTTTACAAAATGTATCACATGGTTCATTCAAGGTAATGCAGCTGGATTAATCCAATCATTCATCACAATACAATGAATGAAAATAGCAGTTGACAGCACTGAGAATGCAGATGAGGGGAAGCAATGATATGATAGAAGCCTGAAATGACCAATTATAGATTAAAAGATAAAGTCGAACTTAGAAAAATGTACTTGGCACGTACAGTAAATGCATTGTACATGCACTGTATAGACTTTTCTTTACATACGAGTGTGTTGCTTTCAGGACATGAATGACAGGTACGTGAATAACTATCAAATATATACACAAAGTACTGTACATGAAAATAATAAATAAAAACAAATAGCTGATGATACTACAACCTGCTGTCTGCGTACGAGTGCATCACCTGTTTGTCCTTCTCCACTGCACTGAGCGCACTCTCCAGCTCCTCTAGGTCTTGCCGCAGGCTGCAGCACTCAGTCTGAAGCGTGTGCCGCTGCAAGGTGAGCTGAGTGTTAACGTCCTCCTCCTGCTCCACACGCAATTCAAGCTGAGCCACCTGAGCCTCGAGCTCACGCCTGGCCTGGACCAGCTGTGCACAGCGCTGCTCGGCCTGCTGCAGTGCCTCCTGGTCCTGCGTGGGGACGAGGAAGAGGAGGAGATTATTATGAAGATGAAGAGAGAGTAGAGAAGTGAAAGAGAAGGAGGAGGGCAGTGAGGTGAGATGACGGTGAGGTGACAGGAGGTTAAGGAGGAGAAGGAGGAGGGGAAAGATGAAAGCGAGAACGAGATTTGTCATTTCTTGACCTGGTCTCTACAGGTACAAATGTGTAACTCTTCACTAGAAGAGTTGGAATAATATTAAAAACAGTTTTTCCACATGTACACTGTACTGTACAGGTATGAATGTTTCAATCACAGAATGCATTCAGGTTGTTTTTGATGCAACACCTATAATTAAAAAAAAAAGTAAATGGAATAATTCCAAAACACAAAGACAAAACTCCAGCACGGTATTCATGGGCCCTCATTTATAGACCATGAAAAAGAAACGTGTCATGACAAAAGCAGAAAACAAACAACTTAATCCAGTCTTAAATCAGTCAAAAATCAGATGTCAGTTGTTGCATCAGAACTAGTCAGACCAGACGCAGATGCCGATGCAGGACGGTTTCTTCAGATTTCAAAGCTTCCAACTGCTTCCTAACGATATGGTTAGTTTTTATCTAAACCACTGCTATTATCACTAAAATATGACAAGAGTGTGCCAGTTGGGAATTCCTTTCCTATTCATCCTGTGCATTATGCATACAGCATTCTGTCCCTGTTCCTAAACATTACGCAAAACCTAAGACATAAAACTCACTCACTCATCATCTGGTCCGCTTTATCCTGCATGCACGGCCATGGGGGGTCTAGAGCCTATCAGAGGTACACCCTGAATGGGATGTCAATCCATCACAGGCCACACATACAGTACACACTTTGGATATTGTTTGAACACATACAACTTTGGACTGTGGGATGAAACCCACCAAGCACGGGGAGAACATGCAAACCCTATGCACACAGACCCGAGGCGGGAATCGAACCCAGAACCTGGAGGTACAAGGCGACAGTGCTAACCACTAAGCCACCGTGCCACCAGGCAAATGAATTAATTAAGAATAAATATTTTATTGATGGTTAAACAAAATCAGTCCCCCTTCTTAAGATCAAGCCTGGCCCAAACCTCCAACCTCTTTCTTTTTCTCAACCTGCAACACACACATACACACACACACACACACACACACCTGCCGATGTTGCATTGATGTACTAAAATGATCCCAATCCAGCTCCTCTTGTTCGGGCTCTACCTGTATCTCACAGCGTCCCTCGGAGTCTTCGGATAGAGATCGGCCACTCCGATCACTTAAAGAAAAACCATCAGTCTGGTTCTGACAAACAGCCTCCATGTCAGAGTAGTTCCAACGTCTTGCTGTCGAAATGATCCTCAGACTGGAACACCTTGATGTTCAGACTCACTTGGTTTCTTCTCGAAGTGCTGACTGCTCCTTGTTTTCTTGTAAGGGAAGTGTTGTTGGTGTTAGCATCCCGCTCCACTTCAGACAAGCGACAAGTCTCATTCTTAGTGAGAAACAAGTGGTGTATTCACGTACTTTATCCTGATGATTCTTCACAAGCTGAGGTATAGTAGGACATATTTGTTTAGCTTTCCATAACAATTACAATAGATATGAAACAAAACGATTCATAAAAAAACTGGATTAACTGATGCAGGCTCTCCCTCTTAGAGAAGGCGACGTAAGTAAAGATAAGAAAAGACAGTGTGTGTGTCAGCCATGAAAAAAATGCCATGCTATTCATGACTCAACTGGGAACAAAAAGGATATTGAACATGTGTTTCAGTGTGACTTCTTGTCTGAATGAATTACCAGACAAAACATGTTACGCTTTCTCATTTGTTTCGGCCAGTTAACATAAGGCGGATAAAAGAATCAAAAAGGTAAAAAATTGTGATAAACATCTACGTAGGCGATAACCCACCAAGGTACGGGTCTCTTCAAATGGAAACATACTCATTTTTGTTAAGCGTAACATAAACTGAGCGGAGTCATACGGGGAAAATAATCAGTGCTTTTAAACCCACGCTAAGTTGTTGCATAAGTCTATCTACTGAGTGTTTCAGACCCAACAATGACATCTATTTTATTCTCCTCTTCAGTATTATAGCCAGCTGTTCATGAAACAGAATATTACACCCACATCCACTGCATGGACAACAAAGACCAACGCTCACTGGTGTCCACATTAATGCCCTTTAACCTCAGGGTCTTTAATAATGGCTGATGACAAAGAATAATACTACAACCTCCCACATATTTTCTTAATTTGTTAAGCTTTTATAAACCAGATGTGAATATCATTTGATTGGTATTTTTTCCAATGCACAATTGAATCATGGGAACTCCATTTAGATTGCTATATTTCGAAATAAAAGAGGATCCCATGCCCCCGTTCAACCTTCTGAGAGCTTGGTGGATGTTGTAAAGTGACCTGAAATTGAATGTTACAATTGTTTTCTGGGGTTTCTGGGAAGTCAGTTTGAGTCTGCCGACAATGCGATCAGAGGCGCGAAGTGGACAACAAGTAATCAATGTCATTCCTGCCATGCTTGTAGGGTATAGTGGTTAGCCCTGTCACCTTACACCTCCAGGGTCTGGGCTCGATTCCCGCCTTGGGGTATGTGTGCATGGAGTTTGCATGTCCTCCCCGTGTGTGCTGGGTTTCCTCTGTGTACTCCGGTTTCCTTTCACAGTCCAATAACATGCAGAGTAGGCTAATTGGCATTTCCAAATTTCCCATAGTGTGTGAATGCATGTGTGATCATTGACCAGAGGTCCTACAACGGTCATATAATAGGAATAAATACAATGGTAATTACTATTGGCCTTCATGGTCCCAATACAGAGGTTCCTAGATTATTACTTTGTTTTTCTCTAAATAGCTTTAAAAAAGAGAAAAAAAAAAGGGTGGGGAGAAAACAACCACTGTGAAGCAAGTGATAACAGAAAGTTTCCTGCGAATGTTCTACAACATGTATTGTATCAACTGCATAGTCAGATAAATGTGTGGTGCTGTAGTTTTAATGAAGTCAAAATTATTATCATCGACCATGCTCTCATGTTGCAAAAAAAAGTAATCAAACACATTGGAATGTACTGTAATTGGAAATTAATCAGCTTTAGAATAGAAAGCATCAAAACTATACTCTATCTAACTTTCCTTAAATGGCCAACTCTACTGTCTTTGGGATTTATTTACCACATGTATAAAATGTTCAAAATAATTTTATTTATAAGCTTTGTGATAAATCATTGATCTTTAAGCATATTTTGCATTGTTTACTGTATTGAAAATTGAAGCCATTCACATCCAGTCTGTCAAGCGTTAAACCAATGTTCATGTAAAAAATGTCGACGGTATTGAAGTATAAAAAATTATTGGTAATGGTATCAAATGTGGTAGTGTTTTATATTAGAGCTAACTTTATTTATTTTCAATAAACATATTATGAAAGCATTATGACAACAGTAAAATAGTAAACAAAAACTTTACAGTTTAATCAGATATATGTATTTACTCAATATTATAAATTATAGTATAGTCTATTGAACTGTAGAGAAACACAGGGGATGCGCTTTGTACTGTATATCTCATTTCTCTGAGAGATCTTTCCTTAGGCCACAGAAACTCTAAAGCGAGCCCAGACCTTGAGGTTTTTCTATATGCTTAAGTTGGACATCTGGATGTCCCTGTCTATTTCACAAGTTATTTCACAAGTATTGGTGGATAAAAAGAGACTTTACTGCACGTTTTAAAAAAGGAAGTTTCAGTCCCTTACACTATTCAATCACCATTTGCAAGCATTTAATTGATTGTATTTTAAATACAGAGAGAATAATAAATGCATATAAATGTCAATGTCAAGTTCAGTGGTAAGGATGTAATTGTAAATTGATGCTCTTGAATAGATTTAGGTGTGTTTAAGAATTTTTTTAACCATTAAAACTACAAATTGACCTAAAACTGTATTGACCAGAAAGTGTAAGTTTTGGAACACTTCAACAACAACAACAACAAAAAAAATCTTCCTGATATACTGGTGCAAGAGTTAATCAGCTAAGCAAGTAGTTTAACCAATATAGTTTAATAATATTTTCATAAGAAGCATCAATTTATTGTTAAGTCCTGTCTGATAAATCTATGCTTATGTTAATACATAATTAAAACCAAGTACTAAAACCACTAGCTAATATTAGACTGCCTGTTCTAACTCTGTCGAATTTGGGAGACCTGGCTACAGGGTGCAAATAGCATACATTGCTCTTTTCACTTATACAATGTGTGCAAGGAATGAAACATGACAGGGCATGCTGTAACTGGAAAATAATCAACTGCAGAGTGATGTATGACATGAAGTTGAGTATTTGACAAAAAAACAGCAATTTCTCATCCTTCTTTTTATCTATTTATAGTTATGTTTAATGTTGTGGAATGTCTGCAAAAAAATTATTTCCTGTTATCACTTACATTATATAGTCTTTTTTTTTTTGATCCGTCCATGTGCCATCCAGCTCTTCGGGCGATGGATACTCCCCACCCTAGAAATCTAGCCATCATTTCTGGGGCAGTTACTTAAGGGGTCGAGTTGCCAGCTCGACGACCGATTGTCATTCATACGCTATGGGCAATTTGGGAACAGCATTTAGCCTAACCTGCATGTCTTTGGACTGTGGGAGAAAACCGGAGTACCCAGAGGAAACCCATTAAGCACGGGGAGAACATGCAACATGCATACAGACCCGAGACGGGAATCGAACCCCGACCATGGAGCTGCAAATTCGACTGTGCTTACCACTAAGCCACTGTGTTGCCTATATAGTTGTATATAAAAATATAACTATATAACTGTGTTGCCTTGACCTTAAAAAGACAAAGAACCTATAAATAAAAAAAACATGTCTAACAAATTAAAGAAACGGCTTTACCACTGACTATAGTGCTTGCACTGGAGACTCCTTCCAAAATGCTAAAAAACATCCCAGATAAAACTAGCTTGTCCACTGTGTACATCCCTGCATAAGTTCTTACAATAGAAACAATATCCTTTAAGCATAAGAACATTAAAATAAAGCTGTTACGTGCTTTGCAGATAAACTACCTAGAGCTGCTGGTATAGACATTTAATCACCAATCAGATTTAAGAATTCAACAGTGTCATGTTATAAATTTCATATTATTCATAAAATCATAACTTGCCATGGCCAATATACTACAGAACCTGATACAGTTGTTCTTTTCTATGTCACTACACCGTGCTGGCAAGGAGTTAATGAAAAATCGCTGCCTACACACTAGGCACTGATCCCATTATTTTGGGAATGATGATCTTTCTCCAGGAAACAACTGAGAAATCCCACAGAAAAACAGCTGAAAGCACAACAGAGAACAAAGGCAAAAGGAAACTGGCAAGCTCAGATCTTTCTCTAAGCACACTGGAAAAATATTAAAATCAGCCCACGGTATTAGGTACTGGGTCAGATGCTTTGCAAGAATCCTGATATAATACTTTGGACATGACTCATTAACCACTGACCGACCACAATGGTTCAGCGTGTACATTGTGGTGAGACAACATGAAGCACCTGCTGATCGTCATCCAGTAAAGATGGGCAAAGTACGAAAAATTCACATTTTACATTAAATGTAACTGTATTCATCTGCATCCAACTCTAATAATATTTCAAGTTTTCATAATTTCATACACATGTACATGTGTACTTGCTGTGTACACAATCAGCTATCACGAAAAAACATTAATGACCAAATATATACTATCACTATACATTAACCATACACACAGGTGACAGGGCACCCAAGGCTCACCCATTCCCTGAATGGACCAAAGGGCAGCCTGCCAAGCTCAATCCCTCAGAAATGCCAAGGCAAAATAAATTGTCAACAAACAAAAAAAAAGCTGGCCACAATAGAAAGGCACCAGAACACCCAGTGCACCATTCAATTCAGTTCAATTAAGTTTTATTAGTATAGCGCTTTTAACAATTGACATTGTCACAAAGTAGCTTTACACAATCAAAAGAATTTTTTACGTTTTTATGAAATGTAAATGTGTATAAATCAAAATGATAAGATTGTCCCTGATGAGCAAGCCAAGGACGACGGCAACAGGTGCAAGGAAAAACTCTTCACCATGCATGGAACCCAGCAGGCAAGGAGCCCAAGGCCACCAACCCAGCCTCCAAACTCAAACGGATCAAGCACCCACAGAATGTGGATCAAGGTCCATCCTACTGTACATTATACAGTATCCAAAGGACCTGCTGCCAGTGCCCTGGTGCCAGACACCACAACACACCCCAGTGGGTCTGTAGAGCCAATCCCCATTTGCTCAGAGCTGCCCTGATGACACAAGTGTATAACCTAAAACCTAGGTGGTTTAATGTTATGCTGATCTAATGATCAATCACATATTTTACACTGCAGATGGAGAGCTCAGTAAACAGCTGGAGTTTATATCAAATTATACTGTCAAGGAAAGGTACAGTAACCCTTCACATGGTAGACGATAAGTGATAAGTTTATTGGCTTGGGTGATATTCATGTGTCAGTTACATGTAGATGCTAGATATAAAATACTTTATTAACTAAGTAATAAACCAAAAAAAAAAGAAATTATTAATAAACCAAAATAGTTTCATTCAGCCACCTTCAGCTTTGATTGCAGCACACAATGTGATGGGAAGTCCATGTGTGAAATGATTCCCCTTGCTCCCAGAACCACTGGAGTCCTGGAATATGCCTGTACCATCAGGGAAGGAAGTGATAACCTGGTCATGCAGTCCTAACCCCAGGTCATAAAACTGCCTCCAAAGACTTATACATGATGGATGCATCACTTTGTGCACTTCCCTTCTTACCCTGATGGCCCATCGCTCTAGATTAGGGTCAGTCTGGATTCATCAGACCATATGACCTTTTCCACTGCTGGACAGTCCAATATTTATGCACCTTTTTTCTGATGACTCTCACTAACAAGAGGTTTACTTATGGCCACACAGTTCTCATCACATTTTGTGCAAGCGGAATATGGAAATTCCACGGAAATGTGTTTTTTACTGAACGTTTTGATTTATTTACCAAGTGTTTAAATGATTTCCATTCATCATTTTTTTCCTGACCACATTTCCAGATTTGTATAATGTGTTGAAGGGTTCTTAACCAAGTTCTAGCAATTTCAAATATCCTTAGGTGTTTTCTTGGACTTCCACAGTCCATTTTATTTCTAAACAAAAAAGTATGCATGGAAGTGCAAAGAAATGAATGCAGAAATCCAGCTGGAGTTGCAGTAATACAAGCCCTGGCAAAATGAGCATAAAGTGGTGGATGGAAAGGAGACTGAGTGAATCTGGAGGATCTGTTAATGCAATCAGCAGCAAATATAATCAGACATATTAGCAGATCTCACTGCTGAGCCATTCCATTCCAAAGAATACCTGCAATTTCACTGCTCAGTGCACCTCCTCTCCACATGCAGATGTCTCTGGCCATCCATGTGTGCCATATTTTAGCCCAATGAGGCAAGGCAAGAGCAATAATTCAAAAGTGAGCTCTGCTACCTACTTATCATCACTCCACAGCTTTAAAAGAGGGACTATGATTTTCGGTAAAATCTACCACATTCAGACTCACAATTTATTGTGCTTGAAGACACAAAGTTGTTATTACTAACATACCTTCATATTAAGTTTGTTTCTTTCCAAATACAGGTATTATTCTACCACATGCATGAGTAATTAGATGAGACCAACTTTATATTACAGTTAACTTGTATGCAAATGACTCAAACCTAAATACCAACAATCCCACTGATAGAATTCCAGTTGACTTACAGCACGCATCTTAAGGAAAGTGTCATTCTTTTCCTTGCTGAGTCCGGCATTCTCCTCCTCCAGCTGGCGGACGCGAGACAGCAGCCTGTCGCTCTGCTCGATAGCTTTCTTCAGCTCTTCTCGTTCCCTCATCTCTGCCTATGGACAATGCTGTACTGGATTAACCTGATTTACTTCTGCACACTACTCACGCTCTCTCGCTTTCTACACTCACACTGAACTACCCCTCCACTCCCACCTCCTTCCCACCCTCCTGCTTCTGGGGCCTCTTGGCCCAATTCAAAACAATTCCAAATTTCTTCCACCGATACTCTTACGCTACAATAACTCCCCTGGATAAAATACCACCACGACCCCTCCAGTGTTCATTCTTCACTGAGGTTCAGTAGGAAAAAAAAAGAACGAGCTATAGATATAATAAACATCCATTAGTTGTGCACAGGTATAAGGACAGCTGTTAAAGTAATCCGGTATTACTCATAATGACACATAATATGTAGAATATGGAAAGAGAAACATCTTTTTGGCATCCTTGAAGGACTCTGGATAAATACAGAAGAATAGACCTTCATCCTCTTGCTTAAAGTATTACACATAGTGCAATTCAGAGCAATTTATCCCAATCAGCTGATATTTTACCCTGTGATACTTTCTTACACACAGTAGTTGATCTGACAAATACTGGGACAGTCTATTTAAACCACAGGAGAATTAATTTGTCTTCTTCATTTTTATGGTCACCGACTGGTTTATCACCATGTTTTTATAAATTCATGCCAAGCTGCTTCAGACCTTCTGTATTAGTTATACTTAAAACGGTGAGTAATACTGTGAAAAGGATAAACTGCATTATAAGCATGAGCTTTACATGGATAACATAAAATGGTCTTCATAACACATCAATATGACCTTCATAACATCTGAAATAAATTGAAGTAGACGTTTACAAAGGTTTACTTTACCAGCAGCTTTTTCTCTTTTTTTTCCTCTTTTTTTGTGTGTATGGGAAATAAGGAAACAGAGGTGTGCATGCATTTCTGATGTAATAATTTTATTGACTCCATAATCCCATTTTACTCTCTCCCAATCTTTGCAGTATATCTTATAACAGAAATGATTCCATAGATTACAGAAACACTGTCTACACTTCCATTTGTCTGATTTGTTTGCAGAAATATATTATATTTAATTCTGATTATTTGATATAAAACAAGACTTTGGCAACAATGATGGATTTTGAAACTAGTTCAGTTTGGCATTAATTTTCCTGTCATTTATTCCTACAGGAAATTAGCTGTTCATAGCGTGAGCATGAGCAACATGATTCCTGCCCCATTGGGCGAACACTTCACTCACGAACACACCTCACTCTCACTCACTCATCTTCTATACCGCTTTATCCTGTATTCAGGGTCATGGGGACCTAGAGCCTATACCAGGAGGCTTAGGGCATGAGGCGGGGTGCACCCTGGACAGGGAGCCAATCCATCGCAGGGCTCAAACACATATACACACTCACACACTATGGGCAATTTGGGAACGCCAATTAGCCTAACCTGCATATCTTTGGACTGTGGGAGGAAACCTGGAGTACCCGGAGGAAACCCACCAAGCACAGGGAGAACATGCAAACTCCATGCACACAGAGACGGGAATCGAGCCTGGCCGGGAATCGAACCCGAGTTCGTGCTGAGTGGGCGAGTGGGCTAGAGTCAGCTGTCATGCTTGGATCGATTTTGATGTGAAGCAGACATTAAATCTGAAGCAGGTGACAGATCAGTGCGGACAAAACTTCAGTCTTATAAAGATGACCAGGATGTCTTTTTGAGACTTTGGTGGATTAGAGTCGCGTAATGGTGATCATGTGAAATGTCAAACATCAAAACCAAAGTCTCTAAGCACAACTATCATTAAAGAGTTAGGGAAATATCTTAACATTAGAAATTAAATTTGATAATAAAATATGAGCTAAAAATATCACTCTATAGGACACTCACTGCCATGCCATTGTCATAAACTTATTGTTATTGAAATAACAGCACTTAATAGTACTTTGCCTCTGAGATTATACTGGTCACGGATACATTTTTTTTACCTTTAGTATGTATCTTTTATTTGGATGTGCCTTAAACTATTTATACAGAATACCTAAGAATAACACCGTAATCATAGTTTTGCACCGTCACTGACTTTAGAAAGAGTTTGATTTGGATGTTTGACAGGTAACATCATCACCATTACATGCCTCTGACATACCAGATTTTCACACAGCTCCAAGTTCAGTTGTTAAGTGTGTTCATGCAAAAATCAGGAACAAAATGTCATAACACAATCTTATATCAACAAAGATCTGTCACATCACTCTTACGTAAAGTTGACAACCCAAAGCAGCTTTCCTGTCAGCCAACGCCTGTTAGAATATGCTTTTCAAATGTAAAAAATAAATAAATAAAAATGCCAGTATACAGTACGTCAGGTGTCAAAATAAGCTTATAGGGGTGTCAGGACCCTGTATAAACATTGCTATTTAATTAAATGGTTAAGGGTTCCTTTCTATATGGCTGCACATCGGTATTGTACACATGAAAATATTAGTAAGATAACAGCAAAGCAGATTCTTTCTCTGGTGTTCACAATGTTTTCTCAAAGGAAAAACTGCAAATGATACTTATACTAGACTATTAAAGTATGCCGTATCCACTCTTTCCTTATTACCAAGTTCTTCAGTCCAAAACTAACAAATAGAAAAATTGTAGTGCAAATCAAGCCAAATGTTCTTGCAAAGATTTGAAGCGGAGAGACGATTGACTAATTTTCCACAAGCTCCTTCCAAAGAATAACCATACGGCGACAATAGTGAAGCCGCAATAACATTAGCACATCATGCATCATCTTAGTGGAACGTTTTTGTTGACCGTTTACCCCCGAGAACTTCACTGGCCTTGGGATTATGCATGCAAGTGACCTGTTTTTTGTTTTTGGTTTGTTTTTTCTTGCAGTATCAATCAGTCTTTTGTTCTACTACAGTACCTATACAAGATTTAACAAGCCACTTTCGGCTAACCAACAAAGAAATATAAAGTCTGGTTTAGATGCATTAAGAAAGCGTGTACTAATTTTCTAATGATCATTCAAAGTCAATTAACGAAGCTTGCAAATGACAAGAGGGGAAACCTGTTGCAGCCTGAGTCAGGTTATTTTTGTGACCTCTGATATTTACACTAATCTTAATATTAACACTGCATAAAGAAAAGTTAAATAATTTGTACATAAAAGATAAGAGGATCCTATTACCCACAGGTACCGACCCTTTTCTTTCATTTATTTATCTTCAGTAAGCTTTATCCAAAACAAGGCTGCTGTGGATTCAAACCCAAATTCGGGAACACCAAGCATGAGCTTTTGCATGAAAAAAATGTAGACTTCAGCATTAGTGTCTGTGCCTTCCAAAAAGATGACATGCCTGTATTAAAACTACACACTATGTTGTAATTAAAATGTCACAACTAGATTGACCGCTTTGCATTGGCTGACACTAATAGTTGCACGTTAAATTCTACAAACCCCAACATTTTTACAGTGTGTTATTTAATCTCCTCTGAAACTCCAAACCTCTCTTCACAGTCAGCACAATTTTTTTTTCTTTTTTTTTTTTAATGTTCGTTCCAAACCTCAACACTGGTTACAATGTCTCTGCCTTGGGCCTTTGTGAATGAGACATTCTGTGTTTCAAAAGTGTTCATGCCGGGACTTGATTTAGAAGGATGTGTCAAATCAGGTTTTCGCACAAAACGTACTAATTATGCTATTTGCGAGTTCTGTGAGCATGGGTTAATTTGAGGAAATAAAAGTATCTGTAGGTATGACTTGAAGAACGAACGTCGCTATGGCAAACAGACATTCCTGCTTTCATACTCAATTGTGGCGGGCCCGGATCACGAGCAGCGGTTTTCCAAATAAATTTACTCCCGTATGCAGTTGAGGTGACATGGAGACATAGAGGCCATGCAGGCTGTAGTCCCTAGCTAATGAGTACAGCGGAGCAAGCCCTTTTCCACAAACATTTATAAGTAGTAATTTATAAAACATTGCTTCAGACTTGCTAATAAATTAAATTTGGGCGGTTTCTGACATTTCAATGCCACAGATATCTGTAACATGTCTTATTACTTCACAATTATTACAGTAATAGTAATAATAGTACGCTGTTTGCACATTTCTAATACTGTGTACCTTTTTGAAACATACTGTAGTTTCACTCTGGCTGTGTGAGTTAGTAAAGGTCAGATGTCACTGCAGTGGAATTCAGCCAAAAATGTCCAAAGCCTGGGCATAACATACGTGGCTTAACACCTCAACTTTTAGAAACTATACAGTATGTATACAATACAGTGCTGGCCAATAAGAAGTTTAATGTCTTAATGACATTCTCAAATTTTTAAACTTATACATCAATCAATATTTCGTATCATTGAATCACTCATCATCAGCATTGATGGAGACTTAGAGCACGAAGTGGGGTACACCTGGATGGGGTGCCAATCCATTGAAGGGAACACACAAACACACACACAAACACATACACAAACACTCACACACTCATTCAAACACTACAGGCAATTTGAGAACACAATCAGTCTAATCTGCCAATCTTTTGACTGGGGGAGGAAAATGGGTACCCAGAGGAAACCCACCAAGCAGGGGAGAATTCTACGCACACACACAGACCTAAGGCGGGAATCAAATCCTGACATTGAAGATGCAAGGCAACCGTGTCACCCAATATTTAGAACTCATTAATTCTCCAAAACCTGCTGGAGCTGGCTGGGCATTAAACAGATGTCTGCAGTACTCTGATTTAACTACTAATGAGTAGCTCAGTGGTTAGTGTTGGCCTACTGATCGGAGCAAGGCCCTCAATTGCTCAGATGTACAGTATAATGATATAAAAGATTTTAAGCCGCTCTGGATAAGGGCGTCTGCCAAATGCCATAAATGTACAGAAATTTGTCACAGGAGTTTGCAGTGCACTACAGAATTCCATAGTTTTAGACATTTTTTGTGCAGATTTTCACACCCTGGCTACAGAAAGTAAAAGCCCTGCCACATATTTGTTCCACACATTAACAAAAGCTGCTGATTCTAATTAACTCAACTGTTCACCCAGATAGGATCGAACTAAGTAGTGACACAAAGTGAACAATAATGCATGGCATGTGATCACTTAATTCTTAAGGCCCCCGCAGTATTTCATTAAATACATAGCTTAATGTGTCCAATAAACAGTGAGTCTAAAACCCTGCCAGCTAAATGGGATTTCCACACATAGAGCAAAAAAAAAAAAAAGGATCTAAGCATAAACAGTTGAAATTATAATCATATGCTGAAATTGTAATCATGTAGGATTTTTATGAACGATTTATTAGACTTTTCGGACATTTAAGATGATATATAGAAAAATGTAGAAAAAAATACATACAGAAAGCTTTTTTCTGTTAATAATTTACAGTCACGGTTGCAAAATGAATGCATCATTACTTGGCACAACAACTGTCATAACATATAAAAATCCTAGTCGTTGGACTGGAGAATGGAACTTGGACGTGAGGTCTGGTTTCATACTGGTTTGGATATGTTAATTGGATATGAAAACATGGGATTAGTATATAGTAGTATGAAGTTACTATCATACTGTGTCATAAAACAAACTTTTCTTTAGGTTATTGCATAAATATCATGAAATTATATACAAGCAAAATATTAACTTACACCAATCAGGCATAACATTAAAACCAATAACATTATAACCACCTAGATTTCGGGCTCCCCTTGTGCAGCTTTGTCCCCTTGAGGCATGGCTTTACAGGGCCTTTAGGAGGTTGTGCTGTGGTGTCTGGTTCCTGGATATTAGCAGAGGATCCTTTAGGTGCTGTGGGTGATGGGGTGGACAGGCAATGGATCGGACTTTTTTGTTGGTCCACAGAATTTAATGGGTGCTCCATTGCAAGGAGTTGGGAGACTAGGCTAGCAACCTAGGAGGGGCTGCGGTGCACTGGGTGATGTTCTGATGTCTTTCTATTGTAGACAGCTTAACTTTTTTCTGGTAGTTGTGCTGCATTGGCTTTTCTGTGGGTATGGACCAGACAGTCTGGACTTTGGTCACCACGGGCTTGAGTAAGGCTTGGGTGCCCATGATCCAATCAATAGTACACTGGCATATTATTGATAATCCATGTTGTTCGATTCACCTGGTAGTGGTGTTAATTTTATGGCTGATCGGAGTACGTACAGTGTTAAAGACATAATATAAAACACACTGACAAGTAAAGCACTGCGAATGTAGCAAAAATTTGCTTGAGTAAAAGTAAAAGAAATTAATTATCAAGAATAATTGTCAAAATAAATATTTGAGTAAGAGTAAATCTTCACCAAAGCCTTTGGGGGAAATACTTAGCAAATTACTAGTAGACTTGTACTGTAGCTTTCTAGGTTTGCTTGCAAGCTGTCTATCAAGGATCTGCTTTACACACTAAATCCCAATTTATGCTCTAGCAATCTCTTCTGGAGAAGTAAACTTAAATTTAATACAGAGCTTTTATAGTGTAAGAAAAAAGTTTCTCCTCTGCCATGCGGAAGGCCCAAGGTCAATTCCCACCAAATACCCTTCACCGGCTCCCAGCAAGGGGTCGCCACAGAGGAATATCCAGTCCGCACAACAACTTGGCACAGGTTTTACACCGGATGCCCTTCCTAACGCAACCCTCCCATTTTATCCTGACTTGGGACCGGCACTGCATCCAGTGGCTGGGGGGTTTGGGCAACGGCTGGGAATCGAACCCGGGCGTTCCGCATGGCAGGCGAAACACCTATCAATGAGCCACCAGTACCCATGCAAAGCAAGATCTATAGGGCCATCAAAATATCACAACTATTCGGAAAGCACTACTAATAGTATCAATAACACAACTCATAACTGTATCCTGAGTGCGTACAGGCTGAGCAAGTCTTAAGTGCACATTTTAAAGGTATGAGTAATTAGCAATTAGCCACTTTTCAACCCTCGGTTGAATCAACAGAAGACCTCCACCTCCCCACCCACCCCTTTTGTGTGATCACTGACCTGCACTGAAATGTTTGCATTCCTGAGAAGCGTGTGCGTGTGTGCGTGTGTGCGCGTGTGTGTGTGAGCCTGCCACTAAGACTGTGTTAGTCCAGATAGCACTCTGTCCAAGTAAGCACTCAGGGAACTTTTTTCCCCCACACAAGTGCAAATGTGGTAAATTGAAATCATGAACCAAGGGAAAATACTTAATGAGAAAGAGTAAGTGTGTGTGGAGAAGGCCTTAACAGGTGCATTACTTACGGTCATAAAAAACAGTCCTGGATTTCTAAATAAACTGAACCTTGTTTAGTGAAAAGACTATTCAGCAGACAATCATGTGTAACCCAATCTTGGCTTAATATGTGTCCGGTACAGTAACTCATCCCACCCTGAACTGAAGCATGTTAGCAATTAAAAGAAGCAGCTGCAGTCTTACCTGAGCCAGATGTTTACTTTGGATTCCAGTCAGGGGTCTGTACTGGTGAAAATCAGTCTGGATTACACACACTCTCTTCTCCATCCTCAGCACAGGCACACACTGCCCATCCTGCTGTCTCCTCCAGGTTCCCAGAGGAAGTGAGCTTTCTGTTACCTGACCCTGAGTCACACTGCACTCACATACACACACACACACACACACACACACACTCGCTCTAAGGGGGAGGGAACTCCAACAGCAAAAGAAAACATCTGAAATGGCTCTGATACTCTACTCCACCTCCCCACCCTGCCATCACCATCCACTGTCAGATGCGTAAGAACAAGAGGGCCACCCTGAAACCCTGAAGAGTTAACCGTTTACCTCCTGGATTATACTCAAATATGAATTTAACTTGTTTGGAACTGGTGTAGTGGCAGTTAGACTTTGTTATCTATTGGGTGACCATATATTAATCTGTTGCGATGATTCAACACTCATAAATTGTCATGAAATATGATTTATATGATGTATCTCACATTCTTATATCTGTTTGGTTAGAAGGTGCTGACTAAGTTTCTATAAAAAGCAACCCTACCAATAATGCCTGCTAATAAGTTCTACAGGAACATCTTCCCCGAGAACATTTACGACATTTGGCACACACCCTTATCCAGAGCAGAACTGTTTTTATGTCATTATACATCTGAGCAATTGAGGGTTAAGGGCCTAACAGAGAAAACTTAGCGGTGGGGTTTGAACTTAGTATCTTGTGAATTGTAGTTCAACAACCAAACCACTAAGATACTTCTTCCCAAAGGACATTTCATGGATGCCCTACTGAATAATAATCAAAGTTATCCATATTAGCTGAAGAGAAATTCATAAATGTTGATATGGTTAAGTTTTTTGTAAGGAGGTATTATGGAAGATTTATGGAAGTAGTCTCTAGTGTCAGCACTTTGTAGCAATCCATAAATTCTTATCACTTACTCACTCATCTTCTATACCGCTCCTTCGGGGGGCCAGGAGCCAATCCCAGGAGGCTTAGGGCAGGAGGCGGGGTACACCCTGGACAGGCTGCTAATCCATCACACACTCTACGGACAATTTGGGAACACCAATTAGCCTAATCTGCAGGTCTTTGGACAGAATTCGGAAAGTCAGTGGAGAGATTTAAATCAGGCAGTCTTGATGACTTAATCTGGAAGATATTAATCACCTGGAGCATAACAGTAATAATAGGCTTTTACACTTCACTTGCTAACATTTCACTCATTTCTACTCTAAGTGGGAGGAAACTGGAGGACCCAGAGGAAACCTACCAAGGGAGAACATGCAAACTCCATGCACACAGAGACAGGAATCAAGCCTGGCCGAGAATCGATCCCGGACCCTGGAGGTACAAGGCGACAGTGCTAACCACTACACCACCATGCCGCAGCAATCAGCAAATTGTGGTTTGTAATTATAAATCAATGCCGATGAAGAAAATACTTTTTTTTATCATTGCTACACCATAAGTAATACTGTAACAAGAACTAATTACTTCACTTTATCTTAGGCTTCATGTACAGTATTTTCCTTAAACGTTTTATTACTTCCATAACATACAAAATGCATAATAACTATTCTTTACTCGTCAAAAATGAAGAGGTAAAGTGTGAGCTCTGAATAAAAATATGATGTTTGGCAGGTGTTGACACTCCTTTTCAATACACATCCCTCTGCTCTCCAAATCCTCTTCATCTCATGAAATCTGACAAAATAGCTGCAGGGGAAGTGTTAATCAAGCGTGACATTATATTAACCTTACACCTGGAAAATACTGTCAGCGAGGATATTGAGCTCCTTCACCAAGAGGGTAGACTTACTATTGGGCTTAATTATGCTTAAGAATGGAAAATATGACTCATGTCATCTGTCACAAAGGGCTAAAGAATACTTTGATTTGTTAAAACCTTACAGGTGCCAGACACATGACCGAAATAACGCGCATGTCTTCAGTGATCAATCAGTAAGCTCGCAAAGCATCTGGTTTTCTCTTACCACTTAGGGCGCTTGTGCATTCTCTATCCTGCTTTTTGGCTTTCACATCTGTGCAGTCACAAGTTTGTGAGGTTAACTACAAGGGCCGATCAGGTCAAACCAGGACTTGTGATGAAATCTCTCATGAATGAACGCATAAATCCATTTGACATTTACAGAAGACTTTGAGCGCAGTACAATAGTGAGAATCTTAGATGCAGTAAAACATTTGAATGGTGCAAAAATTTTTAAGAAGGCGGTACGTCCGTGAATGACCTTGGCTGAGGTGGCTCGGTGCCTGCTATAGTCGTTCCTCATTAAAAATCAACAGATAACTTTTCGCCAACTTGCAGAAGAGAAAACCTTTTTTATGCACGAGAGAAATGCTAGGATACCTGCATTACTGTAGAAGGGGATTATATAGAGAAATAAAGGTACTTTTACTCTCGTAACTGTGCTCTGTTATTCTGCACATTCAAAAGTCCTGGTTTGACTTGAACGATGCTCACATAAATCACTGTAAATAAACTGCGTTTCATCTTTAATCCTTCC
>JAOVVB010000052.1:17902513-17919736 GCA_028570985.1 Heterobranchus longifilis
TGACCATTAATCGATTTGTTATGCCAATTTTTGACTATCAGCTAAAACATCAAAAATATAAAGAAAACAAACCCAAGCAGAAGTTAAATTTTAAGCTTTACTTTGCAGCAAATATTATCTACCAGTGTATTAAACGGAAATAGATAAAATACACCGTAATGTAAAATAGCCCGCATTTGTCTTCTGTACCTACAACGATCAGTATAGATAAATTACAAATGTTATCGTGTCTTTAAGGATTAATAAGGATGTCTTGAAAAATATTGCAATAAGTAGTTTTATTAATTAATTAATTTATTTATTTAAAATAGCATAAGCATCATGGGTTGAGTGATTTAAAAAATCTGTTTTATTAATCTTTTTTTTGTCTATTTTTTTACCACATCATCTATTTATGAAACTATAGTGTATAAGGTAAACATAGTGTATAATGCTGCCTGGACACTGCAGGTAACTGAAGCAGTCAATGCTTCACCTGGCGAAATTTTACAGCATTGCAACCATCTTTTTAGAAAGTTAAAGGAGGCATTTATGGGGCGGGGCATCGCTAACTGCGACATCGCGGGGGATCACATTCCGTGCACGGATCATGCTCCAGGCGGCTGTTTGACGTGGCTCCCACTGTAGCTAACCAAATTTTAGGACAGACTTTTACCTTTTAATACATTATGATTCGCACGTCGTCGAATTACGTACTTCTCCGATTTTGTTCAGGAATCAGGATATTTTCCTGTTGTTAAATAATTCAAAATTTAGTTATATTGTGTCGCATACATCCTGTTTCTGTCCAAATTTCTAAACAACTGAAAAACTTTTTTCACCCACCCCAACTTACTGGCGCAGTGACTCACAATAACGAAAGTCTTCACTACTGAATGGTAAAATATAAAATTACAAAATGTATGAAACTAAATAGGTATTTTTGGAAAAGGTTTGGAAAGGGCCTAATTATACAGGAAATTTTTAATCTTAAAAAAAAACAACTGTCCATACATTCTTATACATTCTTATAATATGATTATACTCTTATTATGCCATTGTAAAGACATAGGCAGACTTATTTAATTCAAAAATACAAAATAAGTGGTATAATATATAGAGATAGTTTAGGATTACAATACATCGAAGGTAATCAGATGTCTGAAGGATAGGATGGATGTATAGAGGATCAGAAACAAAAAACCTTTCCAAAAATGCCTAAAAATGTGAATCGAGCATGCAAAGGTTCTGTAAGCAGGTTTAGAAACAGCAACTTAAAAGTAGAAAAATCTTATTTTAAAAAAAACACTGTCTTTTAAATTGATGTATGGAGAACATATTTTCCTGGGCATCAGGAAAATCCGTTTCCCCTCCCTACTAGCTGTGGACGTACAGTATCAGGGATGTCTGAAACTGACTCAGAGATATGTGTGCCCATAGCAAAAATAAAATAGTGATCAGAATGTTTTTTAAAAAAAACACTGTCTTTTAAATTGAAGTATGGGAAACATATTTTCCTGATCATCAGGAAAATCAGATTTAAAAAAAAATCATTTGAAATTAAAGAAAAAGAACAAATTCAGATACATTATTTAATGTAAAAATGCTATTATAATATGTGCTGTGCCAATTATGTATGTCTGTTTTATCATGGATATCCATACAGTATATCACGGATTTCAGGATATCGTGTTTCCCCATCATATGTGGGTGCTAAGATAGATAGATAGATGTGAATAACATGAATAACTATGAGTGTGGTGTCCTATAATTGCTGTACCTGTGTGTTTGATATGTACAACAGATAGTTTAATAGAACTGGATGTTTGAGTGAGTAAAAAAAGAGTATTGTGGTTAGCAGTTACTAACTATCCATCGATTTTCAAGGATCAAGCATGCCACACACTAGATGTACATGTGAATGACTGCACTGGGCTCTGAGCCACCTCGGCTGGGATCATCATTGACAGAAATACTGCCTCTTTTGAAATGTTTGCACCACTCAAATGTTTTACTGTGGCTAAGAGTCTCATAACCATACTGTGCCTGAAGTCTTCTGTAAATGTCAATCGGTTTTACACCTTTATTCATGAGACATTTTATCACAACACTCTGTTCCATGCTTGTACTAACATGTTTGCAAGCCATTTTGCTTAACACATGATTTGCATGGCCTGACATGTTAGTGTCAACATGCAGTAATAAGAGACATGTGTCACTTACAGTACCTGCATAACTAACAAGATGCGCCTGGATCCCTTCTTTTGCCTATGAGATGATAAGTCCTGGCTTGACTTGAATTCCTGGCTTGACCTGTTTTCTCTAGGTTTACATTTTAACTGAGGTTAGTCACAATCTCATAGAAATAACGATGCAATAGAACAGGTTACATTTTCATGAATGCAATTACAACTTTCCTGTTCTATATTTTTATATCAGGTGTTGGTCGTTGGGAGTTTGTATTGGCACAATTTTGCTAGCTATCTACAACTGCCAAAGACGAAGACTAAGTCTTAAAGAAATTCACACGTGAGCAATTATTGGCATATTTCTTTAATTTCTGGATGTAAAATATTTTAAGTATTCTTTAACATTGTTGTGGGTTAAAATAAGGTTCTGTATGTATAAATGTGTGCACAAGTATCTCTAAGGGGTTTATAATTTAATTCATCATACACAGCAGGATAGCAAGGCCAATGTTTTTACAGCTCTGGGGTGTGTTAAAAGAATAAGTTAACACAAAATTATTTGTTTAGAGACATTTAAATGAATGTTTTATTCAGTCATTTATCTTCAATAAACAGTTTATCCTAGTCAGGGTTGCAGTGGAATCTGAGACTTTCCCTGGAAACTCGGGGAATGTGAAACTAGATCCTGGATGGGGCAGTATTCTAAAGCACATGTTAGAGAGCTCAGTGCAATGTCTCCATCGTTCATTTTATGAGTTGATTTGTGTCTTAGAATACATATTACATGAAAAACAATACAGTTATGTGGTCTAAAAACATGTAACACTGTCATGAATAATGTAAGATTTAACACACTGTAATTTAATCAGGTTAATAAGGCCAAGTGGTGTCCTGCTGTGGCCTAAGACACATGTCACACTAAGTCGATATCACACATCTAATGCAATAGGAAATATCCATAGGTGTCCCTCTAATGGATCAAATCGAGATCCAAAACATGATCCCTAGTAATCCAAAGCATAACAGCCTGACTTTAAGTACTGGGTGTGATGATGCCAGGCTATTTATTGAAGCTGAGCTGCAGAACAAAGAGACCATTCTCAAGATGGGCAACAATAAAAGCTGTGCTCTTTCTAAAGACCTACTGGAGGATCTAAAGTCCAACACTACATACACAGAAGAGCAACTTGACGCCTGGTATCAGGCTTTTCTTAAAGAGTGCCCGGGCGGATATATCAGCAGGGAGCAATTTGAGAGCATCTACGCCAGGTTCTTTCCTGATGCAAACCCAAAAGCCTACGCCCAGCACGTGTTTCGAAGTTTTGATTCGGATAGCAACGGCACACTCGATTTTAAAGAGTTTATTGTGGCACTGCATCTCACCTCCTCTGGAAAAACTATCCAGAAACTCGAGTGGGTCTTCGCCTTGTTTGATGTGGACAAGAATGGCAGCATAACAAAAAATGAGATCAATGAAGTTGTTAAGGTAATTTTATTTGCCTACTTTGCCTGGGTTGCAAAATTATTTTACAAATGTATAATGTGTTGACATATTGGACTAGGAGCTGAATGGTTTAATGCTATCAGTTTACCAGCTATTGTTTAAGCTTTTATTTTGTTATTTTTTAGTCAATTTTTAACATGATCTCTGAAGAGGACCAGAAAAACCTCCCAGAGGATGAAAACACACCTGAAAAAAGAACAGCAAAAATCTGGGCCTTTTTTGGGAAAAAAGAAAAAGGTAGGATAACAAGTTTGTAATTTTTCTGAAGTTAGATTCATAAATCTGTAATAATATCTTTACAGTATCTCTAAGCTCTATTTAGTATCTTATTCTTTTCTCTCTGCAGATAAAATTACAGAAGGAGAGTTCATTAAGGGAGTGATGGACAATAAGAACATCCTCAGACTGATCCAGTTGGATGAACCTCAGAAGATTCAAAACGGATTGAAATGAAAGAAGTAGTAGTGTTTGCAGTATTGTTTTTAACTAATAATTTGTACAATTTTCATGATAGATTCATGTCATGTTTATTATATTGTTCCAAATCATTTATGACAACATTAATAAGGACAGACACAAGACTAGAAATTGCAGTTATACACTACACCATTTTAAGTGGCTCAGTCATGAAAATAAAGTAGGCTTCACTTTGTTCCACAATATACAGCTAAAAGTTTGTTAAAAGCTATTAATTAAAGACATGATATATTCACAGTTTCCACCTAGACATATTTTAATATTGTTTGTCAATCAATTCTCTGGTTCAGCTGTTTGCCATTACATTTTTAAGATCGAATTACTGTAGAAGTGCACTTTAGAGTGTCATTGGTTTCCATATGACTTCAAATACAGTTAAACTGACAAGGAAATGTACATGTTATAGGATCCTAATTTGTGGCAATGACCAATGTATATTTAATTCATTACTGAAATACTGGTAAAGTAAATCTAGGAGATAATTTCAGCTTAACTTGACCTGGAAAATGTTCTTATCCCAATCTGTAACTGTGGTACATGTTGGAAATATTTTTTAAAAATTACCATTTATTCATGATATACAGTATATGCCACATTTACTGACTTTTAAATGACTTTTTTTGTTTGTTTCATGTCCATCAATGCGCAATAATCTTGTACTGTTTTTTAAGAAACAAATGTACACAATTAATTTATTACTTATTTCGAATCACCAAAAGAAGCCAAACATAAAGTGCTTTTTTACACAAAACAAGAGAATTAAAAAAGTAGCATTTTCATAGGTAGGCAAGTAACATCATATTTACATACATACATCATATTTATATAAAGTTATTTAAATCAGGGAGACAGAAGTTAAAACCTAATGTTTAAAGTTACTTGTCATATATACAGTACATATAAAATAATTATATAACTATGTACATATCTCTTAAGCAGTTATGCAACATTGCATTGTAATTTAAGTGCTTTTACAGGAAGCCTGAGATTGAAGCATTTGTTAAAATATAAGTTTATCGGTTTCTTGAAATAGCTATGATAAAGACACCTACAGCATTTTAGACTTTTTTCATGGTAATGAGCTGGAATGTCTGCTGTGGACAAAAATCTAATTAAATTAGATGGAGTGTACGGCTATACAAAAAAACGTATTAGTACCCGGCAATTTTTATTGAAATAATTCACCAGCTCTTCTGGTCCATGAAAAAGTCACAACTACTGTAGGAGGAAGTTAAAACAGACTCTTCTCCACAATCTCCTCCATGGTCTCACCGAAAGTCATGTCACCATCACTGCTGGACAGACTCTTCCTTATGGAGAGCTCCAGACCTACACACTGTCCACAGGACAACTCTGCACTTGATTGGATGGTCACCTGAGTGAGCTGGGTCTGTGTAGGGGCGTGGCTTTGCTCCTCATATGAGTCGCTGTGTTCTGTGGGATGTCCAGTTCCCTTCAGTGACTTTTTCCATAAGTATTTGGGGTGCATGCACGTGAAGCAGTTGTGATCCTCCATGTGGTTGGAGACGAACACTTGCCACCTGTTTTTCAGCTCAGCGCGCACCTGAGGATATACACAAAAATGTGCTTTCACTAAGAGATTAAAATATCACTCTATGGCTGTGTTTGAATTGAATATTAAAAGCTTTCATTGACTTTCTCTAGTCATTTTCATTTGAGGCAATAGCCAGTGTAGTCTTAAGATCTGCTTTAATACATAATTATGTCAAGTTAATTAAGTCAATTTGGCTTTAGATTTTAGAAACCAAACTAGTTCAAAAGACACAATGAGCCTATTTGCAATCATATCTATTTATAAATGTAAACAGAAGCAATACTCCTTAACATTATAAAAGGATATCATTCATATATACACATACAAATTGCGCGTCTTTTTTATTGGTTAGATCCCAGCCTGTCCTTTTATTGGTCTATGGTTTTGTCATTGCTCAATTATAGATATTCCTGTTGTAGTGGTTAGCAATGTGTCCTTACATCTCCAGGGTCAGGGGTTTGGGTCAGTATGCATAGAGTTTGCATGTTCTCTCCCTGCTAATTTAGAAAGGCTAATAGGCCATGAGTGAATATTTGAGTGTTTGTGCCCTGTGATAAATTTGCACGCTGTCCAGAATGTACCCCAGCTTGTGCCCTGAGTCCCCTGGGATAGGCTCCAGACCTCCCACCACCCTGAATAGGATAAGCGCTATCGAGGTTGAATATTTGTTTGAGGGATGTTCTTGCTGATTTTTCAACCATCACTATGGACGATGACTAGTATTGTATTTACAAAACACTTGCCGTGTGTAGACATTTGCCATCCTACATTTCATATCAATAAACTACAAATCGTTAAATCTCTATAATGTTTGCATACTTTGACATGGTTGCCAGTTTCACTATTTTGTTATTTTTTTGTTAATAAATTAATCAACTCAGAGAAGAACGAGAAGCAGCCTGATCAATAAGACAGATCATTTGTTATGGGCTGTTTTAGACCTGGAAAACATGTACTTTTCCCATGTGCTGATAGGGGTCGCTCATGTGACAGAAAATTACATTCCGTAACAATGACGTCTCCAGGAAGTATCGAAATACAGATCAACTTAATTACTCATTTAATCACTCACTCATCGTCTATACCCCTTTATCCTGTGTACAGTGTCGTACGGGACCTGGAACATAACCCAGGAGACTTAGGGCACGAGTACACCCTGGATGGGGTGCTAATCTATCGTTGGGCATACAAACATATAAACACACCACACACTACTGCGTAATTTGGGAACCTCAATTAGCATAATCTGCATGTTTTATACTGTGGAATCTGGAGTATCTGGAGGAAAGCCACCAAGCACAGGGAGAACATGCAAACTCCAGGCACACAGATATATGTTAATTTATGTAAAAATACAGATGTTTTTATGTAAACAATTCATTACATAAAAACATATTTAAAAGTTGTATGTGTTTTAAAGATAAGCTCCACTGACTTACCTCTCCATTCGCAAAACAGTACAGAATAGCAACCAAGAATCCCTAATGATAAGAATAAGAAATTCAGTTATTAGCCCAATTACTAATACTGATTTTTGCCATGCTGACTAAGACAACTATATGGTTATTACCTGAAACGAACTTAGGGTTAAATTGATGAAATTTCGTACGTAGAGATGCTGTCCCTCAATAGATTCATCTATGAGGATCATAAAAAGAATTTCATGGATCCCAAGCAATGGAATTAACACCATGGTTGCTCTGGCTAAACTGCAATAAAAAAGGAAATAGTACTCATAAGTTCATATAGTATGATGAGATCATGGACTGCAAATTATGCAAATGCATACCAACCTGTATCTGTAGTCTGTACACCTTAATTGATCAGCTTGTAATTTTGACATTAGCAGTTTTATGATCCTGAGAAATATACAGAAAATGACCTGGGAAAAAAAACCCAAAGGAGTACTGTAAATTAGCATCAGAATTATGACCTTTAATCTACATCTTAGTCTGCTAATGTACTGATTCCATAAATGATATCCAATCAGAGCCATTTATCACTACTTCAAAACACAAATGAATGTCTGATGCATGCTGTTATAGAAACAAAAAAATCAGTTGTATAGGGTTTGATATTTACTGAGGCATGAAGTATGGTTGCTGTAAATACAACACAATAAAGTCGATAATTCACAAGTGGAAGTGTTTTATTCTTCTTATATCACATTAACTTATCAATGATAACTTTTTATTATTTATTATTATTCATTAAACAATGACATATATTTTATTAGTTTATAGCTGCACTTATTTTATATTATTAATGACATTTTAACAGCTGTTACGTCACCAGCCTCTCTCCTATCTTAATGTTCCATCCTAAAGACCAAAATATTTTTCATCTTGAACACTTTTCAGGATAAAAAATTTAAAGGAATAGCTTTATCTTTTAATGTGACTTAATGAAACATAAAAAAATCCTGCAATTTGCATTACATTATTCTATCAGGACTGAAATTTTTTTTTTAAACCTTTAGATTAATCTGATTCACAGATTCAGCAACACTGTGGTTTATCTCTGTAATTGGACTCATAAAAACCAACCTCTGTCACAGAAAAGTGTAATGGAACTGACATTCGATTCTCAGTTAAGTACTTGGGCAATAAGCATTCTTGCACACTTTTCTACTAAATAAAATGTGATTTGACTTCATGTGGATCTTTTGTGTTACATTGTTAGATCTATAATGTAATTCTGGTGACTTCTGCAACATGTGATAAAAACATAGCAGAAGAGCATTCAGAATTAAATGACATACCTTATATAATATTCTCTTTACTTCAAATAAAATCAAATTCAGAGACTAGTCATATGACTATGAAGGTTTTGGGCTGACATGTTTTCCTGAATTGAATTTTTTTTAGTACAATCGATTGCATCGTTATTTGTGAATAACTCTCAAAATGTGGGCTAATATATTCCATTTACATGGTCGTTCTTCTAAAAATTGTTGCACTAAACACACAATGCCCTGTGTCAAAGTTACACAGTAGCTAGTAGCTATTTAAAAACCACTAATAGGGAATCAATACCGGGAAAGATCATGTTCAGCCCTAAAGGGGTGGCATCCAGCAGAGTTTGGGACATTTTATTTAATACCCAATCCAACTCACTACTTACAATAATGGCTAGGTTAAGAAGGTGTGTTAGAGTAAGGAAACGGTTAAAATAATTCCACTTGATCTGTAGCTGACCCTATTACACATATGGAGTACAATACTTACAAAAACTGACAGTGTAATTGGAGCTTTAATAATCCACCAGATCCATTTGTTAGTTATGACCCAGCAACTTTGGGGAAAATAAAGTACAAGCAGCCAGTATTTAAACAGATATATGCTTAATATTAATTTAATGCACTATTTCATGACATTTAAAGTTCATTTATCACGCCTTACCCTTTATTTTCATACAGAGCTTTAGCCGCTGTCCAGGGTATCACAAACAGGAATGGAGTCCCTAGATAAAACATTAGAATCTTAAATTAATATCTAATTGCAATGATTTAAATAATGTAGCCAAGTATGGTGTAACCAACTAGAATCACATGTACTGTGCTCAGGTACTGTATCGGTAATTTATTTTAGATTTTCTGTTACCTTTTGCTACAGAAAAATATCAGTGTTCGACTCATTACATTTCTTGATCATACTCTATATCTGTAGTGATGAGATTTGTTTAAGCAGTAGATAGCTTCAAGCTACATGTTATTTTAAATTCCTAACAAACATTAAATTGCTCAGAAATGAAAGACCTGCCCATGTAATTAAATACCTCTGGATTTATCAAGGCAGATTATATTGTTTCGAGTAGCTGTTAACATTAATGCAGTTTGTATCATCAGATTTCCTTTTAGACTAGCTAACACTTGAGCAGTTGTTAATCCTCTTCTTTTTTCCATCTTTTACATTCATACATTTATAGTTCAGACTTTAGTTTATATTTTTCACTTATGAGCAGTTTCACTTAAGAGATTACGTGCATTCATTCACTAGCAATTTAACTCTCTAGCTTTGTTCCCCTATTAAATGACAGCTATCTGCTACTTCAATTCATGCAAACCAATTTTCTAAGACAGCTATATGATCATTTATGGATTAAAGTATGGCCTACCCCATCCTACCAGCATGTATCTCTTCAGCAGCCTCCGCTTGGTCAACATAGCAGTAAAAAGGAGAGTATGAAGGAAAATCGCTTCCACCAGGAGCCAGAAGTAATTACAGGTCACGAAATACTGCATGGACACTTTGGAGGCTTTGCAGAGGAGGCCTTTCTGCAAGGTTGACGTTTTATTAGTATAATTAATAATATGAAATTCATTAATGTTCAGAATTTATGTCCCAGTGTTCTATGTGCACTACATTCTCTGGACATAAGCTAATTCACAGAACTACAGTATATGTTTCTAGACAGTTGTAAATTTGATTTAAAAATTCAATTCGATTGAAAAATTTTCGATTTAAAGATTACCGTAGAATCCAGATAGCTGTTCCATCCAGCTTCATCATCGGGCTTGGTGGAGTATGTGATGTACATTATGATTTCCTTGCTAATGACCGCCATAGCTCTAAGCATGAAGGACACAAAGAGGTTCATGTGGATGTAGTTCCTAGTACAGTGAAGCTTCCTGAAAATTAGAAGTAGAGATTTATCCATTACATGGTTTGTTTACAATCGATATAATTAGCAAACTTTGACACTAATCAATATAATAAGACAATCAAATTACTGGAGCCAGTAGCAGACTCCATATGTATAAATGATATGACTATACAAAAACAACAATGCTTGATCAGTTGGCGAGGAGAGCAAAGTCATGCCAGTGAAAGATGCTTGTTAAAAAAAATCTAAAGTGACAATTTATGTTGCATAAAAAAGTACAGTAGATCAAATGGATACACTTATCAAGGATACACTTTATGGAATAAAAAAATATAAGGGTTATCCCCACACTGGCACCAAAAAAGTTTAAAGCACACAAAATTAAAGACTTCCCCATAACAGAACTAAAGGGACAATGCATGTTTCAGAATGATAATGATTCTGGGCAAGAAGCACAATTAATAAAGTTAAGAGTTGCTAAGGATGGAATGGATGAACTCGGATAAACTAGCTATGCACAGTATTGACCTAAAGCCCGCTGAATACCTGTGAAATGAACTGGAATAGACTTTGCTCCAGGGTTCCATACCCAACATCAGACCTACTAATTCTCATGTGACAGAATGTAAAAATCCCAACAACTACACTTTAAAACTTAGTGCACACCTGAAATACATATTAATATTTTAGATACATAGTGCACATGTCTTTAGTGTTGTGTTTATGTGTAAATCAGACTTATAACACAGGAATAAACAGTAAAGAACCAAAAACTGTGTATTGCCAAACTCCACTTACCTCAACAGGCCCATAATAAGCACGGCTAGAATCAAGCTGGACAAGGACAACGTGTAGCCAACTAATGAGACGATCCTCAAGATCAAATTTTGAAATAACTCATCTTCCTGTGTTATACAAAACATAAATGAAAACCATATTGTTATCGGATGTAGGGAAAAATGTTTAACCTGGGCTGAAGGAAATTTACCTTATATTCGAAAAAGCCTGGATCTTTACATTCAGACTTATCCTGCCAGACAATACTGGAATTCTCTTCTGTTTTCCAGGTTCCATTGGCAGTACATATTTTATAAACATTTCCTGAAAAACCTAAATAAAATAGAAAGATTCCATGTAAAGCATGAATCAAAAATAAAACGCAGGCTGAGGAAGCAACTTATGGTTCTTGTTCACAATATCTCTTGCCATTGGATTAAACTCATTGCTTTGTCTTATCACTGGCTTTGATGTATGGAAGTTTTTAAAGAGAATGTTCATGATTCCAATCACACAAACAGCAGCATCCCACATTGTCCACAGGTATTGAGTAAGAAAACTAAACATGAAGATACAGTAGCAGAAATTATCCACATTCTTTGAGCTTTTATTATTATTATTATTATTATTATTAAAATATGTTAGAAGGAGATCAGACGGTACAGCATTATCATTAAAAATATGTTAGAAGGAGATCAGACAGGACAGTGTACCTTCCTCAATCCATGGTAAATATGGAGGGCAGGGCACTGATATATTCCCAGGATATGAATGTGGCCAACAGGCAAAAACATCTAACGTCCCATTGCAGTATATTCCTTTACAAAATAAAAGAGGATCAGTAAACACAGTACTATAGATATTTACAATAGGTGGTTTTTTGTTGTTGTTGTTTTGTTTTTTTCCAAAAAAAAGAACACAAAACCTAATCTTCAGATGTTGAGACAAAGAATCTACAATTCTCACACACATAATCACCATATTTTACCAGAAAATCAATGCACTTCTTTAATTGCCATATGATTTACAATACATATACAGTAGATGTGCAAATTTCCAAAAGACTACTCTGTACATACAGTATACAAGGTCTACAGTGAACATTATACAGTGGCTAAATATGTATACTTAATATACTTTAATACTGATTTGAATCACGACTGTGATTTGGCTGTATGCATAAGGCTATAGGCTGAGTGTCAAATTTAATCACAACCATGCTGATATTATAACATGATAATTGTAAATCTAATATTCCTTTTAAGCAACAATTCTATAAACAAGAACCTAATATAAAGTAACTGAAATTTTAGGCAGAATATGGATAAATGTTTTTTTTCATTGATAAAATAATTACCAAACAAGGCACAGACGGATTGATGCATATTGCCATGGAACACATGGACCAAATCACAAGGCAAACCACAGACAATTTAGAATCACCAGTCCACCTAAAAGCAGATTTTCAGGGAAAAACCCTGAGGGAACACACTAAGACACAACGCTATATAACTCCACGGAATGAATAGCCTGAGCTGAGGAGTGAACAAGAGACTATGGAGTTGTGAGGAAGCATCACTACCCACTGCGCCATCAAGCCGTCAAGTCATATCATAGAAACGTGATATTAAAACCTACAGTATACAATAAGTGAAGATAAACAGTATCTGATTCTGTATTAAGAGCTTAATTTAATTAAATAGAGTTGGGCAAATGTTTTCAGCCTTACTTGTTAACCAATTTTGGAATCAAAATAGAATCCAAATATCTTTTTGACTTCTATATTTGATAAAGAAACACCAAGCTGTAAAGATTTTAAACTATCAAAGTAAATAGTTTTTCCTTTAATTATTATATATAAATAATATGCAGTATACACACAGTTAACAATTTAGTTTTCTTGACTTGGGAAAAATTTTTCACATGACTGAAATGAAAACAGCATTACATCATTATTATTATCATCATCACTATGTCATGCCATGGTTTACTTTTTCTCACCAATTGATACTACCAGAGCTACTCTTCTTGACATTCTCATAAACCTGTTCACCAAAGAACCGAGACCACCACAAGACAACAAACCAATTATTAATCATTCTTAGCACCTCTGAGAGTGATATACTGCACTTGTGTCTTGGAAGTGTGTGGCATAAGTGTGAGTGTATCAACATAAGTGTCTCTGGTGTATTTAAACACCAGTCACTTTGGTGTTGAGAACAATTCACCAAACAAAATAAATCCAGACAACAGTGGGCACGGAGGAAGGAAGAGAATGTGATTAAGACACACTAAATGAGCTGTACACCAGTGAGCTGGATATACAGTATCTACTGTAAGAAAGTGTCTGGTATACATAGTGTATATATTGGCTCTGTTGTGATATCGATTATACACACCAGTTACATTGGGTAAGGTGGCTGCCAGGGTTCTGGTACAGTTTTCTTTATATTCAGCATGTTTATACATCAAATCTTCAAAGATGGTGCCAGTGACCTTCAAGAATAGAGTAAAACAAAAATAAGATTCAGCCACTTCGACACATGCATCATATAGTTTATATAAGGAGCGTTCAAGTTGAACCAGGACTTTTGATTGCGCAAAATAACAAAACATAGTTATGTGAGTACAAACTACCTTTATTTCGCTCTATATTCCCCTGTTACACTAATGCTCTTTACCTAGCATTTTACTAGTGCTTGGATCGCATCGATGTAGAAAGTTCAATATGCCAGAGCCATTATCAGACTGCCTGATGCACATCTAAAATGCGGCTTTCCTTAAAACATTTGTACGATTTAGTCTCGTCACTATACTGGACTTGGATTTTTTTTTTTTGTTTCAATCTGTTTTACGTTTCTTCAGTCAAGGAATTTCATCAAGTCTCTCGTTAACTTGAACACCCGTCATGCAATAAAAAAATATAAACTAATAAATTACTTGTGTTACGCTTATCAACTCGTGTGTGCACACAAGAAAAGAAAATATTAAGATATATATTAATATAATATAATATAATATAATATAATATAATATACTATAATATACTATAATATAATATAATATAATATAATATAATATAATATAATATAATATAATATAATATAATATAATATAATATCTGGCATGATCATGACTAATAAAAATGATAAAATAGTGTATGGTAAGATTTTCACAGTGTGATCAAAATTATATCAGTAAAATTATTATTAATAATCAGACATCAATCTGAAGTTATTGTGATGTTATTATTACAAGATGGATATAACAAACTTTCTTCAATCAGTTTGAAAACTTTCTTAAACTTCAGATTTTTGTTGTTCATGGTAATAATCAGTGTTTATAAAATATAATAATATAATATAACATAATATAACATAATATAATATCTGGCATGATCATGGCTAACAAAAATGATCAAATAGTGTATGATAAGATATAATTTTTTACAGCGGGATCAATATGATATCACTGAAAGTTGTCTGAATGTAATTTATTCTAAGATGCCCATTTGACAATTAGTTTGAAACTTGTTTATAATATTATTCAATGTTTAAAAATAACACAAGTTATATACAACAGTTTTCAGTTTTAAAACATACAGTAGTATAATGCAGCGCTTGCTTTTGTGGTTTATTGAATGATACACTAATCAGGTGAAAGGTTGTACTGTACAAACCTCGCAGCAGCGCTGCGCCTCTCGGCTCACAAACAGTTAAGCTGAAGCCGCGCCTTCCACATCCTGTCCCGTTACCGAGCTGCCGCACAAACATCGACCTTTGCTTTGGATGTAAACACGAAGTGTAACTGTAGTTCAGGGACCGAAGGTCGACTGTATATACAAAAACCCCGAATCTGAGGCGTCATATTCTGCAGACCGACCGAGCTGCATATGGACTGAGTGAAACTCGTGACTGTGTTTGGTGTAAGACTGAGTTCTTCTCGTGTCCGGACCTCGTGTGCTTCTGTCGCCATGAATTTCTTCTTAGAGACTCTGAAGGTGCTCGGGTTGTCGGTGGTCTACTACCTCGAGGCGTTCTTGCGGCTCTTTGTGCCCGCGCGGAGGAAGAGTGTAGAGGGCGAGGTGGTGCTGATGACCGGAGCCGGGTCAGGAATCGGGCGGCTCATGGCGCTGGAGTTCGCGCGGCTCCGCGCGCGCCTCGTACTCTGGGACATCAACGAGGAGGGAAACCTGGAGACCGCGCGCCTCATCAAAGAGACACACGGCGCGCGAGCGCACACCTACACCTGCGACTGTAGCAGCCGTGAGGAGGTGTACAAAGTGGCGGACCAGGTACATACACACACACGCTTACACACACACTCTTATGTGGTATATAACCGGAGCTAGAACAAGTCTCTAGAAGTTAACCCGACTGACTGTTCTTTTAATTAAAACAATAAGTTTTGCTTGTTTTGTATGGACAAAAGTATTTGGCCAAACCTGAAGTGACACTGTATCCAAATACATACACTTCAATATGAAGTTGCTCCTTTTTTTGCAGCTACAGTATAACAGCGTCCACTCTTCTCCACAAGATTTTGTGAGTGTTTTTCGTGCCCATTTATTCTGTAGAGCATTTATGAGGTCAGGCGCTGATGTTGGACGAGAAGGCCTGGCTCGCAATCTCCGTTCCAGTTCATCCCAAAGGTGCTTGATGCGGTTGAGATAAGGGCTATGTGCAGGCCAGTCAAGTTCTTCCACACCAAACTCATCAAACCATGTCTTTATAGTCCTTGCTTTGTGCAAGTCATGTTGGAATAGAAAAGGGCCTCCCCCAGATTGTTTCCACAACGTTGGAAGCAAAGCATTGTTCAAGATGTCTTGGTATTCTGAAGCATTAAGATTGCCCTTCACTAGGGATAAGGGACCTGATTGAAACACCTTAATCCAATAATTAACAGGTTCAGCCAAATAAGTTTTTTTTTCCATATACAGTAGTGTATGCATGTATGTCATTTGGACGAGACAGATATCTCTCCTAAGTCAAATTTATCTGCGGTCACCAAGGGGACATCCCGTTCTCACAGAGAGACAAATATTTCGAATTAGTTTAAAACCTCATTAAATCAGGTTAACATAAGTAACAAGAGTCTCAGAGCTGAGGATAAACAGAACAGTAGACAGAGAGACAATGCAGCTAAACCACAGAAGTCTATTGAGTTATGTACAAGAGATTCGAGAACTGTATTGTCATTGTGTAAACAAATGAAACTGCAATCGTGTCAGCCTCCAGTGGCACCTTTTATATGTAAGTAAGTGCTGCACATTTGCAGGAAGAATTAAGATTCAACTATTTGTCACATGTACTTTACAGCATAGTGAAATTATTTTTACGCATATCCTAGTTTGGAAGCTGAGGTCAGAAAAGGGTCCGCTAGAATACAGTGCCCCTGGAACAGATAGAGTTAAGGGCCTTGCTCAAGGGCTAAACAGTGGCAGTTTAACTGGGCTGGGACTTGAACCGACCTTCCGTTCATTAACCCAGAGCGTTATCAGTTTAAAAAAAATAAAATAAATAAAAATATTGCTCATATATACTGTACAGGTGCATCTCAATAAATTAGAATATCATCAAAAAAATGATTTATTTCAGTAATTCAATTCAAAAAGTAAAATGTATATATTATATAGATTCGTTATACACAGACTGATATACTCTAATTTTGATGATTATGGCATACAGTTAATGAAAGCAGTAATATAAAACTACAGTTAAGGATTGTACTATATAAAAAAAGTGCTTTAGAAAGTAAAAGTTAAGTATGCCTTGAAGGTGTCTGCCCCCTGTACTTGAGAATTTTTTTCAATTAAGTAACATACTACCAGACAGAGGCAAAGCTAAAGAGGAAATTAATTAATTAACTTGGCCCATAATTTCATATATATACCTGTAGAGAGAGATATTTCAACATAACCTACTCATAACCTAATGATAACATTACAAGTGGCAGAGAAATCAGACAAGTCTTTTGATTTCAAACATTAATTACTAAATTATACTGAAGAGTATACCTGTGATTACTGAAAGCACTAAGTGATTGTATGTTGTCCAGTTGGATATACAGTGGTGTGAAAAACTATTTGCCCCCTTCCTGATTTCTTATTCTTTTGCATGTTTGTCACACAAAATGTT
>JAOVVB010000052.1:17919836-17936938 GCA_028570985.1 Heterobranchus longifilis
TATAATATAATATAATATAATATAATATAATATAATATAATATAATATAATATAATATACACATGATCAGAATGGATGCATTTATTTCACAAAACTATTAAATTAAAATGAATATAATATTAATAAACTAATTAAATGCATTTGGGGATAAAAGGGGACCTTAAAACATGGCACTGTAAATGTTTATACTGTAAATTAAATAAACTATAAATATTTATTTTGCAGTCATGGTTTGCCTCACTAATCCCCTTGGAGAGAAAAGTCACTGCAGATCCATACAGTCAAGTCATTCAGTCATTCAGTCATTCACCTTTATCCTATATAAAACATTTTTATCCTAATGAAAGAGGGCTACCCCCAGGTGGCCTCCTCATTCACTGAACGAATTCAAGTTTCTATGTATGGAGATAAAAGAAATAATTTCCTATTGCCCTCACAGTTACCTGACCTTAACTCAATTGACACCTAAAGAAGAATTTGGACTGTTGCTCTTTATCGGATCAATAAAATGACAGCGGAGGGAATGTCACTTGAGAGAATAGTTTATACCACAAGTAACAGTATTAAACTTAAAGAATCTGTCTATTGAAGACTCATTTTGTTTATATACATGAACTTTTCTTAGAATAAAAAATTGTTCTTCAAACTAAACCTGAAACCTGTTGTTTAAATAGTTGAAACCTTTAAAACTCAAGCGGCACAGATACATGCGAGCAACACAATAAAAAAATTAAAAATAAATATACACACACACAAACACATACAGGTACATATATATATATATATATATGCTTGTATGGAAGCGGTGTATGTAAACGTAGAGGCTTCAGACTTTAAACTGTATATTTGTTTGCATACATCAGGTAGAACAAAAGTCGTCATTACTTTTATAACAAGGAAAGTTTACTGCTACCAGAATATGGGCATTTTTTAGACACACACACACACACACATACTGTGTTTATTTACAAAAAAAAAAAGATACAATGTCAAAAATGTGAAGGTCAGTTGTTTTGCCATATGTAACATTAATAAAAGTACAACTTTTATCATTTAGATCATAAACACACCCCATCTGTGGTATTCCTCTGAAATATACGCATCTATGGGTTGGGTAGTTGCATCTAATGTTTGCTGTCTTCTCACAACCTAGCAACCATTTGCTCACACTGTAGATCTTTACCAAATATTTACCCCAAATTTCCACACTGCATCTGTGGAAAGTTTTAAATAAGTCAACTGCACAGGGAAGACCTGCGATTTATCTACAAAACGTCATGTCTAAAGTAGTGTCTGGATAGAATCAGTTTACTATTGCAATTTTTTTTTCTTCACTTTTTGCTTCCTACTAATGTCTACTTATTTTATTCATGTAATTTTTTTTTGATTCTCTAAGGAATAAAGAAACTGTATAAATCAAACCTGCAAAGCAAACATTTTTTGTATTTTAAAGAAAAGTGAAAATGAGCCTCTTTTTTTAATATATAATAAAAAAAAAAATTCTATGGAAACATGGTGTAATCTTTAGAAGAAAAAATGCAACAGCTATGAGCGTTCTAGGGTGTTGACACTTACCCGTGTGTATGGAAGTAGGAGAAAGAAAGCGAGGAGTTGTATGGCCCAAGTGTTCATCAGCCCCATGACTGGCTTTGGGAAGATCCGTGTATCCATGGCTCACTGCTCACCTTCTTCCAAGGCGTACAGTGCACCACAAATTCTTCCTACATCCCTGAGCCCCTTCAGCACTGTGCCTCTGGAGGAATCTCCCTGTTCGATATATGCACTTGATTAGAAAAGATGAGTAAAAGTTGCCTTGATGAATAGAATTATAGTCTAGAAAAAAAAAAAGTAAGGGCTTCAGAGCTTCCTTTAAGCCACACTCTTCCGGCACCCCGTCCCCAACTGGGAATGTGTCTTGCTTACTGACTGGCTACTCTCCTAACAGCCCTCCCCAACCACTCACGATAAGCAAAGAGGTCAACCTACAACGGGAGCTCGTTCTCTGGAAATGAGACTGAGAAAAAAGAGCAAACCTCTTATCACATGTTTCATCTTAATCACATTTCTGAAGGCGTTTTCGATTTTTATACGGCCATCAGATGTTATGAGTGCCATACCTCTGAATCATAGATAGCAGCACAGAGAATACAGCCTGCACTTTATCCTGAGTGATGCTCACGTCATCTAAGAAGTAGTATCAGAGTGGATAGTGTGTAATGTAATCTTAACAAGGTCTTATCCAGCTGCTTAACATTCTTAGACTCTTGTTCATAGAGAGTTCGCTTCTTTAGGCACAGTACAGATAGGCAGCTGCAAAAAGTGATAGTTGACACATATATTTCATATATATATATAATGTGAAATGTGAAAAACTGGTAGAGAGCATGCCAAAATACATGAAAGCTGTAATTGCAAATTGTGGTTATTCCAATATAAATACTAATTTTTTTAATGTCATTTAGTCTAAGCATTAACACATATTGTTTACAAATTATTTGCATTTTGTTTTATTCGAGTTATTAAAGCTCTGCAAATACTGCATGATCTTGGGTTATTTTAATGTGTTGTGAAGTTGTCATTTCCTTTAAATAGACACTTTAAATAACAATTATTATAATTTGAATTTATAATTTCACAGAAAATGAAACAAAACTGTTCATCTCACCAATACATGCACTTGTAAGAAAACATAAGAAACTGATCATTTTGTGGTGGTCTGCATACTATATATAAATATATATTTATAGGTATATATATTTAGTTTCATTTAAAACATTATTATAGACACACATGCATATTTAAATAAAGTGTATTCAAATGCATTTCATGTCATTGTTTCCATCTTTATGATAAGATTAAAGCAGGTAACAGGACTTGGTCAGTGGATGTGAAGTCTCTGTAAGTGTACACTGCGCTCCACTCAGGGTCACATTAGTATGATTGCATTAGTGTCAACGCAGGCCACCCATTTCAGCATTAGAACAGCCAGAGCAAAAGACATTCATAAATAAAAGATTAAGACATAACCATTTTGGGTAATTTGCTTGATAGTGCATTACCACCTTGCATGTTTGTTGCTGATTATGTAAATGAAAATGAGAAAACTCAATTTGCGTAGACATGAGGCTCTGCAGTAATGGACAAAATGGAAAAGCGATTAGCTAATGTGACTGTACGTATTTGTCATTAGAGACCTTTTAACTTGTTCGAAGGTGTTTTTCTATTCAGGGTGAGTTAACCTGATCTTGACATTGAGAAAGCATTACAAGCATCATCATAACAACGTTTAACCAGCTTGACCTTCACCATGCAGGGCATTCGCACTCTTTATGATTTTATTTTGCATTAAAGCTAAACCTATGGTGGTGTATGAAGGTAATATAATGAGCCATTACCAAGATCATTATCACAGACTTATCAAAGAACCACACACACATACGCACACTTATCATTTCAGCTTTGGAATAGATATGTTTTAAACTGGTATTTTTGTCCTAACTGCATACTTTTTTATAGCCTGGCAAAGAGTAATAGTATCTGCCAAACAAATCCATGTAAATCTTTCGGGCTTATATTTGCTTGAGCACATTTATTATACTTTAATGAAAACAACATAAAAAAATAAAAAATAAAAAAACAACAACTGGACGACACATTTCCTACTGTAAGTTCAGATTCCCGTTCTTCTTCTGTTGTTACCTGTCCACCTTCAGAATGTGTGTTCTCAGATACTATTCTTCTCAACATGCTTAAAAAGAGAGGTTTTTTAAGGACTAGTGGCCTTTCTATCAGTTTTAAACCAGTCAGTCTATTCTCCTCTGACCTCATTCCCACCAGCAGCATTGCTGCTCACTGGATATTTATTTTGATTGCCTCATCATTCTATGTAAACTCTAGAGACAGTTGTGCCTTAAAATCTTTGGAATTTCTGAAATAATCACACCAGCCAGTTTTGCCCTAAAAATAATCACATTATTTTTTTTCTCATGTTGATGTTTGACGATGATGCACTATACCACATGGCATAACTCATCTCACATAGTGACAGTGATAAGTGTATTTTCCTGACGTCAAGCACCAGATCTGAATCAAACAGACCACCTTTTATGACATGGTATAATTAAGCAGTATCACATGAGAGAGAGTGCTGTTGCGCTGGATATCAGAACATCTGTGACATGGTCGTAGGCACTAAAAAACAGTGCAAATATTGAAGGCATCAAGGCCATGTTGTTATCCAGCACAACAGCACATGATCAATTGTGATATTGCTTTTATACAACAGTCCTAGAAACTACATTTTTTTATCAACATGAGTTTTTTTTAAAATTATTATTTAACCAGCTTTTTTGCTCCGTCACCACATATCCTACTGCCACTAACAGAACTTTATATTTCCACTTGCCGCTTTCTGGGTTTCCGGGGTTGAATCCCAAATAGTGTAAAATGGAAAGCTAGTGCACTACGTAGGGTGTACATTCCCTTGTTCCACATACTGAGTAGTGCCCTTGATTTAGGAATTAGGCAGAAATTTGGATTCAGCTTTTGTGTTAGAAGCTAGTTAGCTTTGTAGCTCACGATAGCCATAAACAGAACAACTTAGAACTAAGTACTTAGGAGACAAAGTTGTTTAAGATTGATTCCTTCATTATATCTTATCCTGTTACAGGGTTGTTGGGACCTGAAGTCTATCTCAGGAAACTTATGGCACGAGGTGGGGTACACCCTGGATAGGGTGCCAATCCATCGCGGGGCACACACACTATGGACAATTTGGGAACGCCAATTAACCTAATCTAGTCTTTGGATTGTGGAAGAAAACCAGAATACCCAGAGAAAAACTCATCAAGCACAGGGAGAACATACAAACTCCATGTGTACAGACTCAAGGCAGGAATCAAAGCCCAACCCTGGAGGTGCAAGGCCACAGTGCTAACCAATACGCCACTGTGCTGCCATTGTTTAACAGATGTATTTTCTTGCTAAAAGTGCTCACCATTCATTATATACTGTACATAATATAGTTTCTAAGCAGTATACATTTATCATAATAAAGTCAGGAAACTTTTAGAAAAGAGAGAAAAGAACAAAGCGATTTAATACATGTTTGCAGAGTTCATCACTGTCTTTGGGAAAGAAGATGTCTGCTTTCCTAAACTTTGTAAATTCTACACTGGGTCAACATCCTCTCATTTGATTTAAACCCATACTAGTAATATAAACTAAAATAACAGTACATTTACAATGTCTTTGCCTGTCTTTGAGAGGCTTAAGAAATTTCCCATGCTCTCGTTCTCTGGGGTCAAGATGTGTAACGGATACACAAAGCAGAACAGACAGAATACAACTACATAAATCTGCACAGAAGCCAAAGTCACTTGATCAAAGTTTACGCATCATTTGTCCAGTAAATGTCACACTCACACTCCAAAATGTATGGAAAGTAACTGAATGTACTGAACAATGCTGCTTTAGTGAATGTTGGTCAAAAAATAAATAAATTAAGGTCGCAATTGAGTCTTCAAAACATTATTTTATTGGAACATGACCTGTTGGTTCTATGAGGGGTGTTCAAGTCAAACTGGGACTTTTGATGGTGCAGAATAACAAAACACAGTAATGGGAATAAAAACTACCTTTACCTACATTTTATATACAGTATAATCCCTGGCTACACTAATGCACTTACCCCAGCGTTTCACTGGTGCTCACTTGTGCTTAAATCAACTTAGAAAGTTTTTTCAGTATGCTTGAGCCATAGTCAGACTGTCTGCTTCATGTGTGAAATGCTGGCCTCACAGAAACTCCTTCAATGGCCCATTATTCCATATGGAATTGGTTTGGACCAAATCAAGACTATTTGGGCGAGGTGACAATAACTTCCAGCTGGGTTCCTGTAATGTGCAAGTGGTGTTCATGGATCAGGCGTTCCACTCGCTGAATGTTTATAGGAATGACTACAATGGACTCCTAGTATGAACATTGATGGACATACAGCCTTCTTTAAAACTTTGTACAACTCTGTGCTGGAAGTCTTCTGTAAATGTCAATTGTTTTTACAACTTAATTCACAAAAGATTTCATCACAAATGCCATTCTGACTTGAGCACTCCTTGTACATAAATGTAGAATTAATTTCATTACAGTTTTAAATCAGTGTAAATATCATTGACGTAAGGCTTTTAGCAGTATCCAAATACAATTTGACATATTCACACACAGGCGTGCAGTTGAGTAAACCCATCAGAATGCTGTTTGGTAGACTGTGCTCAGTGCTTACTCACAGATCTAAGGACTATGTTATATTACATCTTGGGAAAGTGTGTGCTTGTGTGGAGATAACTTTCTCAGCACAGGCACCAGGTCTGACTGGAATTTTTTTTTTTTTATGTAAAAAAAAAAAAAAGATTCATTAAAAAAGTTTCAATGCACTGATCCAATTATCAAAGTGTAGAATTGAAGGATATACCCAGTTTCTTGGATTAATGTGGCATTTGCTTTTTGTGCATGTTTTAATATTATGTTTGAGAGATGAAACTTCCTATGAATACTATAAATCATTAGCGCACTAGTGAGTGTTGTCTGGGTTGCACCTCATTCACAATACTATCCAACAGTGCCTCAGCACCCAGCGTGGTTTTACAAGTTTGATAAACACATGACTTTGCATGAGGAGGAGCCTTTACACTGTGTTTATGGCCAGCTGTAAATGGGTCTGAGTATGTTTGGTAATTCAGACAGGTGGTATCCTGGAAATCTAAACAGGCTGCTGGTTGAACATATAAACTGTTTGGTTCGGTCAAACAGTAAGATGTTGTATGCGTGTTTTGCGTGGACAATAAAAAAAAGTGAAAGTATCAAAACTATGTAAAACTATTACTTACTAATAATGTTAGACATAACCAGTTCTGTCTAAAACATTCTACACATTAGTAGTTAGCACAGCATGGCCTCGTGTTTCAAAAGCTTTATTAAAAATCATTAAGAAGACTGAAACTGGTCACCGCCTTCCATAGCTAACTTGGTGGATAAATAATAACCTTGCTGAAAAATATCTGAACAATTTGACAGTAAAAATACAATGACAGAAGTAGCAGGTTTCCTCCTACTAACTCTTAACTCTAAAATTCTTTGGAAGGTGAACTGGCTCCTCTAAATTATCATTAAGTGTGAGTAATGGACTGGTTTCCCATTTAGGGTATATTCCCATTCTGCACTCAATGTGTTCAGGATGGAATAAAGTGGAATGGATGATCAAATTAGACATTAACTGTAAACACAATACATAATAAAAAGGGATGCAAAATCATAAGTCTTTTCAAAGTTGTACAGAATGTTTTTGATTATATAAAGCATTTTTGTGGGAAGCATAAAAAAAAACATTTCTGTTTTCTCAGAAGGCAGAACAGCATGGAGCAAAACAATCAGATGAAGCCGTTTGTCATTGATTCACTGATACACTGATCGTTTTCTCTTTTTTTACTTTGCAGTTGCAAAGCACAAAATGTACCAATGTACCTATTTGAAAACATGACAGCACTAAGCTTTTGAGTCATCTGTATATTGGTTCTGCTTGGATTAGATTTGCTTTAGGGAAATGAGCATCGCTCATTGCTTCTTCTTCTAAAGAGGCAAAGCAGCACACGGACGCTCAGGACACTTGCATGACTCCAGGGTCTGTTTACATTCTGGAGAGTGCTGGAGAGCCACTCAGCAAGCCCCCCGACACAGAGAAAGTGGCCGTGCACATCCATGAAGACCAGGAAAAACAAACAGGCCTCTGAACATCCTGTCCAACCTCGGTCAACAACGCACAGCAGAAGCCATGGACATAGGTGAAAATCTGCCTCTTTTCACCTTATTGCCTTACCGACGACGCCACCACAGGCGTTTCTGAGAAATGATGAGAAGGTTGCAGGTTCTCCTTTAATTTCGCTCCTTAGCCGAGCGCCGTAATAAAAGAGTTGACAGGAAGACTGTGGCATTCTGTTTGGCAGGCAGTTTTACAGGGTGACAAACCGAGACATTCAGGTGGAATTACCCAGCGATGACACTGCTTTCACCTCCGCACAATCTCATTAGCAGGAAGTCTTTCTGTCCCTCCGGGCAAAAATATGCTCCCTGAGTGCAATCAGCTCTCTATGTCTTTCACATCTCAATGACAGGTGCCCTCACTGTTAGCGTGTAAACAGAGCCAAGATTGATTTCTCTTTGGATGTATTGCCAATTTATTATCCACTTAGTCACATATTTATTTGTTGCTGCCCCACTATGTACATGACAGAACAATTCAAAGAAATGATTTTTCAGCTTTTCTGCAATGGCACCGGCAAAATATTAGCTTATGTGTTTTGTTTTGTTTTTTGCTTTTCTTTCTAAAACTGTAACACTACATTGAGGAGGTAACTTCCCAGATCTGAGCAGCTTATATTTGTGATGTGTTTTTTTTGTTTTCCCAGAAAAATGATAACCATTGGGTCAGTATTATCAAATCTCATTTCGTCTAACAGAAACTAGAACCAACCGTCAGTATATTGCTGTTAGTGGTCATCTTGAACAAGGTACACACACACACACACACACACACACACACACACATGTCCGAGGCAATACAGAATTTTTAAACAATTTGATCGATTCTATATTTGGATCGTTTTACACACATACTAAAGCCAGACATCTAAACAACGCATGTGAACGACTGTACTTGTTCACATCCATGTCCTTTTTATCCCTCTATGGTAATGCTATGGTTAATAGTAAAGCACAGCAATTCGGGCACAGGGTTGATTATTAATAACGAGTGGAAGCTTCATCACTGGATGATATATTTATTCAGTAGTGGACAGTAAACCATCACTAAAATGTGGAGATGGCCCCAGGGAAAGCTTTTGACCGTGTAATTGGATTATTTATCAACAGAAGACTAAATGACCAATGGTTGTTTACATCCCGGGGCTTGCTACGGAGGTCAAGAGGGAAGAGAGGGGTAATGGCTACGAGGACTAAATACATGGCCTGCAGCAGTGGAATTTATTACTGCCTTTTCTTTTTTTTTTTTAGATTAAAGCATGTAGTTTTAAGTCTTGAATCTTTTCTCATCTGACAGAAAGGTACTGTATGAAAGATATAACTGATACTAATTCCATATACAGGCATGTTAGTTAGTACCCCTCTTTCACTGTATATGTTTTTTTTTAACATAATAAAATCATCTAATTGTAGTGGGTCTCAGTATTAGGCAAATACAAATACATCAGATGAACAACATATAACTTTTTTCAACATGCAATTATTTACTTTTACTGTACAACAAATAACTTAAAGGAATCCCCTCCTTTATGACTTTATCAGTCCGTTGCATCGTTTTGGAGGAATTCCGGCCCATCCTTCTTTACAAAATTGCTTCAGTTCATTGATGGCCATTTGCTTGTTCATTGTCCTTTTTCATGGTCCAATTTTGGCCAAGTTTTATCTGGCAGTCAGATCGCCTCTACAATACTCTGCTCTACAGGGGATTTCATGGTTGGCTCAATGACTGCAAGCTGCAATCATCAGACCTTGTGCTTGACAGTGGGTATGAGGTGTTTCTGCTGAAATGCTGTTTGCTTTTGCCAATCATGGCACTGATCATTAAGGCCAAACAAGTCTACTTTGGTCTCTTTGGTCCATAGGACTTTGTTGCAGAAGTCTTGTGATTTGTTCAGATGTGGTAATGAAAACGTTAGTCTTAGATGTTCTTTTTAGACATACTGTAAGAAGGCAACCCTTCCATACCTTCCAAATTATGCTTGTTCAGTCTTCTTCTGATTGTGCTGTCATTTAACATGCTCCATGAGGCCTGTAGGGTCTGAGCTATTGTTTGTTTGTTTTTCTCTGACCATTGTGCAGTCTGACCTTAGGGTGAAATGCTGGAATGTCCACTCTGGGGAAGATTGGCAACTGTCTAGAATGCTTTCCACTTGTGAATAATCTTTCTCACTGTACAATGTTACAAGGTTTAGGAACCCTTGATGTGCAGCAACAATTGCTTCTTTAAGACCATTGCTATCGTCTTTCCCTCTTGGCATTGTGTTAACACACACCTGAACGTTCCAGACCAGCAAACTGCCTAAACCTCTGCTTTCATAGAGGTCTGCACACCTGCTGATGATGAATTAATCATATGAATTAATATGTGTGTGCATATTTTGTTTCATTTTTGCTAAATACAAAATGGCACTGTGAGAAAAGTTATATGTTGTTGTTTGTTGCTTTTGCCTAATACTAAGACACGCTATATTCAGATGATTTTTATTATGTTTTTACAAGACACTGCGTAGAATTAAAAGAGGGGGTACTAACTTTTGAACATGACCGTAAGAAGGAAATATGCCATGTTTTGCATCAAATAACATTTAAATCTAATTTTTTTGTGTGTGTTCTGTAAGAGATAAAGACAATAAATATATACTCCGTGAGGATTTGCAAAGGCCGTTTTGAAGTAATGGTTTGTAAGACTGAATGACATGTGATTAATTCCTGGAAGGAGCCGCAAAGTTGTCTGAGAGAAAGCAGAAGACATTCTCATCCACAGCTCCGAAGTGGCCTCACTAACATGTATACAGCATTCTTAAATCAGCACAGCCCAGTAATGGAAGCTAAAACCATGTGATGTAATGTACATCTAACATTTCAGGACTTGGACCGCTTTTAAACACAGTCATGGAAATTGTTCTCAGTAGTCCTTCACAGCCGACTGTTCTCAAAACATTTGTGGATTTAATTGTTGTCTTTCGGGAAGGTTTTGAACTCATGAATATCTAATGCATCCCCTTTCTGAAATTATAAAGTGCAGAATACATATCCCTGTTGCAAGATCTGCTGACAAACTTCCACCTCCTTCCACCTGTGTTTCTTCCTGGACATTGTGGATGATCGATGAAACACTCGAAAGAGTGCAAGATGTACGAAATCAACACAGAACCTGCATCTCCTCAAAAATGCAGGCAATGTTTGCCTGTGAGCTAACAACATAAATTACATCTCTGTCTATTGGGCTGAATCCAGCAGCACAAGATTAGCAGAGTTCACTGAGTTACTCCCACCATGACCACATTTGGCCACATGTGTCACGTTCTCTTTCACTTGGCAAACAGGAAGGGGAACCTGAATAAAACTCACTGCCAGAGGCACTAATGAGAAGTAGAGCAGTACCTGCCCATGCAATGTAAACAATCTGTTTGCCAACGAATAATAACACTGTGCACATAACTATGGTCTTGTACATCCAGAACGGTTTGCTGTATTTCTTGCTGATGTGACACTTGGGTCACCAAATGAGAGTTAGGCTTCCTTGGGATTATGTCATGGCAGAGGAAGCTGTAAAGATCAGGGAACAAATGTGACGCGAGATGCATGAGAGAATGTTAAAGGCCACTCAGGCAAAATGCAATTCATATTTCTGATTTGATGGAGAGCAGATGCAAGCCACTTTAACCTCCTGACCAGTGCGTGCACACAGCACCATAGCATGTAAATGATTTGAATGATTTATTGAAATACATTACCAAAACATGCACCAAAACTATCAATTACCTTTTAACAGCTGGTATACTAACTGTTTATTCCGATCTTCAACCAATCCACTAGACCTCCCAGCATGCTGAAATAGCACCAGACAGCGACTAGCTCAAGCGCTTAACACATGCAGGGCAACACCCTAAAATAACATTTCTCAACACTCTCTCTGGTGAAACTTTTGCCCTGAATTGTTTTGCTAGTCTGAGTTGCATTTTAGTTGAAGTTACCGTAGCCGTCTTTCTTTTCTTTCTTTCTTTTTTCTTTCGTTTTTTTTTTCAAATGGATTGCCAATTCATTAATAAGTATATACACTGACCAGCCATAACATTAACACCACATAATATTAACATATTAACATTGATTATCAATTATATACTAATGTAAATGAGTGTACTAATGTACACTCGTAACAGGATAATAGGCACCCAAGACTCCCCCAAACCTGTGGAAATCAAAAGCCTGGCCATTTGGTCCAGACCCATACCTAAGCCAATGCTGGCCCTAATAGAAAGGCAGCAAAACACCCAGTACACCACTGCCAGCTGCACATCGGACCCAACGGGCAAATGCACAAGCCTGCCAACCCAGCCTTCAAACTCACCAGATCCTAATCCGATCAAGCACCCATGGGATGTGCCAGACGAAAAAGTCCGATCCACAGATAATAGAAGGTTCTGCTTCCAGTGTCCCTGTGCCAGATACCACAGCGCTCCCACAGAGGTTTTGTGGATTCATGCCCTGAGGGGCCAGAGCTGCCCAGGTGGCACAAGGGGAACCTACAAAATATCAGGCATATTGTTTTGCATTGTAATGTTATGGCTGATTGGTGTATGCATATTCTACATATGTACATTCTGTATATACTTTAACAAAATGTTTCCAGAGATAAAGTGCATCTGTGGGTGTAAGGAAGTGTGCAAAGTTGATATACTGTATAGGCACTGATCTTTCTCAATCAAATTAAGGTGGATAACAAGATTCCTTCTAAATAAAAGTAAAATAATATAGATAAGATAAGATGAGATAGATAAGATAAGAGAAGAGAAGATAAGATAAGATAAGAAATATTTTATCTTAATCTTGAATTGCCTTAAATTTACAATGTATTTCGCAGTTTTATTAACTTCTTATTGGATTTTTGCACTACTCACAGTAATGCATACTGTAGATAGATAGATAGATGGATAGATAGATAGATAGATAGATAGATAGATAGATAGATAGATAGATAGGTAGAAAGCATTTCTTTCAGATCAATTTAGTAATTTTGACAGCAACGCTCTGTATTGTGCCATACTGTTCACTAGAGGGCAGTACAGTACCAAAAACAAACCCCAAATCTGAAGTGAAATGCTGGTATTTTACCATAAGCTTTGGAACCTGAAACAAGAATGCAGGTCATGCAGTCTTAATCTTACACAATCCAGAGAACAAGATTGTATAAACCATGACAGCACTGAAATCATAAAAACCGTCACAGATGATACCCGTGGCCATCCATAATCAGCCTGCACAAGCTTTTTGAGAAGCATACTGTCATAAATGGGATAAAAAGCAGGCTCGGGAACAGTTAATCAAAGCCTGGGTGAAATGTGCTTCCTTTAATTAACCTTAAGGCCTCAGCATGTAATTAGCTGATCTGGTGTCTGGAGACAGGCAGTGAACTGAAACTGTAATTTATGGCTCATGGATCATTTAAAGAGCAGCTTTTTTGGTACAGGTGAATACAAGAGTTGCACTGATGAAAGATTTAACCTGGCAAATAATTAACGGTGTACACATGTACACGGGCATACATATACGTAAATAAACACCTAGAGTATAGTTTTATGATAAAACCTGTGAAACAAAATTTTTGAGCATGTCAATTTCAGCTATTTCAACATTATTATTTACTGGTTGACTTTTCTTAAACAATTCACAGCTTGCTTTGGTATAGAATGAGAGGATTACTCTCAACAGATCTTCAAACAGCATGAAGATGAAGACGTCTTACAGACAGGCCAGATCGACCAAGTCATGACACTATTGATGTTTTATTCTTTCAAAGACAATCTGAAATTTCTTTGTAATTTTCACTTTTTTTTCACACAACATGCTTAAAGATGGATACATTCCAGTCTGAAAAAAAGGAAATCAATAGTCATAATAATGGCAACATTTTTGGTGCACAGACCCATGAAAATCTGTTTTCTTCCTGCATATACTGTACTGTGTACAGTATATACTCTTCTTTTGGGATTGTTTACCACAGAAAACAATAAGAGGAAAGTAAATAATTTTGATTGACACATTGCTATGATTATGTTTTTAAAAAATCTTAGGGAAAATTTCTTCAGATATTCAGTTATTACTGAAAGAGATCCTTTTTTTTTTAAACCCATAATCCACCATTGGTTCAGTTAGACACCGGACACTTAACTTAATACCCCTGATAGGATGAACTGCCTTTGCTAGAACATTCTGTAAAGGGCATTTTCAAACCTTGTCTGATTCAGATCTGTGCAGTAGCACATAATGATCAGAATGAATCAAAGGGAAGTGAGTTTTTCTGAAGTGCTTTAAATCAAAGGCGTCTGCATGGTCATGGTGGTATCTTTTAAAATGCAACTAGGCTGATTTGTGTTCGTGCTGGCTTATCTTCTTACAGAGGATATTCTCTGGGGAAGCTGGTCTCAGGCTCATGCTGTGACAGGTTTCAGGCATGAGAGCAGCATAAATCCTGTTAGAGATAGTGAGAGAGAGAGAGAGAGAGAGAGAGAGAGAGAGAGATGTATCAGTGAAATGTCCTTGTTTATTATCCTTTCTAAATGACTGCTTTTTAAACATAGAATAAAAGCTCAATGGTGCTTGATGGTACAAAAGAGACTAGTGTTCAAGGTGGACAAGCAAAGATGGACATAAAGGGAAAGTGAAGCAGCCTTGACAGCTGAGATTGTATTAAAAGCACAGAAAGCCAAAAACCAAAAAGGATTGGAGCGCATTAATATCCTGTTCCTGCATTTTAGTCAACACGGACAAATGAAAATTAAGTATTCGTGTGCAACACCATGAATCAGGTTTGGTGTTTCTAAGGGCATTGGCCACATAACAAGCAACTGAACAATATTTAAGTAGCTGTACTTCATTACTATACTTTTATACACTGCCCAGGCAACAAAAAAAAATTTAATTAAGCAAATAGGTAAGAACCTTCAATTGGATAATTATTGCAATGATTAAGATGATAACAAAGTATGTAACTGGAAGTGATGTAGTGTATATGCCACACACAGACCCAAGGTGGGACTCAAACCCTCAAGCCTGGAGGTCTGAGGCCACAGTGCTGACCACTACACCACCATCCCATCCACATCATAACTTTAACAAATAAATATGTAATATTTATAAATAATGTAGGAATTTATAAATAATCTTAAATAAAATGATAGAAAAACAAACTAATTAAATTTTTTTTCAGTCCAACACAGCAAAAATCCAAGTGTTGAATTATATCGTGATTATATAGGTCTGTTTTGCCTCGAATTAATTCTGAACGTGATAAAACAATACTGGACATTTTACTGTGTATAGCTGAAATGTAATGTCCTTACCTGTCTCTGTTTCACTGTGCAAAAAAATTATATTTGTATTTAGAACAAAGTTGGTTTTTCATTATTAAAATCATACATTATCACTACACTTCCAAAATCACAGGAGGAGAAAACAGAAATAAAAATGCCAGCACTGCTTACATCCTGTGTTAATTCTAGCTCCTTAATCTCAGCTACATCACTTCAGTCCATAAGATCTTTTTTGTTGTTGTTGTTTTACATTTGACCATTTTTGGTTGTACAGTATCGTCCTACAATATTTTCAATATTTTGAATATTACAATATTTACACATTTAGATGACTCTATTTGCTACAATATCACTAAGCAATTACTAAGGATGAATAAAAAACTTTTTTTTTTTGTGCTGCTACTTTCAAATAATATCTCTAGGCTTGACCAGATGACATGTGAATCTTACTTTAAAAAAAATCTTCCTTACTTCCTAAGAAAAAATGTGTGCCACCCTCTGTTCATCTATCTGTATTTGTACAGTATCTGTTTAGAGCACATTATCTGTTCATCCTGAATAATGGTTTGTACTCCGGTACATCCATACGATATACAAATGGGTGCAACAAGGGCCAACAGGTTGTGAAGTTAAATTCTGCAGCTCCATGTGCTGGTGTTATATCATAGCCACTAACACCATGGCCCATTGCTCAGGTAATATCACAAAGCCAAGCTGAGCTATGAGAATACTAAATGATGGAGTGTACACATCATCCCCTGTCACACAGAGTTTTTTTGTGTTCCAAAGCAAGCTGAGATGGGAGGCTGAGTGAGACATTGCCCTCCAAAACACGTACCATGTCTCCACTGGGCCATATCACCCTTTAAAGAAATATCTTGGTACGGATTCAGATTTTTTTTTCTTTTTTTTTTGACATAACACAGATTTATCTTCTAGAACGATTCCATTATTCTTATTGATAGAGAAAATGTATTAATAAATGTTCAGAACAATGTTTTTAATAAATGTTCAGTGATTTAGAATTCATAGCATAATTCACGAGTTGGGAGCTGGAGTGAATGTTTAATTCCATAATTTTTCCATCAATAGAACCTAATTTTAAAGCATTATTTTTAGATGGACAGGTTTTCTCTTCTCTAAGCGGTGCCAGACATCTGATGTTGAAGGACGGGTTTCTACAGTATGCTCTGGAGCTATACTTTTAACAGCGTTCAGTTTGATCCCACTGGTAATCTCATTCCACCTTTAGAATGGAAGAACAGTAATCCATCAGATGGTTACCATCAGAAAAATCACCTAATGCTAATTAAGTTCTCTCACTTGCTCAAGACAGCTCTGGATATATTGAATGTCTCATCATACTGTAGCAACTGTCCTCTATGTAACTAGATAGATAGCGGAGGCATCTGCAATACTGTAATGAAATGAAGTGTCACCATATCATCATTAATGGGTCAAGGCTGTAATGGGTCAAGGCTGATGAAATTAACCAGTCAATCATTCAGACCTCAACACCATCAAATATTAAATAACAAATTAGCTTATATATATGACAGAGAGAGAAAAAGAGATAGACACAGTAGATAGATAGCTTCATGTGCTTCCCTTCTTAGTCTGAGACGCCCATCACCTTGGAATAGTGAATAGTGTCAGTCTGAACTCACCAGACCACATGACCTTTTTCCATCGCTCCAAAATCCAATCTTTATGGCAAATTGAAGCCATTTTTCTTTCACTATTAATCTTACTGTTTATTTTTTACAATGTAACTTCACCAAGTTTTTAAGTGATCTCTATTCATGATTCATTTTTCTTCCACAGAGTTCATGGTTCAGCACTATCCTTCCAGGTTTTATATTGTGTTAAAGGGTTCTTAACCCATTTCCAGTAAATTCTCCTTAGCTGTTTTCTTAGCTTAATGGTGGCCAATAATTTTACATTATGTTTTAAATCATGTTTCTGGACATACAGTAT
>JAOVVB010000052.1:17947466-17962039 GCA_028570985.1 Heterobranchus longifilis
ATGTTTCCGGTTCATGCCTATTTATAACCTCCAGGTGCACCTAATCGAATGACGTCACCTGACCGAGGTTATATATGTTTGACACACATGCTTCAACTAGTTCATTGCAAGGCACCACAGACATCACAGCAACATATAAAGCCTAACTGAGCAGGATTTGATAATGGGCACTTGTTGTCCTGAACACTGTTGTTTCCCAGTGACCACTGACTGATTAAAATCCCCTTTGACCGGTTACTCTTCCATTCTCTTCCATTTCCCAACCCCTGACTCTTATTTGTCCTACTTTTAAACTCTCTTGGCAATAGCAAGCTGTTCCATTTAAAACCATTCCCTTTGATAGAAAGTAAAATATGACTTTGCTTAAGTACTATGCAAAAGTCTTGAGCCACCTCTCAATTCTTTATACCAAAATGAAATTTGCATGTTTCAGGTTTCAGCATCACCAGTATACTAATCACCAGCCAGATCATCTGTCATCATCTGCACCTGTTTCTCGCCGTTCATGCCTTACGGCCGTTTAAATGATTTATAGGTCACTGTGTGCCTTAAAAAAAAATAATAATAATAATAAACATTTCTCTGAATCTGGCCAGGTACAGGAACTGAACTCAAGATGAGAGTCAAAACATCCTTCAGGAAGCCTGGCACTTTGCAAACAAAATATGAAAAAAATGACAATGGCTCAAGATTTTTAGTCTTATAAATATAAATAAATATAAATGATGAAAGTTATCATCATTTGATATGACTCAGTTAATGCATAACCCAGTCTTCATGTATTCATTATCTGAAAAAACTTAAATTAGTTTTTGAGCAAGCATCAGTAACTTTTCCTTGATAAGATTTGGCAACATTATTGCTTATAAGGTACAAGCTATTCATAAAAAAGACATGTTAAGAAAAGGGAACTATATGAAAATTCAAGGGAGGGTATAATTTATTTTACAGTTGCATTATTTTGTATTATAAAAGCAAACAAAAAACTAAGCGAAACAGCAGACATGCTATGCCCTTAAATGGTTAATTATGGATTACTGTAGTTGCACTGCTGAAAATGAAAAAAAAAAAAGAAAGAAAGAAAACCTACTTCGTGTTCAGGCAAATACTTGCCCATTAATCAATCAGTGCAGTGGTTTCCGGTGTGCAATTTTTTTCCTTCCCCGTTGTATTATTTGTATTTTTTTTTCATTTTCATTCATTTATTTTTTACTCAGTAGCGAATATGATTTAAAATGTAGTAAAGTACAATACTTTAAACAAAACATACTTAAGTAAAAGTAAAATTACAGATTTTAAAAACTACTTTAAAAAGTAGAAGTACACAAAAAATCTACTCAATTACAGTAATGCGAGTAAATGTAATTCATTACTTTCCACCTCTACTGCCTAACACTAAGAGATGCAGTGAAACAGGAGAGAGCAGCTGCCTGTAAAAGCTCACATTCAAAACCAGTCACTGACGTACTTTCAACAAGAAAACCCATCTGATAACATTATGTCATCTTAAACAACACTTTGTCTCCTTAGTAATTGCTTCTAAGTCGTTCCAAATTGTCTCTGAACTGTCCGTGTAGTGTTCTGTAGTGTTTTGATCATTTGTTACTGCTAGTTAATGTAAGCATGAGCTTCTGCCAATATGCTGACAGATTCATGACTCTCCTCTCTGCTTCATGGCTAATGTGAGCTACAAATCTAAGCCGCCTCTAACACAAGGATATAGTAAGTCCCAAATCACTCTTTAAACCCCTCAGCAAGCGCACTACTTAATGTGTGGAACAAGGGATTCCACACCATACTGTACATAGCACACTAGTTTTCCATTTTACACTTTTTGAGGTTCAACCCTGGAACAGGTCTGTTTTAGTTTGTTTTTGTTTTTTTTTCTTTTCCAGAACCGTTATTTATCATATATATAAGTGGAGACTTACAGGAAACCCATCGCTTTATCTTTTATTTCAGGGTTGCGGGGGGCCTGGAGCCTAAGGCCAGGAGGCTTAGTGCCTGAGGTGGGGTACACCCAGGACAAGTGCCAATTCATCACAGGGTACACACACACATACACATTCACACACTATGGGCAATTTGGGAACGCCAATTAGCCTGATCTACATGTCTTTGGACAGTGGGAGGAAACCGGAATATCCAAAGGAAATCCACCAAGCACGGGGAGAACATGCAAACTCCATGGTGGAAACTTACTTTTATTACATATTCAGGCTACATATCAGTGACAAGAATTTAAAATTAGTTTCAAACCCATTTGTAATTAATATTTTGAGGCGGCATGGTAACTCAAGGGGTAGGATCACAACTCCAGGGTCCCTGGTTTGAACCTGAGCAAAAGATCATGGCGGTGTGACATTTTTCATGGACTCCCTTATATTCGAATAGATTTACTTCAGGTTCTTTAGTTTTCTCAGGATTGGTGATGATGAATTACCATTTGAAAGGATACCATGTACAGTAACTAGGGATAATTCAACAGAAACTGAAGATTATCATGACAGATCCAAACAAAAAATTTATAATTTGTGGACATTATGTGTCTCATATTACACCTGCTGATAATTTCACTCTGATAATCTACATTGTTGTTGTATGTTGCAGGTAATTTTTTACTAATTTTACTGTTAATAGCACCTGGATTAGTTCTCGTATACATTTAGATTAGATCAGGAAGAATTGGATCAGGAATGAATTGCCTCTGAGCCATCCGATTTTGTTTTGTTCACAGCTAATCCGCTCACGGATTCATGACTCACTTCACTGCTTTATTTTCAGCTAAGGCAAAGTACAAAACTAAATGCATCCTAAATGTCTCTCTAACTCCTGATCAAGGGCACTACTTGTGAGTGGTGTGTGAAATAAGGGATTGCAAATGCTACACAGCGGACTAGAGGTTAGCTGATATTCTAATAAACATGATGTGTATCAATAGTGTTTGACTTTATAATACACAACTCAACTTTGTCAACCTCTCACAGGCAAAGAAAGGACAACCTGGAAATTTTAAACTATTTTCATGGCTGCTGGACACGTGAAATGGTAAGCTATTTTTATAAAGCATTAAATTATGAGTCTAAAAGCAGAAAGTCTGCCTTTTTTAAGTACAGTACACTTCCTGCAGCACTGTGTGTTCCTCTCATGGAGCAGCTGAGGTGAAAATCATGCCGCTTAAGGACAAAATGTTGTTTTTTTTACATTATTTACATGAGCAATCTACCACACTCACAGGCTCTGGAACCTACGGAAGAGTGTGTTGTTAGTTCAGGCTTTGTCGGATTGTAACTACTGATTGGATTAGTGCAATTTAAACTGTCCTCTGGTATGTTAAACTCTGTTTGGGTAAAGTATGAAATAATGAAATTTTCCAGGCTTTGTGTAAAGGTGTGTGCTGTGAACATGTGGCGTGGTTGGACTAAAGGACTCAGTTGGAAGAAAAATGCAATCAAATGATTGCAATAACTTACAATAATGGCAAGTCATCCAGGTCCTGAAGCTACAAAGCAGTCCACCATGTTTAACTGTTGGTATAATGTTGTTTTTATGAAATTCTGTGTAACAGGACACACACCATACAAAAGCTCCTGGATGAGTCGCCATTGTCCTCTTGGAGTAATTTTTGTAGGCCGTCCACTCCTGGGATGGTTCACCACTGTTGCATGTTTTCTCCATTTGTGGATGATGGTTATCATCATGGTTTGCTGGAGTCCCAAAGCCTTAAAAATGACTTGGGAACTCTGCAGACTGTTACATGTTAGTTATTTTGTTTCCTGAATTTCTTTAGATGGTGGTGGTGGTGTGTTTTTAATAGATCTTTTTGCATGCTTCACTTTATGAGACAGGTTCTATTTAAGTAATTTCTTGATTCATCTGGTCTGGCAGTTGCGGCAAATAAAATTGAAATTTGAAAAGAAACTTAACTTTCCAAAAAAAATCACAGTTCATTCATGATTTAGCACGGATGCGCAATTACTTTTTCTCTTAGGACCACGTAGATTTGGACAGCTTTTTTCCTTAATAAATGAAATCATTTAAAAACTGCATTATTTATTTACTTGGGTTATCTTTATGTAATAGTAAATTTTTTTTGATGATCTAAATAATTTACGTGTGACAAATAAACAATAAGGAAGGGACAAATACTTTTTCATGGCGCTGTGTCTGTGCACTAAGCAACACACTGTGAGACTTTATAAAGATGCACAACCAGGTGTTGTGTGTTTCTGCCGATTACCTGCCTGAGGTCGTTGCTTAGCAACCGACTTTTTAAAAGCCCCTTTAGCTGGCCATGAGGTTGCCAGAGAAGGAATTTACAGTGTTACATTCCCTGAGAAACATCCCTTTGGGATATGTTGTAAAGGCATGACGACTAGTTTAAATGGACCAGCACTTCTAATAGCCAATATATTTATGCTGTCAGTCTGTGTTTTTTTAACCATGCCAGGCTGAACCTTATGGAAACCAAATTTGAAAAAAATCAGCAATCTGCTTCCTGACTCTCACACCTACAGTATGTCTTACAGAAACAACAACAATCACTGTATTATTCTTTCCATGTAGGGTAGAAGCTAGCAAGACCTCCCCTGAATAAATATTGATTTACTGTACTTCATGATGGGGCTTCATTTTCTCTCTTGGTCAAACAGATTGATTGAATGGCGAAGCTCTGGATAATGTTCGACATTTTAATTATATTTATTCTCTGATATGGTAACACATGCTCAATGTTTTATATATGTATGGAAGGAATGCTTACAACTTCAGCATATATGGAATCATTCCAAATTAAACACAAAAGTTTAGATTTTTGATTGGATTTCATATAAATAAACTCATGAGAAAAAACAATTAAAGCTAGGACCATCAATCACTTTTGATAACTTTCCATTTAATCTGCTTTTTGTTAAACAAAATCTTATTATAAATTATTTTTCCTTTCTTTCCTAACTTTTTTTATGATGTTTTATAATAGCTTGTACAGTACAGGGGTGCCTGGCTTAAGCTAATGGTTTTAAAGAAAATCTATCTGTGGATGATGATTTATAGCGGCTAACCAGCATGGATCATTTCCTTGACATGGCTGCCTCAAAAATGGCACGGTATTGATTTTTTGCTTCAGTTGTCTGTGGTGCTTAAGGCCCTGCCATTATCCATCATGCAATGCAGCTCGAATCTCTGGAAACAAAACAATAGACTCTCCTCATGGAACAAACATGAACGGAATGGTGAGAGTTCAGTGGTTAGGATGTTGGATTTCCTGGATCAGTAGGTTGTGAGTTCAAATCTCAGTACTGAAACTGCTGGGCTCTTAAGAAATCCTCAACTGCTCAGCTATATAAATATGATAAACCTAAGCCACTCTGGATAATGGCGTCAGCCAAATGCCATAAATCGAAAAGGGAAAAAACGGTAATGCTAAGCTGTACTTTGATATTAGATACTCATACTTTTGAAGCTTAAAAACACATAAACATGTTTATAATACACAGTCTGGTAGATTTATAGATGATAAGCTCTTAAAATTCTTGAGTGATATATTTTGTACAGGATTATTCTGACAAAACAAGTAATTTGTCTTGATTGTATATACTGCTATTAAGGTTGAGCGTTCTATTAGTTCAAATTACACAAAACTGAGACCAACATGTGCAATCACTTTTAAATAATACAGCACGCGCCTTATTCATTTTATAAGGATGTTTCAAAATGGTAGCAGTGATCAGTTTAATGAGAGTTGGTTACTAACAGTTAATGTAATTAACAAGGGTTAAAGTTGTTTCAAATTCTTGTTGGTAGTATGTAGCTAAAATATGAGAAAAATAAACAAAGGAAGTGTGAATGTGTAAATCTCACAAGTTTCTCTTTTTATGTTTTCATTTATTCCCTATTAGAATATCAGCTACTGTATGTCAACTCCCAGGTTTCCAGAGTCAAATACCAAATATCATTTAAGTTTTAAGTTTTATCATCATATGCACAGTAAAGAAACATGTTTCTCCCGTACAATGAAATTCTTCCTTTGCTGTCCCCCAATGAATGCCACTAAAAAAGTAAAAAATAAGCATGAAATAGAATAAAATGAAAATAAATATAGTATAAAACAATAGATATAAAAAAGGAGGATATATGTATCAAACATAGAATTAAAAGCAGAATATTAAAATATGAAAAAAAATGAAACGAGTATCAAAATACATCAATATATATATTGGCATATATCATGGCAGTGGGAAAGAATGAGTTCTTTAGCCTGGAAGTCCTGCATCTCACACTTCTGCATCTACGGCCTGAGGGAAGAGGCGAGAACAGTCTGTGCTCAGGATGGGTGGTGTCCTTTAGGAGGTCCTTTGGAGGGAGTTCTCCTGTGGAAATGCTCTGCAGGGATGGCAGCGAAGTCCAGCGAGGTCCAGCGAAGTTCCATTAAATGGAACGCTAGTGCACTGTGGCATATAATCCGTTGTCTCACACACCAAAAAGTGCCCTTGATCAGTAGTTAGACAGCGATTTGGGATTCCTTGTGTTAGAAGCCTTGTAGCTTGCCTTAGGCGAAAGCAAAAAAAAAATATATGGACAGTTTAAAGACAATTCAAAATAACTTTGAAGCAGTTGCTAAGGTCGAAAATGCTTTGTTCAAGATGACATAACATATTAGATGTGTTTTTGTGACTGGTTTTGAATGTGGCTTTTGGCAGGTAGCTGCTCTCTCCTCAGTACTGCAGACTGTATTGACCTACTTTCACCCATGCTGGTGACTGACAGTTAGTGTAACTATGTACTGTAAATGCCTCAGTGATGTTACCATCTATTATCATCACATCAAATCAGATTACTTAGTCAGAACTGACTGTTGTATAATGTTCCATGCCTCTACCTTAAGCCTCTGACTTTTAAATTCTTAAAAAAAAAAAAAACAGCATTTGATGCATATAAAATTGATTTATCATTTATTTGTGGTGTGTTTCATGCAATAATTATATCCATGGACATGTTGACCTAAAACAAATAATTGAAATATTCAATTATAAACTTACAGTAAATACAGAGATGAAACACACAATCTTTATTACAGTATGTCAGAAATATGTGTAATATATTTATCAGGACAATTGTTTTTTTTTTTTAGATGATTTTTGTGATCACTCTGATATGAGGACAAATGGTGACATGTTTTTATTAAGCAGTTCCACTGCAAGGACTGTTGACTTTCACTTACCAGGCCATACTGCAAAGTTAAAGTGTCCCAATATATCTGATGTCCCAAAATACTGGTCCTTGAATTTACTTTCTGTTTTGCAGCCATGGAGTGTAACTTTGTTTATCATTAGCCTATCCTTGCCATAAAAAGAAAAATAAAAAAAAGAAAGAGAATACGCTCAGTTTTCCTACAAAACAAAACCTCCCAACTATACAGAGTTAATGGACCTCTGTGTCCACATTCATTAGTGATCCGTGAGCTGTAACGAAAAACAGGCTTCTAGCAGATCTCTGGGCATTAAGAAATAAGCATGTTGTAAGCTTTCAGTTAGCTTACTGCACATAGCTGGCAGTGTGATCAGGGCACTAAGTGGAAATGAGGTGGCTGGGTTTTGACCTGACTCTCCTTTGGGCTGAACACACCATTAGCAATTTGTGTGTGACCTGCTGTCACCCACACACTTTCATACACCCCATGCAGTAACAGCAACAGCAGCTACTGATCAATGGCAAAATTAAAATCCATGTTAATGAAAGCTGGAGCTGAGTTATAAAATACACCGCTATGACTCATGGAGTCTGTAAGTGCTGTAATATAACATCCTCTCCTTCATCTCATGACCGTTTTCATATTTTTCTTGCTTGTTTGTTTTTTTCCTTCTGGTATCACATCTCCTGGTGTTTTAAGCAGTCAGACTGTACCAGACTATTCATAAGATTAAAAAAGTGGGTTTGTTATATTTCAAGATGAAGAGAGGAAGCAGGGAGGAGTGAGAAGGAGCACAGCATGATTAAGCACTGTTAGGGCTGACAGCTTTGTGTGTGGAAACAAGCCCAGATGTTTAGTTAAATTATTCATTTCATCCTTTGGCACACACTTACCAGGTGTCTTTGATAGGGTCTGCCAGGTGCTGGCCATAAAGAGAGCATTGTAAATACTATCCATATGATGAAAATGCACATAAATACACAATGAAAGCTTTGCTGCTTTGAATGATGTTGCTATATTTTATTTATACTATAAACAGGATGTGAAATCATCTTAAAAGGGTTAACAACCAGGGCAGCTGAATATTCTAATAATACCCCAGATTAACTACTCCATTCCATTATAAATGTTTTTGTTGTTGTTGTTGTTTTTTGCTGTTGTTTTTAATTAATACTTTTCAAGAACTTGAAGAAAAAATAAAACCAGAGAAACTAGAGTACTTTATTAATCCAAAAGGAAAATTGTTTAATTGTACTATTGTTGAATGCGGATTTTGGCAGTCAGCTGCTCTTCCCCCTTTTAGGTACTGTGTACCACCAAGAATTAGGATTCAATTAACCTTACAGCAAATTGTCAGGGATTTGGACCCTTGTGCCCAGAGACTTTTTGTATTTCTTAGTCATGTTCGACTTCATGTCCCATGTTGCACTTGTCAGTTGTTTGTACCTGAACCTACTGTACAGTAGTTTATTGCCTTGATTGGTATCATTATTGTTGAGTTAGTCAGCACCTTGCATCTGTTGTAGTCACTGCTGTTGTCTTTGCAATTGTGTTAGTGTCATGGGTATTGTAGTTTCCATTTTTTAATGTATTCCTGTTTTATTATTATTTTTTATTATTATTATTTAGTCTTTGCATCTGTGAATATGCAGTGCCTGCATCCATTCAATACTGACACACAGTAAAATTATTTCTTTTTCTTTTTTACGTATCCCGGTTAGAAAGCTGGGGTCAAAGGGCAGCCAGGATACAGCACCCTTGGAGCAGTTTAGCAGTGCTGGGGCTTGAACCCCCGCCCTTCTGATCAGTTACCCAGAGCCTTAAACCTTTAATTATAACTGTATTTTGTCACAAATTGGGCTTATTTTACACAAAATCACAAAGTAAATTTTTTGCATATTGTAACATCCATCCATCTAGGAACCTCTGTAGTCCATGGAGACCAGTGGTGACCATTGCATTTATTCCCATTTTTACGACCATCATAGGACCGCCGGTCAACATTCACACGCTACAGGCAATTTGGGAACACCAATTTGCATGTCTTTGGACTGTGGGAGGAAACCCACCAAGCACAGGGAGAACATGCAAACCCCATGTACACAGACCCCAAGGTGGGAATCCAACCTGGACCCTGAAGGTGCAAAGCAACAGTGCTGACCAGTAAGCCAACTCGCCACCATACTGTAACATGGGAAAACTCATACTACCTGAATTCCCTTTTTTTTTTTTTTTTTATCTTTAGCTGTTGATTTTTTTTTAATTTCTCCTGCGTAGCTTGGCCCTTGACCCTATTTTAATAGCTCAACATCACCTCTCATATGAAACACTTAAAAACTCGCACATCACATTTAATAGTTATACATCAGAGAGGGCAAGATAGCGCATGGGTTCTTTATTTTACTCACTGAACGAGGCTTTTATGAATCATTGTGCGTAAGAGGCCACCACTGCAGCCGCTCTGCACTAATGATTGGATGGAATATTGTGCAGCGTACTACAGCTTATAAAAGGACATAAATTCAAAGCTGTGCATTGTAAAAAAAAAATAAAAAACTGTCTGTACGCGTTACACTGGATCTGGATGATCATGAGGGACCTGTAACCAAAAAAAGCTTCTTGATATGGTAATCCCACTGTCTCACAAAAATAAAATGAAGTCTAAGAAAACTGCTGTTAAATATCAAGGAGTAATGTTGGATTTTTAAACAGATAAATATTTGTCCCAGACCCTGTAGGTACACTGTAACCTTTACCAAGATGGTTGTTGTTCTGCTTGTTCCTGAATCATCCGCTGACTGTGTCCTCACACATTCCCACTGCTTCTCTATGTGTACTCACAGCACATCCGCTGATCATTTAAACCATGCTGGAAAATGTCAGAATACCTGCATCTACTTGCATATTGGCCCAGTCGTGACAGACACACGCAGTGATTAGTCACAGATCCGCTGTCACAAATCCCTCCAAAATTGTCAGCGACAGGATAATCCCAGCTAGAAAATTGTGTAGTGTGCACACAGCATGAAGATAGGCGTGCAAATCCCTCCACCATGAGGCCCTGTTTGTTTACGGTCTGATGGGAGTTAATTGCTGGTACGTCAAGACTGTGTTTTAATGGGCTGGATGCTGGAACCCTCGCAGGAGTGTGAACACATAAAAGAGGCAGTGTGCCATGAGTAGAGCACATTAGACACTAGGCAAACATGCCAAAACACCTCTAATGAGCAGGGCGAGCCAATCTCTCTCTCTCTCTCTCTCTCTCTCTCACTTACTTACACACACACACACACACACAAACACACACACACACCAACACACAACCTGCAACAGAGCTGTTTATTTTGCAGTGAAATGACTTTGGTATTTGTTTAGACAGTCACTATGATGTGGAATTACCTGTCGGATTTTGTGTCAGCACACTGTGTGCCAATCTCAGTACCTTATAAGATCTACGTCTGTGACAAAATATAGTCCACCTAGGCATATTTTTATTCTTCTTCCTGAAGCTGCATGAAATAACACACTTCATCCAGTGACATATGTGGTTTACTCCAAGCTCTGTCAATATGCAATATAATCAATATGCACTCAATATAATCAATATGCACTGCAATCAATAAATAAATAAATAAATAATTAAATAAGGGTATTGAAAAAGTATTTTCTTTTTGTTATTATGTGAAACACTTGTTTCCTCATTTATTTCTGGTGCACAGACATGACTCTGAATTCCGCCTTTCTCTCTTCCAGTCTTTGTAACATATTCTACAAGAGAAACTCTTCGGAAGGTAATACATCATGAGAGATGAAGTTGCTTATAATTCTCTACTCACCAGGCAACCAAACACACCCCCTCAACTTGCAGTTTTATTCGAATACCAGTTGCTGCCCCATTTATAGAGTAAAGTCCCTTTTCTCTACTTTCAAATTACTTTAGGTTTTCTAGAATTTGGGTTACATTTTACATACTGTAAGTGAAAAAGTACCAAAAAAAAGTTCCTTCTCAATAGAAGTTAGTAAATTCCTTAAATGTTACATAGCTGATAATTGCAAAGCTTAAACATTAGAATTTTTTTCGGACTTATTATCTACACGGCGACACAGTTGCATAATGGTTAGCACCGTCGCCTCGCTCCTCCAGGGTCGAGGGTTCGATTTCTGTCTCGCGTCTGGACCCAGGAGTTTGCATGTTCTTTCTGTGCTTGGTGGGTTTCCACTGGGTTTCTTTCAGTCCTAAAACATGCCGATTAGATTAATTGGTTTGTGCTTTGCAATGGACTGGCACTCTGTCCAGGGTCTACCTCACATTGTGCCCTAAGACTTCTGGGATAGGCTCCAGGCCCCCCACAACTCTGTACAGAATAAGCAGTATAGAAGACGAATAAATAAATGATTATCTAACCAACTAGGTAACATAGTTGACATTTTCCTTATTTTGATCCGTAATTTGAGTGGCATGGCTGATCACTCCTCATTTTCATTAAGAGGAACATATCATGCTTGGACAAATAATTTCATTAAAATAATAAAGAATCTGCAAACCATAACAGTGTACGTAACATAGTTGATGGTCAGTTAATATACTTGATAAGAAGGAGCTGTTATAGATAAAATATTTTTTAAAAGAGAGGTGATTTACCACAGTTTAAAAATGTATGCCAGAAAAGAACGAGATGATTTGATGTTGGTCAATTGGCATTGAAGCTAATCATTTTTTATTTATAAGTTCTGTAATTTAGTTGACAAAACATTTGTGGATATTAATACATTTCTATATTTAAATATTGGTATACCATTGTAACATCTGACAAAAAGATCTAAAAACACTGAAGCAGCAGACTTTGTGAAAATTTATATTTGTGTCATTCTCAAAACTTTTGGCCACTGCTGTAGTTTAATAGGTAAAATATGATATTTCTGAAGAAATTATTTAGAATAAACATACTTATCATGAACAGACATGAAATGTACCCACATATTATGTATACAGGGTCGCAGGGGGCCTGGAACCTATCCCAGGAGACGAGGCAGGGTGCACCCTGGACGGGGTGCCAATCTATCGTAGGGCAAACACACACACTACGGGAACACCAATTAACCTAATCTGCATGTCTTTGGACTGTGGGACGAAAACTGGAGTACCCAGAGGAAACAACTTTAAGCACAGGGAAGAACATGCAAACTCCATGTCCACAGACCCGAGATGGGAATTGAACCCAGACCCTGGAGGTGCACCACGACAGTGCTAACCATTAAGCCACTAGCCCCCATTCTTATATCAATATTAGCTTATTGTATTACTACATTAAATCTATTACAGTAGCAATACTACTCAAATGTTAACTGGTTAGTTTGTTGCTATGCTACTTGCTATTGTGCACGTTTGTTGCTGTGCTGCAATATCATTCCAAAATGTTGCATCCAGAACCAGTAGCCATTTAGGCCTATAGCTCTTGAAGTATAGTTTATGTAGCTTTTGATTAGTTTTAAACACTATCACAGAGCAAAGAAAAGACATACTTTCATGGAGGAATCCATTTTTTTTCCCACATCGCATGTCCCAGGGTGAAAAATTATCACAGTGCAACATTACCGCTGATAGAAATCACAAATACAGCATGTGTGTGCAAACATTTTGAAGGGGTGCAAATCAATAGATTATATTAGTCGCATAGTGATTTTTTTTTTTACCATCGGTAACTGGAAAGAGGTAAATAACCTGCCACTAAGGATTACATTGATTTTCAGTTCTTAGTATCTTCCTACCAGGTTTTGATAAAATCATTTGCTCAGCCTCATTTGTGGGCTAAATAAATTAGCAAACACTAATCTTCCATTATCTTCTTCGAACTGATTTTTTAAAACATTTAAATATTTAATATTAATTAATTAATTAATTAATTAATCAATTAATTGTAATTAAATAATATTAATGTTAATATTCCAGTTATTGTTTTTTATGACTAAGCGTAATATGCAGTGTAGTCACGTAACTGCATGCCTTTATAACATTTAAATAATGTAATCTAATAAAAAGGGTGCAATATACAAGACCAAAAATTTTCTTATTAACAGGAGCAGTAAATGACAAAGTTTAATGATGTAATTTATACACATTCTACATACCGTTTAATCACAGGGACTGGCAGAAGTGGAGATGTATTTCATCAGAGGACTGTGGCAGATAAGTGATGCACGACTATTACAGACTGTCTGATCGGTGCCAAAGATTTGATTAATGCATCTAACATTACTCTGAACCTTTTGCTATATTAAGATTAGCAAGCTGCACCAGTGAACTGAGTGTGAACTGTACATTTCCATCTTTCTTCTTGTGCTTGTAAACAATGCCTAAAGTAATCTTAAAATGCTAGAAATGTGAGTGCAGAAAATTGAAGAAGGGATATTGTTCAACTTGTGCACCCCTCTTTGATTTTTAATTAACAATGCATGGCATGTTGCAGGAAGGGAAATGTGAGCTATTCACTGGAACCGATATCTTGGCAATGATGAATGAGCTGTCACTTCCAATTGTTCCACAGTCTTGCTCTCCACGTTATTCTTTACTGCCAGTTATCACCAGAGTGCAGGGTCACACAGGGTGGGGTCAGAGATCAATTCAAGGGGTGGCACCAAACCTTAGCTCACCCAGAAACGTTCATTATAATTTTATGATTCATCACAGTTTTATTAACAAAAGGCAGAATATTTATGTATGTCAGTTTGGGCAATTAAGGATCTTCAACCCCTCCCACTCAACAAGTACATTGCCCGGCCAAAATAAAAAGTCACTCTAATATTTCTGGACCGCCTTTTGCTTTGATTGCGTTTTGATAAGCTTATGCAATGTCACAACATTTATTTCCGTCCAGAGTCGGATCTTGTATTGCTAATGGGAGAGTCGGACCACTGTGTCAAGCCTTCTCTAGGATATCCCAAAGATTTTCAGTGAAAAAACCTGGTCGTATTCAGGTTTATAGCATAGCTGAACCTAGACTCATAACACTGCCCCCACAGGCTTGTAAAGTAGACACTAGGCATTATGGGTGCATCACTTTATTAGAGCATCACTCTTCTTATCTTGATGTGCCTGTTACTTCTTCTTTAGTCTATTCTTTATGCTCCCTGGCAAATTGAAACCTTTTTTCTGATTAACCTCACTGACTGTCTGACACAGCTGTTTAGTCCCAATCCCTTGAGTTCTCTTTGGAGTGTGTGTGGAAATGCACTTGCTTTCTCTATTAAATATAGCCAAAAGTTCTACTGTCTCTTGACGCGGTTTTTAAAAAGTACGAAGCTACTCATTACATCAGTTAGGGTTAGATAACTTGTTGCCAACTGAAACATATTAATCGATCCAGTAATTATCCAATATCCCTTC
>JAOVVB010000052.1:17962139-17972633 GCA_028570985.1 Heterobranchus longifilis
GAATAATAAGATACCATCCAGCTCATTAGTGTATCTGTTTTCTATCCATATACAGTAGATTAGAGAATGCAATACAAATTATGTAGGCTGTAGATCTCGGGCACAATCTTCTTCACGTCAACTCTTCAGTTAAGCACTGTTAAATATTGAAATGAAAATATCAGTCAGCGTGGCCAGGAAATACGTTAAGTAACTGATGGCAAATCCCTGGGCAGGTTCTGTGACAGGACACTTATAAGAAACATAGCTTATTTGAACAAATAAATTAATAAATAAACCAGCTTAGTGTAAAGTCAATTAAATTTCACTCTTTGATACCCTGTTAATACTTCCATCATGTCAGCAGTTCTACATAAATGGAATTTTTGAATTGTGCATTAGGGACCAAAACATTACAAAGTCTGCACAGGAAGTCTATTGTTTTGATAAATGTTATCAACAGTTCTTTTGTGTGTGTGAATTATTCAACTGTTTCTAATACCCATTTCTAACTGTCCTCTGTGTTCTTCTAACTGTAGGACAAATGCTAATCTAAACTTCAGCATTCTTATATGTGATATGGAGCAAGCCATTCAAACCTAGCTCACCTTCCCTAGAGCACATAGGGCATTAACCTCAATGTCAAAATTGGTACATGTATAGTCATTTTGCCAGGGACTGGAGCTGGTTTATTAAAACTGCAGCAGCATGCACGCTGGGCGCTGCAAAGTAGCATATTAAGAGGAAATTACTGGTGTTCGGTCCCTTTCTTTGAAACAGATTCATTTAGGAGGGAAAAAAAACAAGGCCAAAATGTTACAATACAAACCAAGTAATAAAAAAAAGGACATGCAAACAACCAGAGGCAATGTAATGACCTTTAGACATACAATATGTAATTATGTAAATGATACAGACAAGATGACATTGTAATTACTCGTAAGGCAGAACGCTACAGGTAAAAACTTTTTTCTTTTTTTTTTCTATATCAATTTTTTTGTTTTATTTATTAAAATGTATAATATAACAGCATTTATATTGTAACAGAAACATAACAGAATATACTCACTAAGTACTTTTAAACAAACACCTGTATTCCTATTCATTTATTCAATTATGCCATTGTCTAATCAACTAATAATATCATAACGGTGCATGTATCATGCAGGTATAGGCCAGCAGCATCAGTTAATGTTCACATAAACTATCAGAAACAGAAATGTCTGATCTCAGTGATTTTGACCATTGCAACACGATTGTTGCTGCCCGACAGGCTGGTTTGAATATTTAAATAATACTCCACAACATACTCACAAGTTTACTCAGGGGGGAAAAATTAAAGCATCAGTTCGGCCAATAGCAACACTGTATTTGATGAAAGAAGTCAATGGAGAATGGCCAGGCTGGGTCGAGCTGACATAAAGGGTACAAAAAGTCAAATACCCACTCTGTACGATTGTGATAAGCAGAAAAGCATCTCCGTGCTCTGCAATGGTCCAGGGTCTACCCTGCCTTGTGCCCTCTTGGGATAGGCTCCAGGCCCCCTTTTACCCAATTTACAGGATAAAGAGGTATACACAATGAATGAGTGAGTGAGTAAACAGAAAATATTTATGGTACTGTTTATGTACATCGTGTCCATTGAATAAACATAGAAACTTTTTTTAATATGTAAGCTCCACCCACGCTTATGCACAATTATGTTATATATTCTTGAATATATTGCTTCCCAATCTACACTGACTTGCTACTTTCACAGAAAAGCTTTTTAAACTCAAAGAACAGCCTCAATTCTTAGCCATATGTTTTAGAAACATTCCATTGAAATTCTGGTCCATGTCGACATGATTGCATCATATAATTCCCGCTGATTCAGCTGTACATTCTTGCTATGACTCTCTCATTCTACCACATCCCAAACGTGTTCTATTAGATGCAGATCTGATTACTGGGGAGGCCACTGAAGAACATTAAACTCATTATCATGTTCAAGAAGCCAGGTTTAAAAGACTTTGTGCTTTGTGGTATGGCACAGAAGCACTCTAATAATAAAATAATCATTAGAAAATTGGTAAATTGTGACCATAAAGGGATGCACATGGCTCTAACAATACTCAGATAGACTGTGTCATTCACACAATGAATAGTGTTGAGGGGCACAACATGTGCAAATAAAATATTCCCCACACCCTTGCAGCACCTGTTGACACAATGCAGATTGGGTCGATGGATTCATGCTGTTGGTGCCAAATTCTGACTCTACCATCTGTGTGCCTCAGGAGAACTCCAGAGTCATCAGACCAGCCAATGTTCTGCGAAACTTTAAGCTGACTGGAGTGCAACCCAGTGGTTTTTGGCTTTTCCAATCCATTGTCAATGTTTGCATGTCATTTGCATAAATAAATGCAATGTACTACCTATTGTTTTTTTTTTATCAAATATTTATTATTTAAAAAAAATTCACAAATAGTACCTTGCTGTAACCAGACATAACTGTGGTCCCCCATCACCTTCTGTAAATTCTAGGAGAGAACAAATACAGAACAAATGAACGGTATCAAATCACTGGAGGCAACCATCAGGGCAGCGCGTCCTGAAAATGTTGGCTTCCTTGAAATTCTTTCTTCGTATTGAAATAGTCTGCCTTAATTTGTGATTTAAAAAAAGACCAAAACTTCCTACTATCTGTCTAGTAACATCAATGCCTTAATGTAATTTAGAGTTGAATTCACTAATAGAAATTCAGAGATGTAAAGTGGAGAAGGCTTGCTATCATTACAGACATTAACAGCCATGCTTGGACAATCTAATGAAAGTGTTTGTGGTTGTGTCTAAGGAGAGTGCATTTTTGTTTGTAAAAAAAAGATGCCTCTGTATATATATAATGTGTGTTTGTGTGTGTCTAATGAAATTGCTTTGGTGCAGTTATAACGTATCAATATGTGTAAAAGTTTTTACCCCAGGGCATGTGGAGGTGAACATATTTCTACCTAGGAGGCACAACACTGACTTTGAGGAACCTTCACAAGGACAAAGGCATTTAAAATTCCTGTACACCAGGACAGGGTCGTTGATATTGACAAGGCTGACCCACATGTGAGAGCAAGAGATAAATTAGCCAGCAGAGGTGTCCAATACCACTGACACCACAGGTGATTTACAGTTTGAGGACATCTTGATTGATTCAGGGCTGTGACTGTGTCTAAACTAGGCTGAGACCAAAGAAGCCTTCTCACTGTACCCATTTCAAACATGATAAACAAAAAACAGCTTCATGTTGTTTTATTATTATCATTTTTTTTTATTTTCATTAAATCAGTCTATTTATGATTCTGAATGTACAATATATACCTATACCACATATAATGGTATATCAGTGTTGATAACTGACAGGAACATTAAGATAAAAATAATTCTTAGTGTAAAGACATCAACATGCTTCAACTGTATATATTAACACTAAGTGACTAGATAGACTTTAATTAAATAAACTACTTTAATTTTCCTTTATTTCGATTTCTTTCTTCTGTATTCTCGCTAACAAATTATCTAAAATAATTTTTACCTCAGACAGTAGAGACAGCAGGTTTAAAAATATAGAAAATCTGAAAATAACTCACTTATTTCAAATTACCTTTAACAATATTTAAAAGCATTACATGTCTCGACCTTCTTTAAAGAGAATTTAACGAGCTTTGCTTTAATATAATTTTCTTTTAAATATGATCCAGAATTTAAGATTAGAATGAATTTTGAGTTTAATAATTGTATCATTTCTGCTCATTTATTTTGGGTAAAACCTGAAGAAATTCTTGTTAAATGCTTATTAAGCAATAATGTAGCAGTATAGCCGGGAGATGTTTTCAGCTTTGAACCTCATTAGAATATGGAAAAGCAGTTTCAAAAACTTATTCATGAGTGACTAATATACAGTTTGTGCAGTGCAGATAATTATGTACTCCTCTTGATCAGTAATTGCACAATACAATTGTTCAAGACATCTTTTCCTGCTTTACTGTAAGAAGACCAAACTAAACATACTGTAAATCTGCTTATATAATATCATTGCTCTTCTGTTACTAGCATGCTAGTTTAATCATTTCAGTAGAATTGTAAAAAAAAAAAATTATTAGTTTGATCAGATTAATTGATGAAATACCATGCCTAAAATGACTAAATAAAAGCTTTCTGCCTTCATGTCTCTTGATACTGACTGGCAGCCACTCAAAATGCTTGAGGTTGTTGCACTAATCAATGTAATTGTACAGCTCCTGTGGAGATTTTATTATTTAGTACGTGTCCTTAGTCCCTCTGTGATATTTATAGACTAGCTTATCATACTGTTTTTCAAACCATAGCACCTATACTCCTGATACACTGCTTTAACTCAAAACCGGAAATACCCAGAAGAAACTTGCATTTCTATGTAGAACATTTTGGCAATGAACAAAAATGCACCATGAATGCGTCTTTTACTCAAAAAGCTAGCAGATTGCACCATCACTATTACCACCTGGTTGCTAGGTTACCGAACCTTAACTTTTATCAGTTTACATTTACTGTGGAAAAACTCCATTTTAACTCATTGCTACAGTAATTTACAACCGCTAGCTAACCAAAGCTCTGAACAGTCAAAAGAATGCAGTAACTGCATTCGTCAACGTGCATGAGTTCACACATGCACCTAATTGGTTGGTTTCACTCTACTTGATGGGGAGGGAATAATATTGATTTTAGCAAAGCCAGTAATGCTCCATTGGACTCCCGGATATGGATGGTATGCTTTAATATAGCATTATTTTAGTTCTTTCAACACAGGGGATATACAGTCCTGACCGAAACCCAAACTTATGTTTTATCAGATTTAAAACACGGGTTAATTAAACAAAAACTTAGCCAATTTAAATGCTCAATTTACATCCATTTTCCTTTATCAAAAAAAATTTATCCAAGATGTATCCACAATGTTCTGTTTGAGTTTTCTCTGCTCCTTTCATTCCGTGTAAAGTCATATTGATGGGTAAGACAGTGGCATTTTCTCTTCCACTGACTTTATAATATGAAACATCTGACAGGCTGAAGTACCACTCAGCATTTCCAGGGGTTTCAGTAACTTGCTTTAATCTGATCAGAGCTGCCTTGCATTTGGAGCCTATGCCAGAAACACTGGGCAGGAAGTATGAAAAAACAATATATGGATACAATATATGGTCCATTGCTTTGCACCATGCATGCTTATACATTTGCATCCAAAGACTACTTAACGTTGTTGATTATAACGTGCCTGTTATGATGTTTTCAGAGGCATTAAGATGTCAGAGAACTCCAGGGAACCGAGTATGTTCCCAAAGTTAACAGAGGGCCCTTCACACACTATGATGTCATAGTGCTTGGACCTAATAATGGATCTTTAAATTAATTCACAATGGTGCCTGTTGGATAATTGGGTAAAGTAAAAAACAAACTCAACCTCCTGTTTGTTTGTTTGTTAGTTAGTTGTTGTTTTTTTACTGTTGTGTCCTTGTGGAGCCTATTACTAGATGACGTAAAGTGAGTCCATGAAAAACAACACCAGAACAAACCAATAGGGCGTGTTTAGAAACCATCAGTGAGTGGAGAGGAGGTAGTGAGCGGTTTAGGACGCAGCCATTGGACTCAGAGTGGAATGGGAGGGAGCAAAAAAGTGCAAGGTCTTTCTCTCTCTCTCGGCATCTCTCTCTATGTCTCTGTCTCTCAGCATCTCTCTCTGTCTCCCTCTCAGCATCTCTCCAGGACCCTGAATGGCAGGACGAAGACAGGCGTCTCACACAGTAACCTTTAGGGCACCTTGCGCAGAAAACATAACATTTCATAGGCTCTGATCATCACCCAGTCGTTCCTCCGGCGGTTTTTAAGCCTACCGTGCAAAAATTTTCGCCCCGTGCGTGCGTGCGTTATGGAGCGGCGGCGGAGGGCATCTCTGGCGCTCGCGCTCAACTTGGCGGCGCTGCTGCTGGCCGCGTGCGCGCTCGGCACGAGCTACTGGTGCGCGGGAAGCCGAAAAGTACTGAAGCCGTTCTGCACCGGACCGCTGCCTCTCACACACCGGCACACACACTGCATCCGGTACAACAGCTCGAGCGCCAACGACAGCCGCCAGGTGCAGTACGTGTGGGAAACCGGAGAGGACAAGTTTGTCCTGAGGAAGTTCCACAGCGGTATATGGCTGTCCTGCGAGCAGAACATCGACCTGAAGGGTAAGAATAGCTTCAGTGTCTTCGTCCCACATGTGAACATCAAAGTCTGTTTGCATTTATGACACTTTTTGAATAATCTTGGTATATTTTGTTTGTTTGTTTAATATTAGGTATCCCATAGTAAAATGCTCATGGGAAATGGTACTAAACTATATTAGTCACCTTTTATGCCCTTAGGGTATGTCTTTTACCTGTGGTGCATATGGGGTAAAAATCCCTACTCTTAAGTTGATTACTGTAGCTCTATTCATTTATAAGTTGGGGGTTCGAATCTCACCTCCAGTCTGTGTGCATGGAGATTGCGCACTCTAATGTCCCTAAGTTCCATGGGAGGACCTCCGGTCAACATTCACACACTACGGGCAATTTGGAAACGCCAGTTCACCTAATCTGCATGTCTTTGTACTGTGGGAGGAAACCCCACCAAGACGGGGAGAATATGCAAACACAGAACCCAAGGCGGGAATTGAACCCGGACACTGGAGGTGCAAGGCGACAATGCTCACCACTAACCCACCGTGCTGCCAGGATAGCTTTCAGCAACCCAAATACCCCAAGCCACCCACCCCACCTGTGTGATCCTGCTTGGTGGGTTTCCTCCAGGTGCTCCGGTTTACTCCCACAGTCCAGATTAAAACTGCAATGGATTGGCACTTAATCCGGGGTGTACCCCCGCCTCGTGCCCTAAGTCTCCTGGGATGGGCTCCAGGCACCCCGCGACCCTGTACACAGGATAAAGCCGTATAGAGGACGAGTAAGCGTGTCATTCACAGCACAAAGATCATTTAAAGAAATACATTCAAAGTGCAGCTACATGCAGAACACCTAATATGTCAAGTTCATTGTGAGTGGGAGAGGCGACTCTGTGTGTGCTCACAAAGAAATCGCAATCATGATTTGTAAATAAAATAACATTTGGCTTAAACATGTTATTTTTTCCCCCACAGTATTTATGGAGACTTTTAGGATGTGTAAATCCACATTTCCAGGTGAAAGATACATAAACGTATATATAAGATAAGGCTGTCAGCAGAATGACAAGGGCATGTACGGTTAAGTACCCTTTTTATCTGAGGGTGTGCCATCTGTCATTGGAAGCTCCTCTAATCCATGACTCAACTTCAGTCAGACTGATGTGATACCATATAAGTATATATTTGGATTCTTTGTCCTTTACTTCACCCCTTATTAACACAATGTTAATTAAACTATGAGTTATGTCATAGGCTTTGCACAGAAAATGATATTGAATAAGAGGTAACATTGTGGCAGCAGTTGCCATTGCAATTAATTTTTTCCAGACAACAGCTAGAAAATTACAATTTCATTTGTAGAATTACCTTATAAACATTTATAATGCATTATAAAACATATGATAAATTACGGACATGTTTTGTGGTGATAATTAATTTGTATAGTCAGTAAAGCCACATGATATTTTGCATATCAAAAATTGTTCCAAAGAATTGTTAGAAGAAAGATTTTATAACAACAGAAAATAGAATAGGGTTATATCTACCTATAATATAATAGATCTAAATTATTATAGAAATTAGTTCTTATATAAAGTCTGGTCATGACACCACAAACATAAAGTCAAATTATTAACTATAATTATAGCCATTATAATTATTATTTTTTTAAGCCTAAGATGGTTATGGGGTTGAATAAAAAATACGATCAGCCATTTGGTTTTTAGGAACAATAGTGATTGCCGATTAGCTGTTAGAACCAATGGTGATTAGTTGTTGTTAGGAACAAAAGTGAGCAGTTGCTGGTCATTGGAAACAGTGTAGATCAGTGATTGATTGTTAGGACAAATGGTGTTCAGTGGTTAGTTCTTAGGAACAGTGGGGATCAGTGAGTGGTTGTTAGGAACAGTAGTGATCAGTGATTAGTTTCTTGGGAGCAATGGAGATCAGTGACATAATGTTGGGAACAATATAGATCAGTGGTTGGTTGTTAGGAGCAAGGGAGATCATTGGTTGGTGAGAAGAACAGTGATCGGTGATTGGTTGTTAGGTACAGTTGTGACATTTGTTGTTAGGAACGATAGAGATCAGTGACTGGTTGATAGGAGCATTGAAGATCAGTAATTGTTAGGACCAATAGGGAGCAGTAAGTTGTTGTATGTAAAAATAGTGTTTAATGATTGGTTTCTTGGAAACAATTGAGATCAATGATGGGTTGTTAGGAACAATGGTTATCGGTGATTTTTTTAAACACTGTAGTGACCAATAATTGATTGTTGAAACAATGTTGTTTAGTGATTGCTTGTAGGGACTAGTAGTGATCAGTGACTGGTTGTTAGGAAAAATAGAAATCAGTCGTTGGTTATCAGGAGTAATGGATTACTCGGGGAACTATGGAACTATGGGTTGCTGAAAAAATTACCGATCAGAGATTGATTGTAAGAACAGTGGTGAACATTGGTTGAGAGAAATGGAGATTGGTGATTGGTTTCTTGTGGATAAGCGTGATCAGTGGTTATTTTCTTAAGAACAATAGTGATCAGCGATTGATTGTTGGGAACAATAGTGTTCAGCGATTGTTTATTGGGAAGAGAAAAAGTTCAGTGATTGGATTTTAGGAATAATGATGAGCAGTGATTGGCCGGTGGGAACAACAGTGTATAGTGATTGGTTGTTATTAACAGTGGAAATTTATGCTCTGTGGTCATTGCAAACAGTAGGCTCACAAAAGTGTAACTCAGTCAGGCTTGAACTTTATAGGCTGCTGGTAAGTCGAGTAAATCTACTCTCTCAGCTCATAAAACCAGCAGCTCTGATGTGAGCTAGAACGCCCGATCGAGTGTTGGACTGTCACTGAAATCTGCTCTTTTTTGTCACAAGGCTCTTGTTTAAAATAAAGACATTAATGTTGTCTAAAAAGAGGTAACGCTGTTGGGGGAGCAGTGAAAGGAATGGCTGTATGTGTTTGAATTTGAGATGTCAGTACCACTAGCTGTAGCTCCTCTACTCTCAGTGCATATTACTAATTAACCCGTTGTTATCAATTACAATGCTAAATAAAAATAAACCTTAGGGCCCTATTTCTGGATGTTGTTACTACTAGAATATCATTGATGTCAAATGTATTTTATACCCTTTTAATATTCAAGATAAAACAATTACTACACATGCAGTCTCAAGTGTAATGAAATGTTGTCACTGGTAATTTTAATATTTTATAGTTACTGTCTATTAAAACTAAACTGTCTGTCAACAGGTGAGTACTGCAGAAGTTTCATAAATATTCCCCCTCCACACGAGAGAGGTAAGTCCTGATTGTTCGATGGCTTCTGTAGTGTGTCTAAAAGTCCTGCATTCACTTTTAGTTCATTCACTATTGTCATCTCAGCTTTGTCATGACTTGAGAGAAAATTACATTTGACACTATGTGAATTGGTTATTCAGCAGATCACATCTGCTGTCTAGTTATCCTTGACTTGACTCTTTGATTTTAGTTTTTTTTAATGCTTAGCATAAAATGTTATTATGCATTTTGGTTACCTAGACTTAATAGAAATTATATTATGAATAAGCAAATACTTAATATAAATTATATTATAAATAAGCAAAGAACCTTTGAGTGGATAATTACTGCAGTGATGTTTCAGCCGAGAAAAAATCTTTTAACCCTAACTGACACAGTGAGTAGCTTCTCATTTTATAAACAACTAAGTTGGAAGATGTATCTCGTGCTCATGGAAAAAAAAATTTCAGAAAGGTCAAATTATTGGCCTGCATCAACAAAGGAAATTGAGGTGATTGCTGATATTACTTGGGAAAATGAAATCATGAATGTTCGAATCAGAGATCTCTCAAATGCTTAGTAAGGTTGCGTCATAAAAATATCAAAAGTAGAAATTACAGCTATGTTTCATAGTGAGATTAAGAGCATTTTCACACACAGTGTGATGAAAACTCACAGGATTGAGACTAAAAAGACTTGTTAGTGAAGCTAATCAGAAAAGTTTTTATTTTGTTAGGGAGCATAAACAGTTTGGAGCAATGGAAAAAGGTCATGTGGTCCAATAAATCGAGATTTGCCCTATTTCAGAGCAATGAATTCAGGGTTAGAAGGTAAACACATGAAGCCATTATGTATAGTAGAGATGCACCAACTGCAATTTTCTTGGCCGATGCCATTTTCTTTTTTTAATAGGGTAGAAGCTGCCGGTACTGATTTCAGCCAATTCCACATTTATTTTTTTAAGACCTATAATTGACAGCATGCAAAGACATTTTTGTAACCTTGAATTTTTGTAACCTAAAAT
>JAOVVB010000052.1:17972753-17990483 GCA_028570985.1 Heterobranchus longifilis
CCTAAAGCACAGACACACATGATTTGCAAGAGTGCATCCCTCCTACCTGAAAGCTCCCTGCTACAGATGGCTGCAGCAGGATTTAAACTTGCAATTGCCAGATAACAGAGCAAATGTGTTTCCATCAGACCACACAGAGGCAAGTGTATAAACAGTACAGAGAGTCGGTTGCATCCGAGGCAGAACGGCCAATCACCAGTCAGAGCCAATCAGGCTGAAAACTGACTGATTCTAGTCATGGGCCAAATGTTCGGTGCCTCTCTAATGCCCAATCATATTTTTTATATTTTTCATTTTCATCTGTATCTTCATTGTTAGTTACCACATACACAAAACAACCTCAAGCTAAATTTAGATTTAAAAGCTGATACCTTATTAAGAGCTATTGAACAGTTGTGTCAATAAATGATCGATAAATCAGTTTTTACAGATTATAAAGACTTAAACTGGTTTAGGTTTAGTTTGTATTTGAGGCAGCCGAAGAAATGTTGTACTGTTGATCCTCTGTTCACATGTCAATTTTCATGCTGCAACTGAAATCACAGCGCTGTGTGGTGTGTACATGAATGAACAGACACCTGATGTTCTGTATCCCTCTGTCCACCAGGGGTCTTGTGGCTGTGCATCGTTGCAGAATGTCTGTACATCCTGCTCCTGGCCACTGGTGGAATCCTGATGTCTATCGAGGTCTGCCACTTTGGGAACGTCATTGATGGACTCAAACTCAATGCCTTTGCCGCAATATTCACTGTCTTGTCAGGTAACCACTTTGCTTTCTTTAAACTGTGTTCATCAGTGCAATTGTAAAAGCAAGTGTGCAATTATAAAAGCAAGTGTTCCTTTGGCTCTTGTGAGTAGTTTCAGAAACAGGTACGCCAAGCCTCATCATGATTCAAATGAAAATGTCACATTTTGCATATCTCTGTGATCGCACAGTTGTCTGTTGAGGATGACTCGTGTGTAAACAAGCGGGAGTGGGAGCAGCAGGGCGCCGTTCAGATGTCGTGTCAGAGCTTTGGCCACGTCAGTGACGTCTCTCAGAGGATGGCGCTGTTTGTAGTGTGAGGAGAGGGACAGTTTTTGATATTTGTGCTCCAGCATGGCTGGCCTTTGTGGGTTTTTTTCTCTAGACCAGGCAACTGAATCGTGATCCTGCATTCAGACAGCATATAAAAGACCAGCGTCAAGGTAGTCTGTAAACCTTGCATTATACAATCCTTTGCACGTTGTTGCATCTTTATGCATTTAAAGCTTTTAAATTAAAAAATGCTCCATTGTGATACAAAAAACATTTACAAAAGATTAATGCTACCTTATAAAATGTTTATATCCTACTTTATGTAACGTTGGTCACTGAAATATATAGATTAATATATCTACAGTATAAAAATATATCTTTATGTGTGCATTAAAAAACAACACACATGCCACTGTGTAATAAGCAAGAAATGTGTTAACCAAATCCAAATATTTAACATTTTTCATTTTTAAGAAAATTTCTACAGCATTCGTGACACTTGGAGCACAAGGCGGGATACACCCTGGATAGGGACCAGTCTATTGCGGGACACAAGCACACACTCACTCACTCACGCATACACACACACTTTTTTGGACTGTGGGTGGATACTAGAGTACCAAAGGAAACCCAACAAGCACACAGAGAATGTGCAAACCCGACCCATTCAGGAGGTGTGAGGCCACAATGCTAACCAATATGCCACCATGCCTTTTCACTAACTTTTTAATTACTTTTATGTAAAAATCAAATTTAGGTAAAAACTACCTATTTAAAATGTGTTATTGAGAAATAAAATATTACCCCCAAGTCCCAAAAACAGTATAACATCACATTAGCCTGCCATACTTTTCCTTTAACAGCACAACCTGTCATATTTCATTCCTTACATATTGACTGTGACAGTCTCTTGACTGTTGTTCATTATTATGATATAAAGTCAGCTCCAGAATTATTGGCATCCTGACACCAGAATATTAAGCATTCCTTAAAATAATGTATTTCTTTCCTTTAATCCAAAACCAGGTGAGCTTTTTTCGCATGCTCATAATAAATAAGACTCATATATAGAGGACGATACTATATTATGTTTTAATTTCTCTCTCTCTCTCTCTCTCTCTCTCTCTGCAAACCATAATATTGGTTCGGTAGAGCCTTCGAAATAGTACAGCATAATGAGTTTTTGTGATAGCCACAGTATCAGTTGTTATTGCATAGCTCTGTAACTTGCAACTGAATTTATCATGAAGAAGGCTCGATTTAGTATTACTCTGTTGAATGTTGTCTGTTTCACTGACTTCTCTTATGGGAATTAAGGATTCACGATTGATGAATGCGCTTTGCTTTTTTTTTTGCTTTTTTTTATTTATTTGGTCTGGTGTGATGAAATCCACACAGATGAGATTTCACACCCTGCTGGAACGACAGATTTATTCATTAATCAGTAAGACACTGAGCTGTGAGAGTAACAACAATTGGAAGAGCTAGACAGGGAGAGATAGTAAGGTTGATAGCAGAGAGATAACTAAACTGCAATGTGAAAAAAATAGCAGTAACGAAGACATAAGAGGCATAATTTTTGCATTTATAGTAGGGCTACACTCCAAGTACAAATAGCAATTAAATTTATATTGGCGTAAAATGCTGGATTGAGCTGATATTACAAGGTCACTTTTTTAAAAACTACAGTTTAAGTAAAAGTTCACTGTATCATTTTACTGTTACATATTACAATTATTCCTATATGAAAATGCCACAGACCTTAACATGAACAATGATCAAAAGAGTGTTAAAAAGCACAAATGGCAAAACTTTTGTGTGTGCAAAGTGCTATAACTCCACCTCCCACAGTTTGGTCACAATGAATAAATCAGCACAAAGTTGTATTTGTGGTCAATTAAATATGCTTTTAATATCAATAATATGTTAGTTGAGTTAAGTAATGAAAATATTGCAAACTTTATTGTGTACATTTTATTCTGCTTTTACAGAGAGTCGTGTGACTCTTAAGTGTTCTCATGTTATTATTTTTCTACTTAAATTTGTTTCAAAATACATTCGAAATATTCAGTATAACCATAAATGCATTATAGCTCCCAAAAGCAGCAAGAATATTGCTTGTGATAGCAGGAGCAAGAGGGGAAAAAAGACAAGTATTTTAGGATTTGGAAGTCAAACAGAAGATTTGCACTACAAACTAATTTACCACAGTGGTTACACTATAGTGTCACACATAGCTTTGTTAAGTATATACAGTGAAAAAATATTCATGTAGTAACATTTAAATTAAGGGCAGAATTTCCACGTAAGTAAGATGTTATTTGATGTTATTTGAAAAAATGTGGCAACTACAGTAATGGCAAACATTATCACATCATTAAATAGTATTTTATCAAAATCCCATAATGTCCCGTTTCACTGAATGTATTGTGCATGTTAAGTGATGCATACCTGTAGTTCATTAATGCTGGGGTAACTGCAATATCAGTTACGAAGAGTAAACATCTTTTGCTTTGCTTCAGCTTTCACCAAAAATCAATTAAATGCGTTTAGTTAATACAGCAGCTGGTATTTTCCACATCCGTTAGTCTCACTTCACTTGTCTGTGAACATGTGGTGTTTGCCTATGTAATGCGGCCATTCCTCGTCATGGTTTGCATAAAATGTGGAAGTTCAAAGCTTTTAAAAGAAGTTTATGTAGCAGTTTTCAAATGAAACGTTTTTGTTGTATACAACCTTGTATGCCAAGAAGGTCATTTGCCAGAATGAGTAAAAAGTCTAAAAATGCCATTTATCACATTTTGCCATGTTCTTGAATGGAAGTTAATGAGATATTAATGTTTAATTTATTACTAATGATTATTTATGTATGCCTCTGGTGGTTGTTAATACTGTAAATTTTTCCTTATTTTCTGATGTGCCAAGTAATTGTTAATATATTAACACGTTGTTATAAAAGCAGTAGGTCTTAACAGTAGCACTTAACACTTGTGGAAACCAGTCCATCTCACCCACATGTGTTTTTGAACATTCTATTCCAGGTTCAGTTGTATTTTTGATGTTATAATAACCTACACTCACATGGAAAGGCTTTTTATTAGATTTTGGAGCATGGCTGTAGTGATTAGAGCTACAAGATACAGTATAAGTGAGGTAATGGTAGGTGGAAATGTCTGGATTTAGTCAGCATTCCAGTTCATTCCATACTGTAGGTGTTCAGTAGAGTTGAGATCAGGGCTCTGTGCAGGACACTTGGGATCTTCCACTCCAACCATGGCTCCAAACCATATCTTCATGCACTTCACTTTGTGCATAGGGGAATTTCTGGAACAGGTTTGCGGCTCTTTTTTTAGTCAAGTAAAATCATAATGCCTACAGCATGAAAAGACATTTTTATATTGTGTGCTTCCAAATTTGTGGTAACAGATTATGGTAGTTCCACATATCGGTGTTGTGGTTAGTTGTCCACAAACTTTTGACCGTGCAGGACCTTATACAAGTGTTCAGGATTAGATGCAGTATACTTTAGATCTTCAGTATACTCACTCCATCAGGTCTATCAATCAAATATTAAACATTACAAATATCTATCTGTCTGTCTAGTACAGCTGCCAAATACTAATCCTTTTAGGTTCTAGAGCTTGATGCAGATATATTGCACTGCATCTGTTTGCTCTTGACGCAAGATATTTAGAAGATGAACACCAGATGACCTAACATGTTTGACTTTGTGTGTCCATCAGGACAGACTGTGTCTGGTAAAACATTCATGCTCTGTTGTGCTTAAACAGTGGCACAAAATGAAATCACTGATAGGCAACTGAGATAGGCAACTGAGATAAACAATTCTCTTTATAATAACAATTTTGCATCAGTTCCCTAGTGCCGTGTAAATGGAAGAGCCTTTAATCTAGACAGCAAGATGAAGCATAAACATTAAAAAGCTCAGATGTTTATTTAAGTGGATATTTAGATTGTATAAATATGTAGTTGGAAACCGGGAGAAGAGCTGTCGCATTAGGAGGCGACTCTGGAAGGACCACGACATTCAGTGCATTGTCTAATGGGTCTCATCTGTTTATGTGGTGCAACAGTGTCCCCGAGTGGCAGGATGCAGTCATTTCAGCATGAGATTCAACGATTCAGAAATCACCATGTAGACAGATATTTATGGTGTAGTGTGTATATAATTGTATGCATTACATGCTTGAGCGCCATGAGAGTATGTTTGAAGACAGCTCTTATATTACATAATTGATGAGATGTTGTATATACTTTATATTACATTAAAGCTATGTTTTATCTTAATGCTCATTTCTGATTGATTTCGTCTTTTGTTTCATTATCCATTGATTCCATTAATTTCTAATATTTCATGAACCCTTACATTTCCTTTTGAACCGTTAAGGATTGTTTGTTGTTCTAGGTCAGGGGTCTTCAAATCCAGTCCTGGAGGGCCAGAGACCAGCACAGTTTGTAATTCACCAACACCTAAACACACCCACTGAACCTAGTAATTAACAGATTAGTTAAATCAGCAGTGTTTGAGAAGAAGAATCACCAAACTGTGTTGGACACTGGCCCTCCAGGACTGGATTTGAAGACCCCTGTTCTAGGAGAACCTCTGAAGATTTTATGTAGACTATACAAGAAATGTGTCTTCCTATTAGAAAAGGTTGCAACTTGGTTCTTATCAGGGAGCTAGAACCCTAAAAAGCCACACGATATGTTGGCATGTTGTCATGTCATATGACTTATATGACTATAAAATACTACCACAGATCACAGGGGATGTTCTTTGTGAAGCACCATGACATGTGTGTCATAAAATCTATTTCAAAACATACACACTTAGCAAAGATCAGTTATGTGGCATAAGCATCACATATCAGGGCACGCCTTATTTTACCGTAAAGTATCATATCATTGTGGTTTTATGTCACCAGAATTTCCAGGAAAGGTAACATGACCCAGCTATGCACCAGTGTGGCATGGTAATGTTAGATGAGTATGACTGAAATTATAAATTTAAATAATTAGCAAGTGTACAGTCCTGAGCCACATCTCATTTCTTCATATTTTGCTTAAAAGAAGTCGAAGTTGATTTTCTTTTTATTATATATTTTAGGGTTTTTTTTGCATCACTGTGATTATATCAAGGATTGCTCAATATAGTAAGCATTATATCCTTTTTTTCAGGCCACCCATTATAAAATAAATTAAATTTCATTTTGACCAACTACACACACATGACTGAGCAAAAACTAGAAAAATCCAATATATATATTTTTTTATAAATTGTTGTCAAAAACATACACACACACACACACAGATAAAATTTTAAAGTAGTGTATTTTTTCTTCTTGTGGGCCGATTGCGATGAAACAAAGCCTATATCTTACCTCAAGCTCGCCCGAATACACCTGTGAAAACCCCATTAAAATTTGTTTAGGAGTTTTTACGTGATGCGTGCACAAACAAACAAACAGACAGACAAAAATTCCAAAAACCACCTTAATGTGTTCTATTACTCATCTTCCATCCCCCCAAATTATTTATTCACTTGTATCTTCAATGTACAGACACGCCAAGCTTATTTTTTATTATATGTATGGATTGTCTGCTATCTACAACCTGCTTTAATTTTTATTTTCCATTTAGAGTCCCAAATAACATCTTTTTTGTGTTAATCTGCAGGACTCCTTGGCATGGTTGCACACATGATGTACACAACAGCCTTTCAACTCACTGTAAGTCTGGGACCTGAGGACTGGAAACCCCAAAGCTGGGATTACAGCTGGTCTTACATGTAAGAATTTACTTCACTATTTTCTCTTTTATTGACTTACCCCGCGACATGAATTTGTGGTCATATGTGTGTTTCTTTCTGCAGGTTGGCCTGGGGTTCGTTTACAGCATGCATGGCGTCCTCAGTGACCACCATCAACAGATACACAAAGACTATCCTGGAGTTCAAGCACAAGCGGAGGAACATGGAGAAGAACCTGAAAATCAAGCAGCAGCTCTTAGAGCTGGATTGCCCGGACCAGATGTGGGACATGTATATCAGCTCGGTGCCGAGCACAGCCGAGGAACTGCTGGAGTTGTCCAGTCCGAGCCGTAAGCTGTCCAACCATGACATGGGCGATCAGCAGGGGGAGGAGTACTGCTGAGGCCTTGTTTAATAAACTGTGCAGAAATTCCATTCTAACTGCTTGTGAAAGTGCTATATTGGTAGATACATTTGCAAATGGCATTGGAAATCACAGTTTTAGCCTGCTATCCCGCTGGCGGGATGATCTTCTTTAGAGCATTACATAATTGTGAGGTATTTGCAAACTTGACAACTATTTGCCACTTAAATTCGTCAAGCTGCTACAAAACCTGATATTTGATCATACTGTAAATAGTTTTTTTTTTTTCTTTTGGTTTGTTTGTTTTTAACTTTCAGCGTTGCTATGTGACAACTCAGCCAAAGCTGAGGGCATCTTGCATTTTATTCTGAAGCATGACTCTAGAAGTTGCACTACAGTGAATCTGCCTGACAGGTGGATGGTGCATTCTGTCTGCAACGTGCAAGGTTCAATGCCTTAACATACGGCATAATGTTAAATAATGTTCAGGGCAAAAAATATCCCCTGAGTTATTTAACAGTACAAAAATTTCTTAAAATCTATTCACCTCTACAAATCATAGTCGGCCTTAAATGTGAACAGTGCTCCTCTCCCACAGCTACTCCTTAGTCATATATATATATACAACATATCCTCCAGCTAAGGAATCTGTTGCCTTCTGGTGATTTTGTGTGTTTGTGCTGTTTATAAATGAGGCCCCAATGCAGGCATCGATTTTCTAACTAAACCTCCCCTGGCGTATTGTATGACCCGCTGCTGCTTGGCACTGCCACGTGCTCTTAATGAACTAAATCTGGCCTCAGATTACAGTGAGGGCTTTGAGCCAGGACAGACTTCTCTACATTGTTTAATCAATGACTGTATATACTGAATGGCTTTTGTTGTACTGTGTTGTATTGTTGGCTGAAAATGATCCTGTGGTTATTAATTTTAGATGTATGTATTGATGTTATAATATACAGATAACTGACAAGGACTGACAAAGTGGGGAACAAATAGGTGTTTAGACGAAATGAGCCACCAGAGCAGCTTCAGTGCACTGTGCCACGGATTGTACAGGTCTCTGAAACATTAGATATTACCATACCTCAGCTGGTGTTTGAGGAATATGGTAGAGAGTGCTATCTAATGCAATAGTCCAAATGCTCCCATCCCTGCAAAAACCGTTCTATAGAATTTCTATAAAACTTCAACTTCACCTCCGAATTTCATTAGAACTCTAGGCTTACATCTGCATGTTATGTACAATTTCTTACTTTGTTCTATACAATGCTATAGACCTTCATTATGATTCTGTAGAACTTCTGCTTTGGGATTCATGTTCTAGAATTTTTAACTCAGTTCTATAAAACTCCATAGTAGGGCTGAGTAATTAATCAGAACCAGCATACAGAACCTCTGATCGACGTAATCTTGCCCATACTTTTCTGTTAATACTTTCCCCAAAAAGAGAACAACGTTCCTTTTTTCAAAATAGAAGAACAATTGAGAAAAATGAAAAATGGAGAACTCTTTCATTAGAAATAATATCCCAGGTTTAATACTTTTACATATTTAGAGTACAAACCTTGTCAGTGAACTATGAGGACAAAAAAAAAGAAAGGAAAAAAATTGTAATAATAATAATCGTTCAGTAATCATAATGAAGGTAAATTGTTACGTTAATCATGATATTGATTTAAGGTCATATCACCTAGCACTACTATGTAGGTCTTCTGCATTGAGATGCATGTTTTACAGATTTTTTTACGCGGTTCTATAGAATTCTAGAGATCCAGAGTAGGACTTTTTGAAACTTCTCCTTTGGGATGTATATATATAGAACGTCTGTTAAGACGTCGATGTATTTCAGAATTCCAAAATAGCTATATAAAACTTTTTTGTAAATACCTGTATATTCTGTTTAACTTTTAATTTGTTCATAGAATGTGTTCTTCTAAATGAAATCCCATCAGTTATATAGAATCCCCTGTTCATTTTTGTAAAATATCCAGGAGTTACACAAGAACTCGTCTTTTTCTTGCCAATAATTTAATATCACTGGATTATTAGATACTCTTTAATTCTCCATTCGATCCGGATGATCTGCCCATTGGCATGTTTAGATTACTTGGCGGAAGTATGCGGCCATTTCTTTGCTCAAGTGAGTTCTTTCACAGCCATTGCTTTAGTTTCAAGCTGTGCTGTTGATGTTTTTCTAGTCATTATCATAGGACTTTGATGACAGCAGTTCAGAGCAAGTTTCCCCTGATTGAATAGGTTGAAATTAACCAGACAAAGTCCATCCTTATTTAATGCTATAAAATGGGACAGGAGGTATTAGGTTTCCTGGTGGACTAGTGATTATCACTAAAGGTCTTCTGTCTGTGTTCCTATAGATCCTGGATACTAAAGTTTTCAGGGACTGTTCTTGCACGAATAGGTGTTCATATGGAATGAGATGTGGTCACTGTGAAGGCAATAGCATGTGATCATTTTTATACTTATAAAATCTTTCAATGAGCCCCTTTGTAGTGGGGATGGGGCAGACTCGTCCAGGGAGAGACTCGTCCAAGGGATCAGAAGAACTTCGTATTAATTTGCAAATGATGTTAATGCGGATCCACTTACAGGAGGGGTTACAAAACAATATCAGCAAAAAAGTACTCCCTCACAGTATAACAGAGCAAGTTATTTCTTTAAATTGTCCCCAATTGTCTAAGTTTATGTATCACATAGGAGGGTAAGTCAAAAATTATCAACACCCCGGGTAGATTAAAAACTTCTAAAAAATGGATGCTCCACTTTTGATTTGCAAGAAGAAAGAGCAGCATACCATGATTTGTGCTGTGAGAGTGTACAGGTGCCTAAACAACCCACAGAAATGCATAAACAGAAGAGTTTGGATATCTGCAAACAAAATTTGAAACAATACTCTAAGGAAGGTGAAAGTTTCTTAAAGAGAATCATTACTGGTGACGAGACACGGATTCATCACTACAAGCCTGAGAGTAAAAGGCAGACTATGGAACAGAAACATCCTCATTTGCTGACCTAGAAAAAGTTTAAAAGTCGCCCATCAGCTGGAAAATTGATACTTACAGTTTTCTGGAGTTCTGAGAGTCCTCATTAATATTGGAACATTATCGGGAAAAACATTCAACAGTTAAGAACGCAGAGGACTGCTATCCATGGGTGTCGTGTTCTCGCATGACAATGCATGACACTCTGCAAAAGCTTCATTTTGAGGTGTTAAAGCATCCTCCTTATAGTCCTGATCTCGCTCCATCGGACTTTCATCTGTTTGGTCTCCTGAAAGCGGCCCTACTAGGATGAAGATTTACTTCTGATGAAGAAGTGAAGACAGCGGTGCATTTGTGGCTGACAGCTCAGCTTAAAATAATAATTTTAATGAGGGAATACAAAAGCTTGTTGACTGATGGACCAAAGTGTATAGAAAAAGGTGGAGAATCTGTCGAAAATTTATGTTTGTCTTAAGTTAATTAAAATAAATTCCACAACCAGGGTGTGGATCATTTTTGACTGACCCTTGTATTAGTACTGACACTGGAAGAATTGTCTTGTGTGAAATAGGTATAAAAATTTGTCATATAAAAATTAATGTTGTGCTTTTGTTTATGTTTTTGTTTTTTTATAAATTTTTCTAGCCTTTGATTTTCTGGTTCTAACTAATTGGAATATCTCTGTTATGCATTGCTATAAAGAGACAGAGTGTATTTGTTCACAGTTCAGTTAAACCAAAGCATGTTCAGATCTTAGTGAATTTTCTGGGTTTTTAACTTTGATGTGTGACAGCTTTTACAGTAATACAAGCAGTATATCATTGTTGTGGCTATTTTTTTATCAAAATGACTTGAGGTGGTAGATATGTATTTGTATTTCATATTACTCCTTGTGTAAAAGTAAAGCTTTTGCGAGAATGCAGTAATATTTTTTAATGTAAAAAAGTGTTTAACATGTGGCTCTGCAAAGCTTTTATATAAAAATATTGTATACTGTACGGTAGAGCCATGCTCTCTGGGTGGGAGGGATGGTGTTGCGCTGTATCCTGTCAATTGAAGTGACACGAATCACAAATCAATGTCTGTAAGCTTATGCATAATCAAGAGGGCAGTTAGTGCTTTCCTCTAAGTGGGTTACATTGCACTGTGATGTAGACATGAGCAACAGTTTCACACAGCGTAGCGGATGGCTGTTGTCTCACAGAAAACACTCGTCATCCTTCACCTTTTCCAGTTGGTAGTTGTCATGTAGTAGTTTTGGTTAGGATTTGGTAAATATACAGTACAATTGTACAGTACCACATAAGAAGACATGTCTTAAAACTGTTTGGAACCAAAGAAGGTCATTCACTCACTATACATCACAGCATGCACAAGTTAGGTCTGAGGGAAAGTGTAGTACAACAGCTTTTTTGTGATTTGAGTAGTAAAGGAAATTCCCAAAAGTGACTGGTTGTACTTGGATTTTTTTTCACAATACTATAAATGTTATCATAATTATCTGACCATGTGCAGAGTCCAGAAATAAAATGAATTGAAATAATGCAATGGCGGCACAGTGGTTTAGTGGTTACCATTGTCGCCTTGCACCTCCAGGCTCCGGGTTCGATTCCCGCCTCACGGTCTGTGTGCATGTTCTCCCCGTGCTTGATGGGTTTCCTCCGGGTACTCCGGTTTCGCAGTGCAAAAACATGCAGATTAGAATAATTGGTATTCCCGAATTGCATATAAAGTTTGTACGTGTTTGTGCCCTGCGATGTATTGGCACCCTGTCCAGGGTGTACCCCGCCCTATGCTCTAAGTCTCCAGGGATAGGCTCCAGGCCCCCTACAACCCTGTATACAGGATAAAGCATTATAGATGATGAGTGAGTGAGTGAAATAATGCAATAAAGATGAATTACATTTGCAAAAAAATGTTAGCATTTTCTGATTTATATGTGAAGTTTATAAACCTTTAGTCATCGCGAATAGTTTAGTGTGTGTGTCTGAAAGACAGAGAGAATGTACTGTATGTGTATTAAGTGTGGCTACAGCAGACAGTATTTCTCCATTTATTTGTCCTTAAATTGGCTTTATTTTGTCTTAAAATATATTGTCATTAATCCATTTACCTTCCACTTTACTGGGAACGCCTATATACCTACACTTTCATTCAAGATAAGGCACTCTTTCTTTCCTCCATCTTCAGCTTTGCAGTTTGGTAGAGTTTATGCTCACTATAGACTCAGAATTTCTGTTTCCTGCTGTTGTAACCCATCTGCATCAAGGTTTTCATCATGTTTGTAAAGAGTGATTTTTTTTTTTTTGAGAAACTGTCAACTTGAACTAGTCTAGACATTCTCTCGACTTTTTTTTCTGATTTCAAAAAACTGTTGCCCCTTGGTTAATTTTTTCCTCACCATTCAGTGAGAATATAATTAGATAACACTGTCTCCTCATTCTGATTGTTGCTCTTGACTTGTATCTGATAATTACCTTTAATGAGTAGCTGCACGTGTGTTCCTAATAAAGTGGCCAGTGATGGTACGTTAGATGTCTTTGTGTAATGCTTGAGTATTAGAAACAGGTTTTATTGCACATGTTTTCCTCAGCAGTAAGGTGACTATAAAAGGGGACCAGAAGTGATAAATGCTTGAATGGCCACAAGGTGGCACTGTGATAAAGTGTTTCTCATTGGCTGTATACACCAATATCACTCAGTGTCCATTTGGGCTTATTATTAACTTTTTAATTTACATCTCATTGTACCCTGTGACCAGTGGGACATTTAAAATTTACTATGAACCAAAAGTGTTTTGCAAAAAGTAAGAATAAAGAATAAGAATAAAATCTATAAGAATAAATGACAAAAGTGTCTTGTGTCAATGATTTTGTCTTAATGTGACCACGTTAATGCGCTTACACTCACACGCTATTCATAAAAAATTTATTTCCCAATGTGTTTATGGTTCTGAAATTGTATAGCAAATGCACATATCCATTCGAAAATAATTTAACAGGGTTCCATAACATTAGTGCAAATCCATGCAATGTAACACTCGTGATGGCTTTGAGAATGTTTACTGTATCGTCAAAAAAAACAAAAAAACAATGAGTACTATTTTGGAATTTATGCTGCACAAAGAGTGCATTATGCAAGAACAGATCAGCATGTCACAGCCGCTTCTTTTGATATGCACATGTTTCAAAGGGAGTGACGTTACGTCTTGATTTATGCATAATGTATGAATGCATGTGTAATGTATGCATGTATAATGTATGATTCTTCCTATTAGCTCCATCTATGAACACAATGTCAGGTTACTTACAATTGTTGTCTTAACAAAGTAAAGGCTTTCAAATTATTAAAAATGTTGAAAGTATGAGTATTCTTGTACTTCCCTGTTCTTTATGGTATTCCATATACCAAATCTGCAACATAATAATAGTAATAATAATCAGAATAATCAGAATAATAGGAAAATGACTATTTGGCTCAATTGATTTAAAAGCTTCCATCAGTGAGCCAGTAGACCAGCCCAAATGATTACACAAATCCAGTTAGTCTGGTAAGTAATAACACTTGATGGGACGAATCAGTGTCAATCACATTAAACCCATTCCGTGAAGTCCAACTTCTTTAACAGTGTTTTACAAATGATGCTCACTCTGTTGTTCACAGCTGGTGTTTGGACACCGCTTTACTTTCCACTGTGCTCTTTTTTTTTGGCGGTCATCCTGAAGCCTGATACATAGGACGCCGTTATAAAAACATAATCAAATGCAAATCTGATTATATAATATTTTACCCTTGATCAGAGTGCATTTCCTATAACTCACCCAGAGTTTCCACTACCAATGTGAGCACTAACTGCATCAAATATTTACCAGAGTTTCCTGTGCCGCTTTGCACACATGAGTGCCTGGATTTAAAAAAACAAAAAAAGGAAAGAAAAAAAAGAAAACCTCACTTCCATCCAAAATCCATTCCAGTCATTTTGTAGAACCTCAGATTGTGCGGGTGGTAAAAATCCCTGAGGTTGTGAATGACCTCAGGGTCGACGCGCACATGTGTCCTGCCTTTGGTTTTGCCCAAGCAGTGTGGCTCGGCGCTGCCCTCTGCCTTCTTCAAACAGGGGAAGCCTTTAGTCTTGTTGAAGTAGAAATGCTTGTCTGTGATAATACGCTCCAGCCCCAGAAAGTCCTGCACGCGGCCCAGCTCGAAAGCCGGATCACTGACCAGCCTCTCGCCGCTGACAAAGTGGATTTGAGAGAGGGGGAAATAAGCGAGCCAGCGCTCCAGGTGCTGAGCGTACAAGCCGATGTAGAGCGGGCTCCAAAGAGAGTCCACCTGCCCGGATGATCTGTTCTTAAACGCCAGGCTTTCGAAGCTGGCGATGCCCGGCGTCTTCGAGGCGATCTGCGTGTAGTCGGAGATGGCGCGGGTCACGGGGTCACGGACAACGACGATTAACTTCACATCTCTGGACATGGCATGGACACGAGCTGGAGTCTCGGCTGTCACGAAGTACCGTGGTGTTTTCTCCATCACGATCTGTCCATCCAGCGCTTTGGGCATCATGCTCCTGAAGAAAAAACAATAACAGAGCTTTAATGTTTCTCTATTAAATATGATTATGTGTTAAACACATTGCCTCAACAAAAATAACTTTTTAATAGTACGGTGCACAATGTGGGTAAATGTGCAGGGAAGAAAAATGCATAGATGTGATAACCTGGTCATTCAGTACATTCAGGTCATCAGCTGACTTTATTTTATTGCCACATGCTGATGCTGAGCCTAGATCTGACTAACTGAAGCAACCCCAGATCATAACACTGCCTCCAGAGGCTTGTACAGGGGACACCATGCATGATGGCATATACATTCAGTACTGTGCAAATGTCTTGAACCACCCCTAATTTCTTCATATTTTCTTGTATTTTTAATGTTGTCTCGAGGAATTTTGGCACGTTTTGACAAAACAAATAAAATCTACAGTTTTGGAAACCAGTTTTGGCACCAACAACCATGCTATGTTCACTTCAGCGGATCATACTGACCATGTTTACATGCCTGAATGCATTGAGTTACTAATTAGATATTTGCATTAAGAAGCAGTTGAACCGGTGTACCTAATGAAGTGGCCAGTGACAGCATATTGAAAACATTTACATAGCTTCACAATCATCAGATATGAATGGGTCATCCTTTGCAATGTAATGAGCAGAAAAGTCTACTTATTCTTCTACTTCTCTTGTCCTATCTGTTATCCTTAGGACTGGAGTTACTTTGCCCAATGCGGAATTGATCGAATAAATCACATCACGCCCGCAGCATATGTATTAGTTGGCGGGATCGGAACGGCAGAACAAGAGGTAATGAGGTGACAAGGCTTTTCGTCCTGCAGCTGATCAGATGAAGGTTCTCAGGCCGGCTGTGTCATTTATTGACTGCAAACGAGAATGAAGACTCGGCTGCTCTCACTCTGGCTCTCTACTGTAAGTGCGTGAGAAGTGCTTCGAGCTGTGCAGATGTGCAGGACGCATCGATCAGCTGAGGGTTTACAAAGCGATAAGGCAGGGAAAAAAGAAAGAAAAAAAAAGAAATGCATGTGCTTGTGTCTCACTGTCCTCTTTCACTTTGACCAGCAGATGGGTCTCATTTGGCTTAAGTGCCCTGAAGGCCCTCTGGGCTTAATGATCCTCCTGAAGTCCACCTGCTTCTCAGTAGGACTACTAACTTAGACTTTTTATCTTATCTTCACACAAATGCATACAAAACGTCACTAGTTCAGACATGATTCATGCATAAGGTTAGTCTAATCCCCAATTCTGCGAGCCAGAAAAAAAGTCCGGAGTTCTGAGCGCTCCAGCTCCCTGCAGCACGACCTCCTATCGATACGCCAACATTGAGTCAACTGTTTAGCCACACTGCATTATCAATGACTTCATCTAGGAAAGCACTTAGGCTAAACTCTCGTAGGTTTGTCTACGCTTATTATGGAGCCAGCAAGTCTATTAGAGCTGTCCATTAATTATTCACTTTATGTGACCTGTTCTTACTCTTAGAAGACTTCCTGATCCACACCAACTAGCACTGGCTTCCTTTATATTGACAATTCCTGTAGATAACACAAAAGATCATACATGAAAGGTGTGTATGTGAAAAAAAAAAAACAGACACGTCGGGAGCACTCGAGTGCATGGAGATCCGTTTACGCTGTGCACAGAGAACCTTCGATAAGCTGCGAGCTGTCAATCAAAAGGTGAATGCTGGTACACGAGCGAGCGGCATCACACTGTACATTAGCCTGCGAGGAAAAAAAAATTCATTGATGCAGAATAGATTCTGGGGTTTTTGTTGTTTGCCCGCATGATGGATCTCATACAGTGCATATGCCTATTTTCATTTTTATGGGGAAAATATTAAAATTAGGCATAAACTCCATGTTAGATATGCGTGCAGTCAGATCTGTATCGTGTAACAAGCCTTGGAAATTAATCTGTGTGTACTGACATGCCGAAGAAATTTAATTACTGTTGCTTGAGTTGCCAAAAGCAAGCCCGATCTCAGAGGATTAGTAATGCATAGTTTGTTAAGCATTACAGATTGGCACAATTCTGGCACTTCTTCACATCACCTTTAGCAATATGTACTCTCTGTAGAAGCTCTGAAGCTTCCGCATTGTTTACCAGGTTACTGCTTTGTGTTGTGTGATTTCCCATCAGCCCAGAGGAGCCAGAGGATAGGGTGCTCCTAATTGAGGCTGCGTTTTGGACCAGTCTCTCCGAGGTATTCTGAATAAACCAAATGGTGCCGTGGGTATTGATCGGGATGGGGGGTTTATGGTAATGTGGGCCTCAGCTGGTATGAGGGGGGCAGGTGGAGCGTGTAGATGGGCCATTCCACAGCCTCATCAGCTGCCTGCCTGCCTGCCGCACCCACACACACACACACACACATACACACACATAAATGAGCCAATTAGCCTGTCTTCTCTGAAATTTTCCTACATCTCTCCAGCAATATTTTTGGATTTCTTCCTACAGGAGGATTGGATTATACGTTTTCATATCCGAGATTAGGTTTTCATATCCTAGAAATGTCTCGGAGGGAATGCGAATATCAGTTTACATGGAGATGTGATGCTGAGCTTCTGAACTAGAATCTAAACTAATCATGGACTTATGCAATGAGACAAGGTTTTAACATGTTTTGGGAAAACTTATTTGCTTGGAAATAATGTATTTACTATGACATCTGAAGTTAAGATGTCATTTGATATTTCATTTTAATGCCGTTGTCAAGTTGTCTCAAGGTTTTTCCAACAATCATTAACAAATACACAATGATGCAAATGATACAATATTTTAAATGCTTTGGAAAGGTGTCATAAAGTAATTAAATAGTATTCCTCTGAAATCCCATAGTCAGTACATGAAGTGTGTGTTTGGACCATGTGTGTGTGTTTGGATTTGTTGTGTGTTAGCCATTAATGCTCCAGTCTATTGTAACTATGCCCTGTCCGCTTCCCATAGACATCCATCATCATCTAGGGGTAATCTGCACCCCTCCCACCCCCCAATCACCC
>JAOVVB010000052.1:18003540-18015030 GCA_028570985.1 Heterobranchus longifilis
TGTGAAGCTGCTTTGAGACAATGACCATTGTTAAAAGCGCTATATAAATAAAATTGAATTGAATTGAATTGAATTTGTTTAATGCATAAATGATTGGTACATCACTGTATGGTTTGACATACAAAAACTTTAGTCTGAGACTGGTCAGGTACAGGGACTGGACTAAAAAAGAGAACCTAAAAAGTCCTTCAGGAGTCCTGAAGAAGAATTCTGCATCTTTGTAAGCAAAATATGAAGAAATGAGTGGTGGCTGAAGTCTTTTGCGCAGGACTGCAGAAGAAGTATACTGGATGTTAGGGAAAATATTATTTTACGTACTAAAATTTTTTTTTAACTTCTTATAATAATAATAAGGAAATAAATGATTAAATATTCAAGTTTACTTACATAGATTAGGTCATTATTTTTATATATTAAAGTCATTAATTGATTGATTTTTGAAGGTGAGCTTATAGTATACAATCAATCAAGTCATCTACAAGATAAAATATGTATCAAGCTATTGTACTACTTGCATTAATAAATAATCCTTCAGAGTTAAAAAAAAAAAAAAAAAAAAAATCACACAAGCACAGGGGTTTTAGCATTTGGCAAATACTTCATTCATACAGTATATTGGCTCCATGTTGGCTTGGGGTTTGCAGTGTTGTGTTAGTGTTTGATTGGGCACCCTGCAATGGGTGTGGTGCTTGTGCCCTGCGTTTTGTGAGAACATTAGAGTTTAATATGGCAGTTTTCTGTGAGGATATGTTTGCCTCCTTTAATAAATTAGAAAAATATATGTTGTCAAGCTGCATGGTATGCAAATAATGAAACACTGCCCCATTAATTAATTACCTATAACAGCATGTCCTGATGTGTTTTATTCCTTATTTTTAATGCAGATGTGTTTTACAAATTTATACAAAAATATACAAATTTCTAATAATTTATGAAATTTCATTATCCAATCTTACACAATTCATATTTTAAGAATTTTTTAAGGATAACATACTACATAGAGTTTATTTACTCCCAAAGGAAGCTGTTGGTCATGAGAACATGATGTAAATCAATGATTTTCACAGAATTAATTTTTGGGCATTTATTTATACCTCGGTTCGGACCCTCTCCTTTGTGTTGTACTCCTGCTGCTAGTCTAATGGCCAGACGGTGGGCTAATTGTTTGGGGTGATGCTAATCAGCTGCACCTCCAACATGACATGACATCTCCATTCTCTAGTCCGATGTAATTAAGTTATTTACACCCAGTTAAAGCTCAAAACACAGATTCAAAGAGGCTTAGAATGAACTAGAGAGGCTAGTCTTACACCTTGTCTCAAAGGCAACTGGGGTAATGAGAATTGAGAAGTGAGGCGTCACAGGCAGGTCCGGATACATGTGTAACTATAAATTAACATAATCCCCTTGTGCTAGTGTGTTTTCTCATCCCATCTCCCCACTCCAGAGAGGTTTAGCCACAAAAGCAAGTTCATGTGGTCAGCAAGAGTGAGACAGAGATTACTGCCGACCTGATTCCTATCAAGCCAGAATGCATCTTGTGTGATTGTTTAATAAGACTGCTGTAAATTGTGGGGATTATGGATCACTTTATCAAGGGTCAGAGAGGTACCATGGGGTGAAACATGATAACATGTGGCTAATCCTAGACAAATCTGCCTACATTTGTTCCTGGGATTAGTGAGTTTCGAGATAAGGGCCGGTACTCTGTTCTCTTCACTTTCCATGTGGCTCTTAATATCCTCATCTAAACCACTTCCTCTGTCATCCTGTTTGTTTTTTTAATGTCATTTAAAACGTGTTTTATTGAATAACGAACAGAATTCCAGATATATGTGCCTGCCAGACATTTTACCTAAAGAAGTTTTATTGCATCACTCTTTAATAATAAATTTAACCTGGGATGATTTACAGGCCTGTTTTTTGGGTGAATTATCGAGTGTAGATAAAAAATAAGGATTAAATCTACTTCCTGGGATTAACCCAGCCTCTGACCTGTGAGTATAAAGCTTATTGAGTTCTCACGCTATCACGCAAGCTTTTAGTGAAAGAGAAAGTGGGGAATATTGGTTTGTGGTGAAATAATAAACCTATGTAACAGCAGTGCATTACTGAGAGAAGAGGAAGATGCATCAACATCAAACTTCATCAGAATCAAAAGCATTGTGTCTTTATTTCAATCAATTCAAATGTACACTTGGTCTGTGCATTTACACCCCACTAGCCCTGACCACAAAATGGAGATGATGCCATTGCATTAGACAGTCATGAATATTGGCAGCTATGCAACAGACCATCAAAATATCTTGACGCCCCATCAGGGAACTGACACGCCAGCTTTCTTATCACTAATGTACAAGTTGTTTCTAGTGTCACACAGCAAAGTAGTGCAACCATAATGCACTTTTGTTTCTAAGAAGTTGGATAAGCTAGCTAAGCTGTAAATATTTCTCACTGTACAAGAGATTATTACTGTAAAAATCTAAGTAGTAAAAATAGATAAAGAAAATCCAGTTGACAGGTTTAGGTATATCCGGGCTTTAGTTAAACTGGAATATTTATAATGTGTTGTTTAATTGGTGAGACTCCATCCCATTGCCCCCTGACCAGATAACTGAAGCCTGATGACCCTTTTCATTGAAACTGTCTCAGGGGGAATGGAGTCATTGTTTTTAATGGATGTCATCAACACCCAGAAGCTTAGTGGGCCAACCTGCTGAAAGTAAACATGTCTCATTGGGTTTACTTTTACCATAATGATTGATGTGGAGCAGAAGCTTAGTGGGCCAGCCTGATTTTTTTGCTTCACACTATGCCTACGCTGATTAAACATTAGTTTAAATTATATGCAGTCTTGTCTGTTACATTTTTAAAAAAATGGCAGACTGAAGCAAACTTCAAGCAATCTTCAAGCAGTGCTTTTCATCAACGTTTGACAATATTTTTCACTTGGCTCATATTACCAATTAAGAGAAGATGATTTGCCTGTCTAATATGTCTTACATTTATAGTAGTTTCTCATTTGTATATATGTCACAAATCTTATCCAGGGTTATACTCAGTCCTACTTGGAATTCTCACCATCCCACACACCACCCCCACCAACCAAACCCCCTCCATTTCCACCCCTTATATATAAGCATGTGTGTGCAGGCCAGATGTAGATGGTATATTCCCTCTGAGACAAAAGCACCATCTGACTGAGCTGTGACATATGCTGTCTGATCCTAATGGACATCAGACGTCTCCCCATTATCCAAACACTATTGATAAAAGGTCTGGCGGCTATTTGATCGTCCCGTTCTGTGTTATGTTTTGTATCACTTTGCTAAATGACATTAATGGAATCGGAGCCAAACCCTGTAAATTCCATAAATGAAAGCTCATATTATCAGTGTGAGCTCTACTTTGTTTTCTGTTTGTCAGTATGCTCCAGCTTAAATATAGAGATTGTTCAGTCTCTCACTATTTAAATGAATTTATTACAGATGATTCCTGAAAATTATGATCTATGTGAGACCATTTTACAACCACACCTGGGGTGAGTAGTGAGAGTATATACACAGATCTTTAAATAAGGCCAGGCCGGGACACGACCGAGGCTTTTTGTTCTTTGTCCTGTTTCAGAATCATGTTTTTTCATGCTCCAGCCCATAACAGGTTTCGGATCAGTGATTCTGAAAAGAGTGTGAGGCCGTGTGTCGTGTTTCTGTTGTCAGAGAGCTCTTTGTGACATGTCATCTTCGCATACAGAATTAATTTTTGCCGTTTTTTTTTTCTGATCTAAACTCAAAGATGCTTAGTATAGAGGGCAATTTTTTAAATATATGTAGATCACCTAAAGTCATTTATAATGTAACATAACATAATATAATTAATATAAGTTATATATAAGTTATTATAAAATTATATAATTACTTATGCATGATCTACATACAATATTTAGAGAATCTTTTCTATTCATCGTACATTTTACTTTGTATTACTTTTTTTTTGTATTCCAGTAATTCACTCAAATATTATTATTACTAATTCAAAACCTTGGGAACATAAGTTTATATACAGTTAACATGAGTCATTATGTTATAAATGTCATGCCATTGATCATATGTCAAAATATTGCTTAAAACGTATAGGAAAATGTTGCATCATCAGGAAATATTGTCAGGAAACAGGAGCGCGTTGGAACTCTAACAAAGCCAAAGCCAGCCAAATTGGCCATTCTTTATAAGTGTGTATTACATTGATCTGTAATGCAGCATGAACAGCAGTTCAAAAATATTTGGCTGGCTTGGAAGAGTGTGTCAGCCTTTACCGGTAGCTTTCCTGGTTTTTAGTTCCTGTAATTGAGGCAAACTAGCTGGTAGCTAGTGATGGGAGATGACCAAATTGAGAAGAAATGTAAAAATGTATATAAAATACATAAGCAATGCATAAGGAAAACATAAAAAAAAAAACAGAATCAGGTTAAGAACTGTCCAACGCATAATTACGAGCTGGTTAAGGCAAAACTTTAAGAAGGGATTTCTAAAAAGGTAACACTCCAGGTCTCTTAATGGGCGACAGAATTACCACACTGCTCAAACTAATTCAAACGAGGCGAGTATAATCGCCCATTGCGGATTGCCTTTGTAGATCTCAAGCCTGCATTCACCTCATTGGATCGCAATGCTCTAGGGCTCACGCAAGCAGAAGGAGCGGATAGCGCGGCCCTCCGAGTGTGTTATGCCGCCCCCAACGGTATGTGAACTACCCCCAACAGTTTGAAAAGATGCAGTCGGCTGGTGGCACGTGGTTCGAAGTAAACATGTGATAGTCGTCCGCCCTCCCGACTGAGTGGTAGTAGTGGTAGTATAGAATACAAGTAGCATCTTGTGAAGAAAGCAACATCCTCATGGATATGCTACAGATGATGGTGAAGAATAGTACTGAACCTCAAAAAAATGTGATTAGATATATATTAGGACTGTGATCACTTAAATGCATCAAAAAAATACATTCAAAATCACACCTATGTTTCACAGTGAAAATAAGATCATTTCCACATGCAAAATGTGACAGGACCTTACAGGACTGGGACTAAACAGCTGTGTGGCCATAAGGAAACCACTTGTTTGTGAGACTAACTAAGGAAAAATGTTTCAGTTTGCTAGGGAGCATACAGATTCAACTTTCAAGCAATAGAAAAAAGGTCATGTGGTCTGATGAAGCACATGAAGCGATGCACCCATCTTGTCATCATGTCATTATGCATCCACCCAGAATGCCCAGAGTACAAGCCTCTGGAGGCAGTGTCTTAATAATCTGAGGTTGCTTCAGTTGGTCAGGTTTAGGGTCAGCAATGTTATGGCAATAAAATGAAGTCAGCTGATGACCTGAATGTACTAAAGGGACCACGTTATCGATCCTGTGCAGTGTTCTTTCCTAACGGTACAGGCATATTCTAGGACTCAAATTGTGAAATTGTGGTTCTAAGAAAATGAGGAACCATTTTTACTCATGAACTGGCACCAAAGCAGCTTTTCCTTTCAGTGTATATCATGACAAATGAATTGAAATAAATGCATGTAACATGAAATTTACATTCAGATTTTTTTTGTTGCAGATTTTAATGTCTTTAGATATCTTTTGCATTTTGTTAGAACATCCGTTTTGTCTGTGACAGCTTTTAATATCCTATATGATGTCACACATGGAGATAGATGTGTTTATTGAACCAAACATTAAACTGAAGATCTCATGGTCTCTTAATGACTTACTACTTCTCTCCAATTTGGCCTTCTCTCAGGATATTGAGAGTGTAAGCCCAAGCCAATGAAACTTTCACTTTATAGTGACAGGCAGTGAAACCTCACATACATTTTTAGAGACAGCTATACATTTTTATCACACCAGGATGAATTTATTTCCATGGCCAAAATATGGACTTTCTCGATGACGTCACCTTGAAATCCCTGAAATCTACACCGTTGTTGAGAAAGCTGATGTCCTCGCTACAGAACTACCAGAAATTACAAATGACCCCCTTTTATCCCTTGATATTAATCAAATACTGATATAAATAATAATATTAGACACAGTTTTAGATCAGATTGTAGAGATGTTTTATTTGCACTTTGCACTCATACTTAAGCACTTCCACTCAACTGAAGCACACCATGCATATAACTACCTTTTGAAGTTATGCCATTTGTATTATCTCGAAATAGACTAAGAATAATTTCTCGGAAATAAGCTCACAGTTTTTAGTAGGTTTGAGCAATTTCACTAGCACTAGATTACACTGTAGATAAGAGGGTCATCAAAAGGTCAGCAACTCAATCACTCTTCATGAAGTCAATAGCAGCATCCAGCACACACACACACACACACACACACCATATCCCTGAGGGCTGGAGAACCAAATCATAAAACTAGTTTTTCTGCAACCTTGTAAATCCTGCATTGCTTTGAGCACTAACTCAGATATTAGTCTCTATGCATAAGGATTTACAAAATAGAGCTACAGTCTCAAGGCCATATAATGATTACCGCTGTTTATATGCATAACGCAACACCATAAAAGACATATAATGACTTATACTTCAAAACTGGACTGCATACTGAACATTCACTTTCAGATTGAGAAACATTTAAGTGAGGTCTTCCAGCAGGCTAATTTTGGCAGAATAAGCCTTGTTAACGCAGAGTCCCAGGCTGCACCCAAGCCCCTTCTGTTTCATTAGCTACTCCTCCTTTTTCACATTAAAGCACCAATTTAATTTCAGCATGGGGAGAATGAGTCGCTAGCACACCAGCATTCCAGCAGCAGAATCTCTTTTTATGGCCTTGAATAGTGAGAGACCTAATGACCCCCTCTAATTACACAGAGTCAATATTGTTGAATTCTAATCTCATCCTGATCTGAACACACTGAGACAACGCTGCCGAGCTCCAGTGGTTAGGCGCCACTTCCAAGATGCCTTGATCTGCTTTGTCTATGTGTGTGTAGTTCTGTGCTTTATTATGTGCTGAAAATTGCCTCATAAAAGTGCCATCATCACACTTAAATGAGATGATTCTTGTTAGCAGTTCTCAGTATAGCTTTCATTTTATTATCCTTGGAGGAAAAAATAATCGCTGACGATCTTCGCACTGTCTCCACTTATGTCCAATACCATTTAAGTTCAGTCCACTCAGTTTTTCATATATATGTGTATTTTAATCACCGCACAGATCATCTGTCATCCTCTGCCCCTGTTTGTCACTGGTTCATGTCTTAAGTTAGATGTTTTTTTTTATTGCTTGAATGATTCATAGGTCAATGTGAGACCTTAACTAACATTAAATGTGTTTTTACATTAAAACATAATAAAAAAAAAAAGCATCTGATCATAGCTGGTCTCAGTATTAAGCTAATAGAACCTCAGACAAACAACAATATATAACTAATTGATTAATTGGTATGAGCAGACGTTTTGGCAGTTTGCTGGTCTGGAGTGTTCAGATGTGTGTTAACGCCTTAAAGATACCATACTGCAAAAAATATTATTGTGCTTGATTGGCCAGCCAGTTTGCTTTTTCTGAAACCCATAGAGAATCTGTGGGGTATTGTCAAGATATCAATGAGAAACACTTGATCCAACAATACAGACAAGCTGAAGGATGCTATCAAAGCAACCTGGTCTTCAGTACTGCCTCATCGGTACCACAGACTGATCATCTCCATGCCACATTGATGGAGTAATTTGTGCTGAAGGTAATGTAAATCCTATTTTGATTGATCTTATAAAAATGTTATATTTTGGGATGCCAATATATTGTTGATTTTCATGGCCCATCCATAATCATTAAAAATAAAAAACCTAAAAAAAAAAATAAATAAAAAAAATTCACTTTATGTATAATGAATCTATAATTTATAATTTATTATAAGTTTCACCTTTTGAAAAAAATAAACTTTTGAGATGCACTGTATACAGTATAGACATGTAGCGTTATAGCATTCAAAGTCTATTACTTATTGCAATAAAACCAATGAGAAAAAAAAAACCCAGGATAAAAAATAGTTCTGCTTTGATTACTATCATAAACTTAGGTTAAGAAACTGTCAGAGCCAAAATTCACAAACCATGTTAATGGTGCCAGCATTTCTGCTTTTGTTTATTTTTGCCCTAAAGTAATTCAGCAATACAAATGGAAAAAATGTCTTCATTCATCTACTTTCATGAGTTCATAATAAATGAACTGGAAACAAACAAAATGTCATTTGTTAGATATGGATTTTAATAACACGACTATAAACAACATCTGTCAGTTAAGATGATGATCCCCTTTCTGAGATTTGTAGGTGTTATTTACTGTATGTATGTATGTGCGTGGTACTAAAATGTATGAAATGAGAAAAATGAACAAACGTTACAAAAATTCCATAAGTGATAAATCAGGGAAAAAGGCATGAGGTTAACTTGTGCAACTTTTTTTGGCTTTGTACATCTTTTACGTATTGATATTATGTCTTAAGCTTGTGCATACATTTAATTCTGTTTAATTGGTTTAACATAAACATTCAAATTTTTATCATTATTTAACTTTTTTTAGGCTGATTTTACATATTTTATTGGAGTGAAAATCCTGCAATTCATTTACATTTACATGAACCTTTTTTTTCAGCATGCCATGCTTATATTTGCATAACTTAATTATTTTTTTTTTTTTTGCAGTGTTGCAGCAGGTGAGTTGAGGTCAAACTATGGATGAGTCTGGACATTTACTATAGACATTTGGGCATCAATTATTTGTTATATGGGATGTGTAAAAGGTCCAAGTAAAATCTTGAAATCCCCTCCGTCATCTCCACATGCACATCTGTCTAATACAGCTGTCTTCCTCGGACCTGTCACAACCATAATCGGGTCCTGTGTTGGATTAACAGAGAGAAAAATAAAAGCAAATCCCCTTTCATTGTGCCATTGGCGGCTTTACCTAGAGTAGGATCTCTTCCTGAAGTAAATTGTGCATAAAGATTAGTACGTTTCACTCATGCTTTTTCAGGATTTCAGCCTGTTCTGACAAACCTCTAGATAAGGTAATCACATTCAGGAAAGGATCTGAGAGAAATTATCTATTAGTCTTTTTATTTATTAATCCTTTACATCACAGTCAGATCAATTCAGGTTTAAAATAAATTATAACCTGAAACTGCATCTTGTGTATGGAAAGAGATGACAGTATTTACACAAATTGATATTTTTATCAGTTTCAGTATTTAAATTGAATTTCCTTATTATTTCATCTCATTTTCTTTGATTTATATGACAATAATTGATTTAGTTTGCATATCCTAAAATCTTTCCAGTTTATACTATCTAAGCTGCAGAAATCTACATATTTTATTTATTTTTAATAATCACATCAAGTCGGAATCTTCATCTTCGTTATTAATTCACTAGTTTAACTGACTCTGAGCAGACGCCGAAAGCATATATGAGAAAACATATCACCATTTGTGAGGCTCTGTGGGAGGACACACGGTACATCGTCTCTGTCCAAATGGAGTGATTAGGCCGCCTGTCATCTATGTCATAATGTCTGCTCATTAAGGCAATTAATCATGGTAATTAGTGCACGATCATTAACGCAGGTCTAATGACACATGCAAGACTCGAATTGCAGCAGCTGCCGTCATAATCGAAATGAATTCTTCAAAGGGCTCATTGTGTTTCTCATGCTGGATACAAAAGAATTTGCATATCCAACTTTCTACACGGTGTGGTAACAACACATGAAGGGACAGGGTTATTTGAAATACCTAGAATCATGATCCTTTAATTCTCAAAAAGATGTGCTTTAACCCCCCAAAAAATTGGATGGGTACAAAGATTAATTTAATCTGCCCCTACGATTAAGTTCTTAGCTGTGATTTGTAGCTGGAGCAGTTCTGAAGACAGTTAGACGTTTTATTTGCCCTAACACCCATCACAAACATTTCCTTTGCATGGAAGACATGTCTACTTTTATTTATCTAAAACAAATATATGCCATGTCTAATGTACTGTATGTGCTATGCATAACAATCAATAATAAGGCATAGAAAAGATGCAATGTACTGTAGCATTGTCAGTGTTTCCATCTTCAAGGTGCCATACACAAGCAGGTGTATAATCTCCCACTGCGCTTGATTTAGGGGATGGAATTGGATGTTCACGTTCCCAGAGCAAAGGAACCATTAGGCCTTATGCAGCATCACTCCTGTAAATCACTGCGCTGTCAATAAGTGTAGCGCTTACATATTAAAAAAAAAAAATGCTCACATTCTCATATGAGCGCCTGCCGGTGATAAAATCTATCCCTCGGTGGTAGTTTTTGCATTAGTCATTTATACCCCTCCAGCTCCATCACTCTGCACACATACAATCATCTACTCAGCGCTTTTTAAGGAGGCTATTTATCCCTGAATGCATACTGCATACTGAAATCACGGTTCAGGAAAAGTACTTGTACTAGATTGAGGTTGGAAAATGTTTATGTATTAGGGATTAGATGAATTATATTATGTAAGGAGCATTACATCAGAGAGCCTTTATTAAAGGTCATACTGGAGTAGTTTTAGGTGAGAGATGGCCAAATCAAGGCTTATATACTATTATGGTGCATTATAGTATGTAAGCCTTGATTTGGCTTATATACTACAATGCAGCATAATAGTAGATGGACGACTAACGTTTGCTGACAAACCAAAAAAAATCTTTCTGCTCTGTGCTTTAAAAAAACTTATATTTTTTATGACTTGCTTAAGGTTATAAATTTGCAAGGCAATCTATTTTAATAAGATATTTATAGATATTTATAGATATTATAGTAGATATTTATTTATGTTGTAAAATTAAATACATTGATGGTGTTCCTTCCACTTTATAAGTAAGTTGCATGGTAAAAAGTCAACAGTAAAAAAAAAAGGAGCTATGTGTAATAGTAAGAGCATGTCCACACACACCACTGTGTTACTGGGATTAAACAGATGTGTGTCCATGAGAAAGCTACTTGTTAGTGAGACTAATCAGAAAGAAGGTGTGAATTTGCTAGGGAGCATAAAAATTGGACTTTGGAGCAATGGAAAAAGGTCAGGTGGTCTGGTGAGTTCAGATTAACCCAACGCCAGAGCAATAGGTGTGTCATGGCAAGATAGGAAACGCATGAAGTGTTGCACTCATGGCGCATAGTACCCACTGTACAAGCTTCTGGAGGCAGTGTTCTGATCTAAGGTTGCTTAAATTGGTCAAGTCTAGACTCAACAACGTTATGTGGCGATAAAATAAAGTCAGTTGATGACCTGTACTGAAAGATCAAAGTATCGCATCAATGTAATTTTTCTTCCCTGATGACCCAAGCATATATTCCAGGACCCAAATTGTGAAATAGTGGTTCTGGGAGCATGAGGAATCATTTTTACACATGAACTGCCCACAACATTGCGTGCTATAATCAAAGCTAAAGGTGACTGAATGAATT
>JAOVVB010000052.1:18025499-18040538 GCA_028570985.1 Heterobranchus longifilis
GACTCTTATATGTTGGAAAACTTAGTTATGCTTCTATATCTTATTGTTACAAAGCACTGACACAGGAGACTCCTTCCCTATGTACAGTAAATGCTATATATATATATATAGTAAATATTGTGTAATTATTTTATGTGGAATTTCCATAAAAGTCTTTAAGCATGTTATTAATTTAGAACCATTATGGTATATTATAGCCTTTATCATAAAACAAGCTCATTAATACAACCCCCTGCAGCTACACAGGACTTCTGCCAGAGTTGTGGTAATAAAAATTTAAACATCACTTTTTCTCCAGTCAGAATTAAGTGATCAACAGTATACAGAATACAGTATAATGCACACAAAACAAACTTGAAGGAATGAAATCCTTTGCAGAATTGAAAACCTCAGCAAATGTGAGCTTTGTTTTAGACACATGGTTATTTGGATGAAGGTGGCATGGTGGCATTGTGGTTATCACTGTAGTGAGTGAGTTATATACAGTACATGAGTATTTCAGTATATTTAATACCTACAGTAGAATGTGTCATGCATGTGAAAACTGTTTTCAAGGCCAAGTCCTCAAACTTTGGGCCACCTACAACCAACGATCTAGGACACCATAATGTGTAAAATAATATGATATGCTGAATAATATGAAAGACTGGAATATTTTACTATGCTTCCTGTATCAGTAGTAGAAGAAAAAAGGGTTGTTGTGGTCTCCAAGGGCGGATAGTCTTCTAGAATCATGTGAAAGACAACCAACATGAATATGACCTACGTACATTGAATTTTGCATATGAGACTCCATCTGAACAATTAATCTGTTACTTGTAAAAGTATTCATTTATTAATTTTCAGTAACTGCATTACCTAGTTACAGTGCAGAGTCTGACCTAGGAACATTGGGAGGTAGGCAGGAATTCGATCAGGATCTGATGCCATTCCATACATTCACAAATTCATACACTTTTTGTGCAGTTCAGTCTGCAGAAGCAATATTTTTAGCAGGTAAGATTAAACCACACATCTCAGGGATAAGCGAAATGGACATGGGCAGTGCATGCAAAACTGCAATGAACTGCACTAACAGTAACTCAAGCTCAGGATTGACCCAGAGACCTCTGAGCTGTGCGGAAACAATGCTACCTGCTATACCATTGAGCCACCCACTGGAAACAAAAACATTAATAAAATAAATTGAATATTTAAATTCAATATATTGTTAAAAACAATAGTTTTTTTTTTTTTTTTTTTTTTAATTTTTTCTGCTCACACATGCATCAGAAGGAACGTCTAACATGTATAACACTACACAACTGATCTGCAAGGTAGAAGAAAATTGTGTGAAACCAATCCGCAATGATAAATCTTGTGTGCAGAGTCAGGCAGGTATTTGAGCCAAGTGTGAAAATGCCCTTAAATCAACCCTTATCCTGTTGAAGTGAGAAATAATGTATAATGACAGCATCTCCTTTCAGCTTCCTGAGTCTTAAACAAAGCCTAGACGGTGTTTTAGGATCAGTTTCATACCAGAATGATGCAGTGTACTCCTGTTGGTTGGATAAGCTTATAAATATTAATAATACCATCAGATAAAATGATTCCTATATTTGAATCTCCCTAGCTATGCCTGTTTCTGCCCCGCTTGCTTTAGTGTTATTATTTTATTTTAGGTCTTTGTAACATTATTCTGATTACACATCAAAAATTAAGAAGTCTTAAGGATTAGTCCTCCTAGTCATTACACAATCATAATTATCCCCCAGATTTGGTATGAAAGCTCATCTGGGTGAGAGATACATTTATCTGTAATCTAATATTCATGTTCAATTTGTCTGTGTCAATGCATCACATATCCTTAAAAAAAAACATTTTTATATTATTATTATCACAATAATTTCCTGTGCCAAATTTTGTCTTCAAGGGATAGTTCAGGTGTTTTAAAGTCTGTCTTAAATCAAAATTGATGTGCATATAAGTACATAACCATAGGTCTTGGTTGTTATAAATGTTCCTGCTCTGCAAACTGACTGTAAAGTTTGTGGCCCAGAACACGAGCGCAATGTACAGTAAGTAATGGGGGTCAAATTCCACAACCCTCATTCCGTGCAAAAATGCATTCCAAAGTTTAGCTGATGCTCATACGAAGCTTCCGCAGTCCCACTGCAGGAACATTTATAACAACCAAGACCTATGGTTATGTACTTATATGAAAAAACTAAACTATCCCTTTCAGTGTTTTAACAGCTGCTTAATTGAGTGATAAATCTGTCAGTGGAGTGTGCTCACAAGTGAAAAAAATAACGTGTCTGTTTGGGATTTGTGTGTTGGTGGGAGTAATCTGGGGAAGAATGGTCTTGTACATCTTGGCGACCAAATGTACCTACATGGATAGGTATAGAATTAGTGGCATTAATAATTGTGACAATGGAAGGTCCACATAAGGACTGAAGGACAAAAAAGTGTTTGGTGTGGGGGATTTAAATCTTGGTGGGGACCAACTGTGACACATGACACGTTTGACCTTGTCGGAGGTCAGACAAACCATTTGATTGTGAAGGGTTAGGGTTAGATTTATGCATAGGCATAGTATTAATTAATTGCATTAATTAAAAATTAATGTTAACTGCTGGTCCTCACAAGGATAGTGATGTGTGTGTGTGTGTGTGTGTGTGGGCGGGGTGTTTGATGGCGACAAGGGATAGTACTCATAGTTAACGGGAAAAAAATGGTAGGATGAGAGGCTGCGTTTGCACAGAGTAACAGTGTCCCCTGCAGGTACCATAAGGTAGTACAGAATTGAAAAAGCTGGAACAGAAATGGGGAGTTGATTCTTGCGTCTCGGATACGAGTCTTGTCTTGATAGACATGCTGTAAACGCAACTGAAACATACACACTCCCGAATGCAGGTTTTTTAAAAATACTTACTAAATGATACTGAAAGACCAGCTCACTGATAATGTTCAGCCAATATATAACTGTTTCATGTACAGCAAAGTATGCCAACAACAGAGGATCTCTCTCTATCCCTTCCTCTCTCTTACCACCTTTATCCCTCTCAACACCCTGTCTGCAGCTTCATAATGAAGAATCAAGAACAGTAGCCATGCTGGTCAAATATGTTTATTGGGATTGACTCACCTTCGCTTAGGGATTTAGAAGGATTACATTTCCTCAACCTAATCCAAATTGATTTTCCAAGCTAGTGATGGATATTGTCTTCTTTCTATGAGATCATTTAGTAGACCATTTAAGGGACCTTTTATGGTTAAATGTCTACTTTTAATATAGCAACAGTGACTATAATCAAATTTTATGTTGTAACCACCATCATTTATAGTCACTGCTCATTGGTATCTGTTCTCATTTTCACTATTTTTCAGCAAAAACTCTTTTATATTGTTTTTCGGAAGCCAGGATTGGCCTTATTTAAATGTGCACACTGTAGGGCCTTTTTTGCCTGCACTGCAGAAATTAGACAAAGACTCGGGGACAAAGCCACAAAAGCAGCGAAGCTTGATAAAAATGTGGGGCATCTGATTTCCTGGTGAAGCCGTTGGGACATTTTGGAAATTGGAGGTCAGTAATGGAACACTGCACACAGTCTACTGGCTATAGAGAAGAAGGATCCGGGAGCGTTCAGAGAAAGAAATAATTAAAACTAAAATGCGTTGGTGCCAGAGTTACAAGGAGTCACATAGAATGGTGGTTCCGCTGCATTACCTGCCTCCCTTCTAAAAGCCACTTCTTGAATATTTTCAAGAGCAAACAGCATGTGAATCTGACTAAGACAAATGTGTATTTAAAAGCAAATTAAGAAAGATGAATAGGGAGTCATTACTCTGTTGGACATGGTAGAGCATTTGATGGTTGTTTTTAATATAATGACTATAAAACACTGTAGCAGTACCAGCCATTATTCCGATACATATCCATCCATCTAGGAACCTTTGTAGTCCAACTAGGAACCATGGAGGCCAATGGTGACCATTGTATTTATTTCCAGTTTAAGGACCTCCAGTTAACATTCACACACGCATTTACACACTAGGGGGAATTTGTGAATGCCACTAAACCTAATCTGCATGTCTTTGGACTGTGGGAGGAACCCGGAGAACCCGGAGGTAACCCGCCATGGGAAGAACATGCAAACTTCTGTGCACACAGACCTCAAGGCAAAAATCATACTTGGACTCTGGAAGTGAAAAGTCTGACATATATTTGCTATGAACATTGAGGTCCCACAGCAATCAGACATCATGGATAACATGCCAACCCTTTAGGACCTAAAAGCATATTTACACCATACTTTGAGGGGTCACTAGAAGTTAATCTTGTGGAATCTACAGTGATGTCCAGGTAGTAGCAGCATAGATTTCCTAAAGCAGCCCACCTCTAAGTACACATGAGGAGATGATTCTCATGCAGTGGGAAGGGACAAGCACCTGACTCACCTACAGTATATGCCATGGTGATGATGTTCATCATCGAGGAGGTTTTTATTTAAACGCTCTGAAATCAACTGGCCACCAACTTGGCCTCAACAGAAAGCTGCAGTGGTATATTGAGGGAAACCAACAGTTACAGTAGGAGTCCACCAGTCAGGAAACGGTGGGGACTGTGGGACTAAACTGAAAAGCTCAGGAAAACCCTACTCAGTGCAGATACTAGGAGAAATAGAGGTAACCCTACTCCATCTTAAGTACAGTATGTGTGTTAGCAGAGAGTGGTGTGAAACTTTGGAAAGTGAACGCTGTGCTAAGCCAGCAAGACTAGTTTGTTTTGTAGTTTGATTGTCAGCATAATGAGTGATACTGTAGCAACCACTGTTAGCATGTTAACCCAATCAAAGCTGGCAGCCATGTGGAGTTCAGAATGTCATCCAGGTGTATTAAAAAGACTTTCACTGCAGCCAGCTTGATAACAGGTCATCAGAGGATATTGCTTACTTTGCAGGACAGGTTACGAGTAACTTTAAGTGTAGTTAGAAGCTGTTACAAGATGTATACAGAAAATCCAACATGCGCACTGGGTGAGAAGAAAAAGTACACTTCACCATATGGCTTTGTTAGGGAAATAAAATCATTTGATGAAAGAAAATTCTTCTTCTTCTTTTTTTCTCCACTACAGTTCTAGTGACTTGTAGAATCTATGATAGATAGATAGATAGATAGATTGATAGATAGATAGATAGATAGATAGATAGATAGATAGATAGATAGATAGATAGATAGATAGACACTCCATAACTCCATGTGTGATGTGGTCATACAGTTGTGATATAGTACCATATGCTGGATGAATGGCTTACACCCTATAACATATCCACTGACATGTGACGTATACACTGTTACTAACTAAAGCACCTGCTACACACTAAAGCATCTGCTACACACCAAACCATCTGTCACACACACACACACACACACACACACATGTGTTGACTGTGTGCTTGAACTTGAAGTGAAAGCTCATATTTCTGTTCAGTTGTTTTGTTTCTGTTGAATTTTTTTTTTTTTTTTTCAGAAGTGGAATGAACAGCTAAATAATGAACAGCTAAATAATGAACAGCTAAATAAACCACAGCTAAATAAACCAGGGCTAAAATTCCACCTGAGCTTACCCTCCACACCCACACACACTTCCATAGAGTGTTACCAATAAGCCTTTTTTTATCTTGTCATGTATGTAGTATGTACAGTATACAATGTCATTTTAGTAGTAATGTTTTGTAAGTAATTATATCTTTTGAAACCCAATACGAGTGTCCATAACATTGCCACAGTAATGTTTCCACAATGTCGTGACAAACAAAAGAAGCTCTGCTGGGAAGTGTATAGATGTAAACATTTGGCATGAAATACCATCACTACCCCTACATACCGTACATTGATTTTAGGGAGACAGTTCCATGAAGGTTAAAACATTGTGGACTGAGGAATTGTTTTTAGCGATATAATATCATGACAATGGTAGTGTTTAGCACTGTCGTCTTGCACTTCCAGGGTTCGATTCCCACCTCGGGGTCTGTGTACATGGAATTTGCATGTTCTCCCTGTGCTTGGTGGGTTTCCTCTGGGTATCCGGTTTCTTCCCACAGTCCAGCGACATGCACATTGGGCTAATGGGCGTTCCCAAATTTCCCGTAGTGTGTGAATGTGTGTCTGAATGTTGACCAGAGGTCCCACCACGATCGTAAAATGGGAATAAATACAATGGAAATCACCGCTGGTCTCTACTTTCCTTAGTTGGAAAACAGTGGTTCCTAGAAGGATGGATGGAATATCATGGCAACACTATAAAAAATATTGGTATATGAGCAGGTGTGGAAGCCTATTATATTACACTTGTAATTACACAATTACGCAATATAATTTTATTGTACTTTTACTTAAGTTTCTTAAAAGCAAAATATTCCAAAATGAGTTTGATTCATAATTATTGGATCACTGTGACAAAATAAACAATAATGCATTTAACCCCAGAAACCAATTAACAGACATTATGAACAAATATAAATAAAGCCAATTGATAAACCACATTAAAAATAAAGCAGTTTGCTGATACTAGTCCTTTTCTTAGTAGCAATGTTTGAGGCAGTGGAGACGAAAGGTGGAGCAGTTTATCAGGTATCATAATTTTAACATGTTTAAAGGAAACAACCCGTGGATATATTTGTGTTCCACAGCTCAACATTTAATCTGTGGGAACATGTACAGTACATGTAAACAATAAGCCAGCTGAGAAAGCTAATCTAGCTAGCCAGATCATTAGAGGTTTTACTATTTAATTCAATTAAATTTTATTTGTATAGCACTTTTAACAATTGCCATTGTCGCAAAGCAGCTTTACTACTTTTTTTTTACTACTCTGCATCAAACTTACATCACTTCAATTTTTAGTACCATTTGCTAGTTTTGTTATATTATATATCTCTCCGTTAGTTATCTATATAATGTAGGAAAAAAACATGGCTCGATTAACATAGCTAACTAGCTAGCTAGCTAGTGAAACCCAAACAGGATTTTGCTGAGCTTGGTAGTCAACTAATATTGGCTTTCTGTGTATTATAATCGGGCTAGTGTTTACTTCAACAAAGCTCACTGTGTTAGTGAATGCAATTGTTGAAAAAAGCATCGCATGAAAAAAAAAAGCATAATTGTTGAAATGTAGATCAGATTAAATGGGTCAGTTGTAGACATAATTTGGAGAAGAAGTTCAGTCTGGAGCCTAATTTGAAGATATAAGTTGTAATGTCATTACTTAAGGTATTCTCTATACCGTTCATCCTGTTCAGGGTCATGGAGGCCATCTGAGGAGACTTTAGACACAAAGTACACACTACGGCCTAATCGGAGAGGCCAATTAGCCTAATCTATACTGTATGTCTTTGGACTGGAAGGAAACCGACCAAGCACGGGGAAAACACGCAAACTCCATACACACAGACCTAAGGCGGGAATCGAACTCTCCACCCTGGAGGTGCAAGACGACAGTGCTAAACACTAAGCCACTGTGTTGCCTCACAACAGCATAATTTTATAATTGTATTTATTAAATTCATAAAGTGAATTATTAACAAATGTTTCAGTACTTTTATACAAGTAACTGTCTTTTGTCATTTGTCTTTCCATCATTTTTCATTAGGTATGAAGATTTGGACACTGGACAACTGTCAAAACAAAAGACAAACCAATATACTGTATACATACACAATGACTAGATCAAAAAAGAAACAAGTGAGAGGACAGAATAGGTGTGTTTTACTGAGCATTACCACTTCCCATTGCAGATACGGCATCTGTAATGACCACCACTTTGTTCCGCACTACAGACTTGGACATGAAGTGGATGACCTCATTGTAAAAGTAGTAGATTCCAGCAAATACCACCACCAGCAGGGGCAATACCATTACAGATGGGATAGCCATCTTTGGAAAAAGAAAAACAGTGGAAAAATACTTCAGTATAAAAATTCCTGGTGTAATACATAACATTATAACCATGTGAAAATGGATGCAACGATTATTAATCAAGTTTATTAATAAATCAACAATTAATTCAGTAATACATGGGATTTTAGACTGGTTATTTAGTACAGGGTTTTTCCCACACTCTGACTGCTGATTATAGTGTATATGTGTTAAATTCTACTTCATGTTCATATTCCTTGTTTCTCTCACTCATTCTTGATACTGCTTATCCTGTTTAGGGTCATGGGGAGCCTGGAACCTATCCCAGGGGACACAGGGCACGAGGTGGGGTAAACCCTGAATCGGATGCCAATCCATTGCAGGGCACAAGCATGCACACACTCACAGGCTTGCTCACACACTACGGGCAATTTAGGAATGCCAGTTAGCCTAATCTCCATGTCTTCAGACTGTGGGAGGAGACCGGAGTACCTGGAGGAAACCCACCAAGCACGGGGAGAACATACAATCTCCACGTATACAGAGGTGAAGGCGGGACTTGTGCCCTCTACCCTGAAGGTGTGATGCAACAGTTTAAACATTGCAATCAGTTAAATTTTTTTTTTAATTGTGCTTAAAATAAAAACACTGCAAAACAGTTCTATGATAATTAAACTTTTCGTTTTTGGAACGACCAACACTATAATACGCAATAGCACAGATTTAGAAGCAGTACTCTATTAAAAAATTATTTCCGTGACCATATCTGTGATCTAATCAGCAGACTAATGAAACAAGAGTGAAGCTCCCCAGTCACAAGAAAAGATACAATTAACGGCCACTCTCACTAGTTTGATCTTTTTTGTTCTTTTATCTGTGTTTGGTCGGGTTATTCTTGATAGCACGGCTGTCATCATTTCCATGTAAAGAGTGGCTGAGGAAAGGTTCTAAATATACTTTGCCCTACACTAATCTGTTGCCACAAATGCCACAGTGTGTGTCAGCTCCTCATCCTGGATATTCAAGGAAAATGATTTTCCATATCTACATTCCCTAGATATGTCATTGCACTCTTGAAAAATTATATCAACCTTTTATTTTAGGTTTTGTTCAGAACACATAGAAATGTAGAACACACACACACACACACACACACACACACGCACACATCGGGACAAACATCAATCTAAAAACACACACACACACACACACACACACACAAGATTACTTGTAATCTTCTTTTCAGCCCACTTACAGTGCATGTCAGGAGTTAAACCCCCAGTGGAAAAGTCAGAGGTTTTCCCGTTAGGTAACCAGCTTTAAACCCTTTATTCCACCTCGTCCATTCACAGACCCCAGGCTCTCGCTCTCTGTCCAGCACCACAAACAGCCTGTTAGGATCTGGGGTCTTTTAATAGCATTTGGCTGAGTCAGGTCATCTCATGTGCACTGTGAATACTAACCTAGCTTAGGCATGTCGATGACAACCACACAGACAACAAACAGTATCACATTTTACATAAAAATGTGCTTTTACTGAATTTACATTTATATAGTACAAAACCTTGAATGAATGTATAGTTTTATTTAAGCAACTACTTCTATGAATAACAAGAGAGCACAAGTTTGAGAGTCTACATGGAGACAAAAATGTACTGTACTAAACTTTGCCTATAATTTTGATTATGTGCTATCACCAAAAGTATACTATTTTTTACCATTTTCTACCACTATTTCTAATTGCCATGTACTCACTCACTCACTCATTGTCTATACCGCTTTATCCTGTATACATGGTCACGGGGAGCCTGGAGCCTATCCCAGGAGACTACAGAACGAGGGTGCAAATCCCATCCAGTGCATGGCACACTAAAGTCCAATTAGCCTATCCTAAATGTCTTTGGACTGTGGGAGAAAACCGGGGTACCTGGAGGAAACTAACCAAGCACGGGGAGAACAGAGACCCGAGGTGGAACCCTGGAGGTGCAAGGCGACACTGATTACCACTAAGCCACCGTGCTACCTCACCATTTTGTGCATAATTGATGGTACCTATTATTTCTGAGAGGGAGGTTTTCCATATTATAGAGTTCATACTGTGCATTACTCAGAGTTTAGTCAAATGAGGAGTGTTTAATAGCAGTTCCACAACCAAAGAGAGTAATAAAAGAAAATAATGTAGTCTAGGGCGTAAATACAGAATAATTGCTTTGGTAAGCATGATAATTGTGAATATGGCAGAATCTAACGAATACATGATTACTCATTCATACTGCTTTATCCTGTATAGAGGGTCGCGGAGGGCCTGGAGCCTATCCCAGGGTACACCTTGGATGGGGTGCCAATCCATCGCAGGAACACATACATTTCAACCTCCATGCATAGAGACCCAAGGTGGGAATCGAACCCGGACCCTGGAGGTGCAAGACGACAGTGCTTACCATTAGGCCACTGTGCCGCCTCGCCATATACTTTAATCTTTAAAAAGTTTAATGTACAATGGTACTTTTTATTTATGAGTGTAAGGAAAGATTTCCATATTATACAGATGTTATATTTGTGCATTACTCAGTTTAGTCAAATGAGGAGTGTTTATCTGCTGTGTCATAAGACTACAATACTGTAGTCTGGGGCATAAATAGAGAATTATTGCTTTATTCTTACAAGCGTGGTAATTGTGAATATGTCAGAATCTAATAAGCACACACACACACACGCACACGATTAATCACACCACAGATTAGTTTTGTATATCTGTTTGACTTTCCCCAAATCGCGTTCTTTTTTCCAACACCTGTATTCTGACACGTTCCACCTTGTCACGTGTGCAAGTATTATCCAAACGTAACACAGGAAATATTAAGCTCAGCTAATCAGTGCTGTTTAAAACGGTTAGGGAAAGAAATAGAGAAATCTCGCGAGATTAAGTGAAATTCCAGCCTGAGTGTGTGAACTGCCCCCTCCCCTTTCTTTCACTCGCGCTCTCTCTCTCTCTCGCTCGCTCTCCCTCCTTAGGGAGCGACCTCCTCCTCTCCAGCCCTGAAGAGGGAGAAACACTGTGTTAGCCGTGGGAACAGAAACAAACCGACGGAGCTAGGCGGCCGTAACGTTATGTTGAAAGCGTAGCGTTTAGTTGGAAAAAAGGATGCGGTTGCGGCGGAGGCTCAAACGGGATCCAGAGGGACTGGAAGCTGGAATTCGCCCATTATACTGCTGAGAGAGAGAGAGGTTTGGTTAGCCTGTTAGCTAACGGACAACACGGCTAGCCTAGCGAAACTTCGAGCCTAGCCAGGAGGAGGAGGAGAAGGAGGAGGAATTGCGGTTAGAATTTGCAAGTCTACCTCAACACTCGTCTTAATATTCAGAGTGGGATTTATTTATCTATAGTCGAATAGTTGCAAATAATTCTCAGCTGATGGTTGAACGCACCAGAGTGTGTTTTGTAACTGGTTCATTTGCTAGCAGTGTTATTGATCAGAGCAGCTTGTTAATCACTCGGGGTCGGCTTTGTGCTTCCAGGCCATGGACTACTGAACAGCCTGCTTCAACCAGAAGGTAGCTAGCTTCCTGGCTGGCTTGCCCTGGGTGTAAAAAAAAAAGAAAAAGAGTTTGTACTTTTTTTTTTGCCTGGAAGGAACAAGGAAAACTAACCCATCCTGCTGGGATCATGTTCTGGATGCTCGGCTCTGTCCCAAATTGGATGTGAAGGGGGAAAAAAGCACTTTTTTTTTTTTTTACTTCTTGTCGACATTGACCAGATAAGCTTTTTTTTTTTTTTTTTTAATAAAAAATTATAATGTCTACTGCGAAAGAAAACCCTTGTAGGAAATTCCAGGCGAATATTTTCAACAAGAGTAAAAGTCAGAATTGTTTCAAGCCGAGAGAGCTGCATCTGCTGACCGACCCAGACCTGAACCAGGTAAACAAACCCTGTGTCAAGGTTATACTGTAACTGTGCTGCTGATAACATAACTCATTCCTGCTGGTTTTGAGTGTCCTCTATAGAAGAGAGGTGTGTGTGTGTGTGTGTGTGTTGTAGGCTATACATCTTGCACAAGGTGTTGAAATGTTGGCAATGTGAAATGCTGAAGGTGAAAGCCTGATGTTTGAGTGCTTATTGAGGAGGTGGAGACATGACATTGGTTGTGCTTCATCGAATCTTAGAAGGTTGACGTTCTTTACTCAGTTGTTCAAGATTTTTTCTGGCATCAATTAAATATCTGGTTGATATATTGTATAAGTCAACCAGATATTTCCTTGATGTCAGGAAAAAAAACATTCTTGAACAACTGTCATATATATGTGTATTTGTCTAACAGGATTCAGTACCTTCTCTTTGCCCTGTGTACAGATCAAACCATATATATATTTTTCTTTTTTTACTATCTACATTTACTGACGCTTTTACTTTTTTATAAATTCATTCCCGTCCAGAGTAGGGCTGTGTGATATGACAAGAATTATTGCTATTGTACCGATATTGTAATAACCTGTGAAAATATGCTGTCAAGAATATTATGGTATTTTCTTAACACGTTTTTTAATGCCTCAAAAAAATGCATTATTTTAAATCATTAAATGTACCATTTTGTGTTCAAACATGTTTATCTAGGCTAACACAATGACCTTTTTAAAATGATGTTGGCTGGTATTTATTTATCCATTCAAAATTATTTTAGAAGAATAAACAAATGCCTAAATTATTGACAAAGTCCATATAAATTCCTGAGGATGTGTATATTACCTGCAATAAATTGTGCGGAGTAAATTGCGGAGATTCATTCATTAATGCGATTTTATTTTTGAGATTAATAGTGCAAGACTAGCAAGCAGCATTTGTTAGTGATGTGATTTTGCATGTAATCTGTTTGCATTTGTTGTTACTAATTCCTTTTTTTTTCTCATTTTCTTCTTGTCTTCATTAAACATTTGTTTAAATGATGAATTACAAAATTATGTTCCACAGGCAAAAGTCTTTTTGGATTATTTTTTGGATAAATCTTGGATTAAAGCCTTTTATTTGAAAAGCCCAGTCAAACCCTCTAATATCTATAAAACATCTATAACAAACATTTAAAGCTTTGTTAAAGGTTATTTGTGGTCACAAAAGATCCTGATTATGATTCTCTGATCGTCTGAGTCTGACTGTCGTCACCCGAGATCCACTTTCACTTTTATAAAGGGCAGGTAACAATGTCAACCTGTGCTGTAAACCGTTTCATCAGTGGTGTTTCTCCATCTTAAGCACTTAAATCTTTTTGTGAATGGGAATCAGATTTTATTTGCATATACTTGCTTTGTGTGGGAGAAAAGTCTGATTAGGAGTCACTGCAGCGAGACAGGACTGACCCCAAGCTGAATCTTATATATAGTTAAGAGTCCATTCTTATGATGCTGATTGAATGCATTGAAAGTGTGAAGAAGGCATGCTGTAGAGTGTGCAGTTTAGTTGAGCAGTTGAAGTTATCCTGCCAGTCTTTTTGCCTTGGTGAATCTTTTCCTTTTTAAGCAATATTCAGTTAGGTTGCTGCTCTGCTTTTCATCTCGTTTTCTTTCCTTTCAAGAAATTCCTCACGCCGTGCTGTGTTTGCGTTTCATTAAAGCAGCAGCCACGCACAAATTTGTCTCCTTTAGAGGGGTAATCTAAGCAGGCTGCGACCAAAATCGCATCCATTTTGCAAAGCCCAACAAAAGCCTCGTCAGCTTTAGTGCTTCAATGGGAAAACCGGATTTTTTGCCAAGGTCTCCAATGATGGGACTGCTTTGAAAAGAACATCTCCACACTCCTTTCAGGTGCTCCAAAAAATGTTTCAGCCTGTCTAGCTACTGTCTGTACCCTTCAAGCTCAGGCCTTAATTGGTAATCCTACCCCTGCTTCTGCTTACTTGAGCATTAAGAGGTGGTTTGGTGTCATCTTTTGCATTGACGTGGCCTGTATGGAAACATTAAGCCTTCAAAAAATGGACCGCATGAAGACATTAAGCTTTGAACACTTGGGAGTCATGAATGAGAGGAAGCTTTAGACAATTAAGGCATGTTACATCCTGTTAATTGGACTCTCTCTCGCTCACAGACACACACACACACACACACACACACACACACACACCCACACTACCCAAACAGTTGAACTGGAGACGTCTAGCAGCGTCAGCATCTTGTATTACACATGTAGGGAGGACTGGGTGTGATTGAGTGGTTAACCCTTGCACCGCCTGACTCCTGACTCACCTTGTTTCTCATGATGCCAGCGGTGATAAAATCATGCAAAAGGTGTTTTGTGACTAAATTAAATTGCTGTTACTGTTATAAATATTAATGTATCGTGAAGTGAATTGTTTGATACGTGAAAAGCAGACCTGCTAACCTTAATACATTTTGTGTTGTAAAATATAAAAAAAAATAAAGCAGCTAGACTAATCATCATGTGGTGTAACTGCAGGAATCTGGTCCTTTGACAGTCACGAAGGTGTTTTGATCCATGACATTGACTGACTTTCTGGGAACCTCATCCCTTCCCCCAACATAGTAGTCCTTTCTTTCGCCTTGTGTTTCAAGGTTTTCAATACAAAATAAAATCTATGACTAAATCTTTGTCTTCGCTTACATAAGACTGTTTGTAAGGTCGGGTCTTAATTGTAATAAAATCTAGCACGGGACTGTTGTCTTTACCTTCTGCGTGACTGCTCATTATTCCTTTTCTCGGGCCTGACGGGCGGGTTTGACAAAGTAATTTCTCTGTGCATTATTGAAATGGCTGTACTGGGAATGTTTACACATTTCTGTACTTCTGTACTGAGCTCAAACTAAACTGCTGCTAATAAGAAAAAAAACAGGCATCAAAATAAGTTTGGGCCCATGTCTTCCAAAGAAGTCCAAGGTAATTAAAATGCTGAGACTGCATTATTTCGATTTACAGACATTTGCGGATTACATAGCACATGTCTTCTCATCTGTTCCCAATTAATTTATTTCTAAGCAATGCAGCATGTGACGATGGTTAAAAAGCTAGCACACTGAATTTCTGTCCAAAGTGTCCTTGGAAAACAAGCAAATTTTTTTCTAGGCTAAATGTTATTTTTCATTGACATATCTCAGTAAACCTGAAGGGGGTGGGGGCGTCTGTGCGCATATATT